>JAUPFN010000013.1:315000-915000 GCA_036924255.1 Apodemia mormo
GAGGGACTGCGCGTGCTGCGGAAGGTCGGCGGCCGACACGACTTCGACCTCACCGCCGACACCGGCCGCTCCGACACCGACCGCTCCGACACCGGCCGCTCCGACACCGACCGCTCCGACACCGGCCGCTCCGACACCGACCGCTCCGACACTGACCGACCTGAAACTGACCGGAACGACACTAACAAACTCTAAACCGACCGAAACGTTACCGATCGAACTAGCATCTGATATGACTCGCCCTACATTCCGGACTCCCACCGTACGCTACATCGTGTATGACATTATATTATATGACATTATTTCTGACAAACTGCTTTAAAAAACTGTACTTTATTAAAACAAATTTGATACTATTTTTGTAAATTGTTATATGTACCTATGAACTAGTAAGTTTTCTTTGAAACTTAAAAATATTCTTTTATAATAATAACAATAAATGTTCCAATGTGTGTGTCAACCGCTAACGTGTAATACGTACAGGGGTACATTTAAAGGTTCGGGCAAATTTGAAAACTAGAAACTAAATATTAAATTGAAAGTTTGTCTTAATTACGGCTTTTAAATTATAACAATAATAAAAAACAAACAATACTTAAATCAATTAGTACACGACTTGGTCACTTAAATCTGCGATGGCGCGGGCGCGGGCGGGTCCAACAGCAGATATTTATCATTTTACATTTACCTGTAAGTACATTTTTACCGATCACTCTTAATTTGGTTAAAGACAATCATTATTTTTGTTCAAAATCCGTTGTAAATGTAAATTTATTATAATGAGTTTTTATTATAATAAGCACATAATCGTATAAAATGTTTTTCGTACTTCATAGAAAACGTTCTTCAAAATAGTAATTCGACGTGATACAGATGTTTAGTAACAATGATCAAGCTTGGTAATCCGTCAGTGTAACAAAAAAGCCCGATAACCATTGATTTTCTTTTTCTAAACAAGTGATAAAAGGTGAATGTTCACGGGTCGCGCCAAACTTCTCGTCCGCTCTGAAGTTGCTCCGCGCAGAGTACCGTCGGAGACATAATATTTAAATCTGTTTAATATTTTACCTTGACAAATCCTACTTACTGGTGTTAGACCCAGAAACATTTTTATGTTTGTTTTATAAAAAGTTAAATTTTTGTGACCAGCTTCGTTTTGCCGAGTTGTCTATTTTTTCTCTCTTTGAAAAATCTTGAATCTGGTAACGAATAAAACGCGGGAGCGTCAAACACGTCAATTGGCTGAATAAAAAAAATATTATTATTATTAACACTTTATTGTACACAGAAAATAACATTAATAAGAGAATACAAACGTAACTATAGTACAATGGGCGAGCTTATCTCTACTTAAAGAGATTTCTTCCAGCCAACCCGTTAAAGGAGAATAAAATAATGAAAGAAAAGAAATGAGTAGACCTAGTGTACAAAAAAAAAAAGATACAAATTACATAACTAAACCTAACATATATTTATGATTTAAAAACAAAAGTAGAAAAATATATATACAATACAAGAGAAATTTAGACTTCAGCTAGAAAGTGTTCCTTAACTCGTTTTTTAAAGGATACTAAAGTCTGGCAAAGGCGAATCTCACTGGGCAGAGAATTCCATAATTTTACAGCAAGTACTGTGAATGAGTGCGAATAAGCAGCAGAGTTGCTAGGAGGAAAGCGTAACAAGGTTCTAACATTAGAGCGACATGGGGACTCAGGGGAGTGCAAGAAACTAAAGGAATCACGAAGATACTTTGGAGATTGTGGATTGAAAATAATTTTATATAGTAAACAAAGTATATGCATTTTTCTCCGCTGTCTTATTGGAAGCCAGCCAAGCTCAGCCCGAGAACTGGAAATATGATCAAATTTTTTCATACCATAAATGAAACGGATACAGAGGTTCTGCAATCTCTCAAGTTTGTTTACCAAGTCTTCAGTTGCGTCAAGGTAACAAGAATCGGCATAGTCTATTATAGGGAGAATGAGGGTGTGCATTAATAAAATTTTTGTATTAATAGGTAAAAAATTTTGAAGGGGTTTAATAGAATGAAATGCGTGATGTACTTTACGGCTCAAGTTATCTACATGAGAGTTCCAGGAAAAGTCGGAATTGAAAATTATTCCCAGATTAGAGGCAGAGGAAGAGAAAGGTATATGTGTATTATTATAACTTAATGTTGGTATGTCACTGCAGTTAATCAACTTCTTCATAGGTCGGCTTCCAAGAATCAGAGCTTGAGATTTATTTGGGTTAACTACCAGACCAAAAGATTTAGCCCACTTATATATTTCATTCAAATCCTCGTTCATTTCCCTGACAGCTTCTGCTATATTTCCGATACTAAAGTGACGATAGAGTTGGAGATCGTCAGCATAAAGATGAAAATTTGATTTAATTATAGAAGTAATAGTGTTAATAAATGATGAAAATAAAATTGGAGAAAGGACTCCACCTTGCGGCACACCGGCATATAAATCGATCCAGTCAGATTTAAGTTCACCAGATATTACACTTTGCGATCGACCTTGAAGGTAAGATCTAAACCAGTCGAGAGCTGATGTAGAAATATTAAGGGAAGCAAGTACTCTTAGTAACACATCAAGGTCTACTGAATTAAAGGCACTGCTAAAATCCAGAAGAACAAGAATAGTAAGCTTTTTGTCATCAATGGCCTGACGGATGTCGTCAGTTACTCGGATTAGAGCAGTGACGGTGCTATGTCCCGGCCGAAAGCCTGACTGGTGAGGGTGAAGAAGAGAATTTCTTCTGAGAAAATCATTCAGCTGAGAGTGAGCTATGTGTTCTAATACCTTGGAGAGATATGGTAGAATTGAAATAGGACGAAAATGCGTAGGAGAAGAGGCATTAGGAATTTTTGAAAGTGGGATAATATAAGCCATTTTCCAGGCTGTCGGAAAGGAACTCGATGAAAAGGAAAAATTATAAATATGTGTAAGAATCGGAAGAAGTTCTGGAAGAATAGGAAGGACCATACGCGAGCACACACCGTCACTACCAATAGCTGCAGACGAAATAGAAAGCACATGCTTTTTGACATCTAATTCGTTGATTGGTTTAAAACTAAATTCTGGGCATAGCGGAAGCGCCCTGGAGGCTAAGCTTGCGATAGTAGATGTCTTAGAAATGTTGTCCAGAATTACCGGCGGCGTAGAAAAGTGAGCATTGAGGTCATTTAAATCGACATTACATTCACTAGAAACAGTTGCACGGCCAACGCCGAGGGACCTTAAAAGGTTCCAAACCTTGCCTGAGTCAGGACCAGATGCCACAATAGTATCGTGAATATAACGGCGTTTAGCACGACGACACAACTGATTACATCGGTTGCGCAACAATTTATAAGAGGCTAGATTTTCAGCTGTAGGGAACTTTCTATAGTGCTGATTGGCCTTGTCTCTCTTTCTCATGAAATTTTTGATTTCAATATTAATCCAAGGAGCTGGGTCGTGTTTTAGTCTGATTCTTCTCATCGGCGCATGTTTATTAAAAAGTTTTAGAATGATATTGTTGAATTTGTCAATTTTTCCATCAACATCTAGGCACTCAGTCACGGAGGACCAGTCGATTGAGTTGACATCACTTTTCAACAATTCCAAATCAATATTCTTGTAACAGCGACGCATCACATATATCTTTCTCTTCTTTACGGTCTTGAGTTTATATGAAAGAAAAATCAGGTCATGGTAGGAGAAACAAGCAGGAAGTTGGCCATGGATACTAACGCGGTCAGGACGTGAAACGATGATTAAATCTAAAAGTGAAGGATTAGCATTTGGAAAATGGTGAGTCGGAGAAAGAGGAAGAACATGAAGATTGACAGAACTAATAATATCGAGTAGCTTATTACTACGATGGTCATTCTTCACGAGACATGTATTGAAATCTCCTAGTAAGATAATGTGTTCGTAAAGAGGGCTGAAATTGTTAAGTAAGTTATCTAAAGTGGAAAAATAATCAATGAGTAGAGAAGGACTGTATAACACTGCTAACAGAACTCTGCTGTATCCAACTGTAACTTCAATAAATATGTATTCAGCAGAAGCGCTGTAGGGATTTGGGGATAATGATACAATTTTAAAGGAATGCTCCGAGCGAAGGTACAAAGCCACGCCACCCCCACCTTTTCCAATTCTATCATTCCGAATCAGCTTATAGCCAGGTAAAGTGAATTGATATGAAGAAAGAGAAGGCTTGAGAAAAGATTCGGAGATGAAAATGGCGTCGATGGGTGTACCACTGAAAGTTGTGAGAAGATCAGTATAGTGAGCTGGAATGCTTTGCGCGTTAATATGCACCACATTAAAATTTCTAGGAAAAGTAGAAAATATTGAATTAATTTCATCATGCAACGACTGCCCAGAAGAACCATCACTGCCAACACTACAAAAGTCATCATCAGAGGAACATGAGAAATATTTATCATCGATAATATTACTACTATTCATAAGCCAAATAAAATGTATGTATAAAGTATACTACAAATCCTTAATTTTATCTAATAATAATTAAATTAATGTTATAGAAAAGTTAATAATGTTATGTTAGTAAATATACTAATACTAAATACTTAAAATATATAAAATTAATATTATTTAAAGACACACTTATAAATCATCCTTATTGAATGCAAGTGGAAGAAACCCCCAAGTTTACAAATTCATATCATAAAAAAAGCAAAATATATCACACAAACACAATAGGTGCCACAGACGTGACTTCAGTTATACTTCTTATATTAACATAATATATTATTAGGTACGTATTATGAATAAAAAAAACTATTCAAAAAATATAAAAATATCCACAACTGTGAACTAACTACACTTAAATAACATTGGCCAAAACTGTTATATTATTCTGTTAGTGAAAAATAATAATTTGATAAAAAAAAAAAACAAAAGCAATACGTATGAATGTCAAGGTGAAATAATGAATGAGTAATAAACTAATATGTATACGCAAATATGAACTACACTTATATAAATATGGCCAAAATGACTACATTTTGTTAGTGAAACATTAAAACACAAAAAATATATATATATATATGTATGAATTTCAACATAAAAATCATGAATAAGTAAAAGAAAAAAATAATCACTACCACCGCTATTAAAAAATAGACCAAAGAAAATATCATAATTCAACGGATTTTTTTTTAACAGTTCCTTCTTCTACTTCTTCGGAAGAATGGCAAATATTAATGAATCCATATTAAAATAAATTTTAGGTATATGTTAACTGTCAGACCGCAGACGTCAAGTAGACAGACAATCATATTTGTCATTTCATTCAACATCTGAGAAATGTAAGAACTAAGAATGAAATGTAAACAAAAATTACTTATAATGCAAGTAATAATTACAGGTAATTGAAAAATTATGACAATTTTGCAATAATAAAGAAGGTACTGTGCAAATAATGTGATATTAAAGTAAACCGTGGCAATTCTACACAATAAGATGAGTACTACAAAGCAAAGCAATATGAATAAGATAGAAAGCAGACAAAAAACAAACAGCATTGATAATTATTTACGTCTTGACCTTGTAGTCATCACTGGAACTTGTTCTGTGATCTTAGGAATCTCTTGAAGCTTTTCGAGCGTTGGAAATTGTGTAATAGCCTTTAGAAGATCTGATCGTAGTTCAATTTTACGGCGACTTTTGTCTGGGAGCAAGATAATTATTTTGCTATCGGAAGTCCAACAATTACTTATACCGAAGTGTTTACGAGCCTCCATAAAGATACGGTGCCGAGATATAGTTAGGAATTCCGAAATAGTAAGACCGGAACCTTTCAACGTAGTTTTGTTACTCCAAACAAGATGACGATGCTGGTATTCGTGAAATCTTACTAGAACAGGTCTCGGCTTACCTCTATTTATCCCCAGACGATGGCATGTCAATATATCTTTATTTGAAATGCTTGGTATACACATCTTGCTGTTTATAGTATTAATAATTGTACCTGAGATATTTTCGTTGGACTCTTCAGGAATACCGTGAAACAATATTACTTTTCTTCTTATATAGGCTTCGTGGCGGTCTAGCCCTAGTGAAAGAAGTTCCATTTGTGATTTCATTAGGGAAAACATTTTCCAGACTGATGCTTTAAATTCGGAGAAGTCCTGTGCCAAAGAAGTGACATCTATCTGCTTCTCAGGAGTATTAGGTCTAAGTTTTTGGAGTTTTTCATCATAATCATTCATCCTACTCTCAAACATCTTCATAATTTCACCAAAGTTAGCGACTGATTGGGAGGATAGATCCATTACTGATATATAAAGTAAAATGAGGGAGAAATTAATTGAGAAAAGGCTTACTTATTACTAACAAGGAAATTATTATTAAAATATATATATATATAATATATATATAATAAAATATAATAAAATATATATATATATTATTAATAATAAATATATATATATATATATTATTAATATATATATTAAATAATATATATATATTATTAATAATATAATAAAATATATATATATATTATTAAAATATATAAAAATTAAAAATATTAATTACTAACAAGGAAATTTTCACTTTCATCGCTTGAATATTTCATAAAAAAATACTAATAAAACTTTTGTCCTACAGATTAGTTGGTTTTTGGCGAGTTCTTCACTCTAAACATGTCAGAATTATGAGATTGTAAAATTAATTAATAACATCCTCATTTTTTTTCACAAATGCTTGGTAATTATTACCATCTAGGGTAACTTTTTAATAGAATTCGATAAATGGTAGCACGTCTGGTCCCCCCGAAAGCAAAACAGAACAATCAACCCAATTGTATAAGATATATCCATGCAAATATATGGTCGTAAAGGTAAGGTCGCGTTGTATCTGGACCACTTGGCTCGGTCTACATCGACGAAAATAATAGGACGCGCATCCCAGAACGATAACGGCACTGTCAAGTGGTAATTGAATTTTGTGTAAAACGCTTTTGATTAATAACAAGTTGAAGTTTTGCAAACAGCTTCGTTTTAACGAGACGGCCATCTTGTCTCTCATCGCAAAATCTTGAATCGGGTATCTAATACAAAATTCAAATTTTTAAGAAGTTTGAAGGAACCCAATTGAATGCCATTAATCTCGTTTCGATCAGTCAAGCCGTTCAAAAGTTAAAGAGATGTTGACACACACATACACACACACACACACACATACACACACACACACATACACACACACACATACACACACACATACACACACACACACATACATACAGACATACTGAAATCATCGTGATAATAGTCGAAATAATTTCCTAGGACCTCAAAACATGGAGATATGGTAAAAACGCGAATTTCGAAAATCGAGGCCAAATCAGTACTAACGTAGCGGAAAGTTCATAATAGCAATTTGAAAAATTTAAGCCGTCTTCAAATATCAACTATACTTACATCTCAAAAACTACTGAACCGATTTCGATGAAATTTAGACTGTTCCCTAAGTTGGGTTATACGTGATTCGAATTAAAAAGAATTATCTCGACATGGCTTTTGATTAGGGTAGTGTTTCTTAAGCTGTGGTCCGCGGACCTCTGGAGGTCTGCGTGTATGGGGTCCTCCTTATCTATGAACGTTTAAATTAATAAATGAATGCCAATGTTTTTTATTAAGAAGTTGTGCTTAATTTTCAAAGGGGTCCGCGGAATGAAAAAGGTTAAGAAACGCTGGATTTTCGCGAAAGAAACGGGGCGTAAATAAAAGTGGACTGTATTATAATAGGTGACTGATATAATTCACTAACAAAATTTAAAAAAATAACATAAATGATCAACCGTCAGCGCTGAATACAAAAAGGTGAGTGTCGGTGTCGCCTCTCGACGGGCACAGTATCGCGGTGGCACAGTAACACGGTGACAGTAACATGGTGGCACAGTAACATGGTGATAGTAACGTGGTGGCACAGTAACACGGTGACACAGTAACGCTGTAGCACAGTAACACGGTGACACAGTAACGCGGTGACACAGTAACGCGGTGACACAGTAACGCAGTGACACAGTAACACGGTGACAGTAAAGCGGTGGCACAGTAACACGGTGACAGTAACGTGGTGGCACAGTAACACGGTGACACAGTAACACAGTGACACAGTAACGCGGTGACACAGTAACGCGGTGACACAGTAACGCAGTGACACAGTAACACGGTGACAGTAAAGCGGTGGCACAGTAACACGGTGACAGTAACGTGGTGGCACAGTAACACGGTGACACAGTAACGCGGTGACACAGTAACGCGGTGACACAGTAACGCGGTGACACAGTAACGCGGTGACACAGTAACACGGTGACACAGTAACGCGGTGACACAGTAACGCGGTGACACAGTAACGCAGTGACACAGTAACACGGTGACAGTAAAGCGGTGGCACAGTAACACGGTGACAGTAACGTGGTGGCACAGTAACACGGTGACACAGTAACACAGTGACACAGTAACACGGTGACACAGTAACGCGGTGACACAGTAACGCGGTGACACAGTAACGCAGTGACACAGTAACACGGTGACAGTAAAGCGGTGGCACAGTAACACGGTGACAGTAACGTGGTGGCACAGTAACACGGTGACACAGTAACACAGTGACACAGTA
This sequence comes from Apodemia mormo, assembly GCA_036924255.1. NCBI lineage: Eukaryota > Metazoa > Arthropoda > Insecta > Lepidoptera > Riodinidae > Apodemia > Apodemia mormo. The sequence continues at coordinate 323,649 of JAUPFN010000013.1, forward strand.
ACACGGTGACACAGTAACGCGGTGACACAGTAACGCGGTGACACAGTAACGCAGTGACACAGTAACACGGTGACAGTAAAGCGGTGGCACAGTAACACGGTGACAGTAACGTGGTGGCACAGTAACACGGTGACACAGTAACACAGTGACACAGTAACACGGTGACACAGTAACGCGGTGACACAGTAACGCGGTGACACAGTAACGCGGTGACACAGTAACGCAGTGACACAGTAACACGGTGACAGTAAAGCGGTGGCACAGTAACACGGTGACAGTAACGTGGTGGCACAGTAACACGGTGACACAGTAACACAGTGACACAGTAACACGGTGACACAGTAACGCGGTGACACAGTAACGCGGTGACACAGTAACGCAGTGACACAGTAACACGGTGACAGTAAAGCGGTGGCACAGTAACACGGTGACAGTAACGTGGTGGCACAGTAACACGGTGACACAGTAACGCGGTGACACAGTAACGCGGTGACACAGTAACGCGGTGACACAGTAACGCGGTGACACAGTAACGCGGTGACACAGTAACACGGTGACACAGTAACGCGGTGACACAGTAACGCAGTGACACAGTAACACAGTGACAGTAAAGCGGTGGCACAGTAACACGGTGACAGTGGTGTGGCACAGTAGCAACGCATCATTAACATATATGGTGTCTATAGGCGTTGTTTGACTCTTTCCATACAGAGACCCATCTTGTTTACTATTTCATGATATACAAAACTCGATTGGTATCAACGAAGCATGTCGGCGAATGAGTCGCGAGCGGCGAGTGTGAGGCCAGCAGCGACTCGCACATTCCCACTGGTGTTGATGATTTTAATTATATTTGATGCACGTCACTATTATGGCTGTTATAATTTTAGGTTTGTTCACGATTACGTGCATTTGGATTTGTTTTCATAAATATATTGTTTACTAACACACATATGTTAAGTTTGGCGTCTTTGAATCTCGTATGTTTAGTGATCGCGTACAAAGTACGTATCTTTATGTATTTTTACTTTAACGATAAATGTGATGTAAAGTTTTTCTAAATGTGCGCCAGTTATTATTAATTATTTTTATATTGCTGAAGCACTGACGTCGTGAGTTGGGCGGCACGGCTCGGCGCCATATACAAGTCAGTTCTTCCAAGGCGTTACGCCATATCTTAGGAAATTAAAAAATCGTGAATAAAAAACTGGCGCGTATTTAGCAAAACTATTCCAACGGTTTGTTTACAAAACGGCCTTAAAAATCATAATATGCTAAGTATAGAAGCTATTTTTGTGATACTAGGAGAAAGTGACAGTTATTTTCAAGTGCGTCTAAACGAATACTGCGTTGGGTGCAATGCTACAATAATGTCAATGCGCGACCCGGCCATTCCAAACATTTATCTTTTTATAGAATTTATATAACATAAGAACATGCGATCCACCCAATGACCAGTGGTCATCGCCGCCCGGGTGTTTTTACAACGGCAGGTCAGCTGCTAATGCGATGTCAGCCTTTAAAAATATCATTAATTCGTGTCTTAGAACACTTTATAATCTTGTTTACTCACTAATTAAGTCTTAGGGAAAAATCGCGTGAGGAAAGGCATTCCAAAAGCAGTGCCAGTCTTTGAGGCAGTCTGGAAATATGTACCGATGTGCTAATGTAATTCCGAGTGGTACAGTTCCAAAGCGCGTCACTTGTGTGGGCGATATTGTCTTTAGCAGTTCATATCGTGGTCATTAGTGCCCGATATTGTCGTGTTCCAGTTTAAAGAGTATGGAAAAAGGCAAACTTGCATAAGCGAGTATGACCATCGGCTGTAAACATCAAGTGGCGGGGTTGGAATGGCACTTGCGTAAGTTTACCGGCTACCTTTCATCCAAACCGGAACCGAGCGAGAGGTACAGCACTACGACCTGGACAGTAGTCACGATGTCAGCGACACATTAGCCTTTTCTCCCCTTTTACGACATGCCTAGCAGTGAGGCATTTTGTCAATTCTTCAAAAGAGGTTGTTAAGAAACACTGTTTTTAAGACGCATTCTTATATATTTATACTATAATTATGATTTTTCATTAGTGTCGTAAGTTATAAATGGGTAAATATTTGGTGCTTTAATACATACTTAGGTATGTCTAGAAATATTATATGTAAAAGTGATATCTAAGGGGACTGATAATATTTTATATTTTTATCTACTGTCAATAAAATTATATTTTTACTTTATATGCTTTTATTTACGGTTATCTGCATCTATTAATAATTAATACATATCACTGGACAAATGACATCAATAAATTATTGATGGGTTAGGTAAATCAAACAATTGTTTGCTTGTGACGTGCATATGTTAGTCAACGATACTAATACATAGCAATACATACTTATATAAATATTGGAACATTTAATAAATACTCAAGTCCAGAAATACAAAAAACTATGCTGATAGTCGTCACACTAATAAAGTAATAATATCTATATTCTATACATATAATAAAATCGTAGGAAAGTCAAAACTGTACATTGAATATTTTTTTAAAAGAATACTTGGGGCGTGATCTACAATCGACATCGAAGCCAAAAATATAGTTTTTAGAATTTTTGTCTGTTTGTATGTATGTCCGGGGTAAACTTAAAAAGTGCTAGATTTACTTCAAATTTTGCATGAATATTACTAACAGGTCTGGTCAACATATAGGCTACATATTATCACGCTATCACTTACGAGGGAGGAGCTGTGCTGAGTAAACGAAGTCCGCGCGGACGAAGTCGTGGGCAACAGCTAGTATCACAATAAAATTAGAATAGATAATATTTATAATACAATTCCTAATAGTGTTTATCCTAATACAAATCTTACAGAAAATAGCATGATTGTATTCTAACTGAAATCAATGTATACTTTTAAACTTTCGCGGCTTTTTTTAAAAAAAATATTAATAATTAACGGGATTATATTTGTGTTACAGCACTCACCCCGTGCTTGGGAATTAACGGGATCTTACCGCGATTATGTGATGTATTGTTTACCCGATATTTCGGCGCTGTTGCAAGCACCATGATCACGGGATTTATCTATGATCACGGGGGAACTGAAGTATCGCGGGAAGTTGAACTATTATGAGCAGACAAGCCTGTCTACCATTTTTCTCATTCGTTTTCCCCTACCACTGGAACTCGCACGAAAGTCACTTTGACAATACACACTCGCCACGTCACTAGGTTTATTTAGACATATTGATTGTCTTTTGCTTTTTATTGCACTGATCACTGGATTCCACGATCCCGACAATTTAAACCCGTCTTCCCGGTTGAAATTCGGATGTTTTTTTATTTCAATTGCTTCTTTCACTAACCGTGGAATGTAATGACGTTCTGTCGATAATACGTGTGGCCTATGTAATTCGATCCAGTGATTAGGGCCCGACTCCAGTAGATGTTCAGCAATTGGTGACTTATTAACGTCGTTATTCTTGACTGCTTTGATATGGTCCTTAACCCGAAATGATGTGGTTCTTTTTGTCTGACCGATGTATGCTCTCCCACAGCTGCAATCTATTTTATAGACACCTGGATGTTCTAATGGGAAACTATCCTTCCCGTTAATTATTAATAATTCTGAAATCAATGTCTCTGAGCCATTTTTCCATGAAAGTATGGATACTTGGTTAGTAAGTGGATGATTACTCGAAAAGTAAGGACGGTTTTGCGTACAGTTCTAACAAGCTTAAATAGTTATACACAAATTATAAAATATTGTCAGTAGAGAGGTGCTCAACGCTGAAGCAGAACCGTAAAAGGCTCAAGACTAACCGTCCAGGAAAATGTTTCGTTTAACTATAGGTACATTCATAAATATAAATAAAAATCATTTAATTCAGACAATGGAAAAGAATACGCAAAGCTCAACAAAGATGGCGCTGTCAACGATTGACCGAAACAGTAAAATGTTGAAAGGTTTTTTTTGGTCTTTTAGTAAATTGGTTGAATATTTATTCAACGTGATCTGTAAAACAGCTGGAAGAACAGCTAAAAAGAACCGGAGCATCAGTGCCAGGCAGAAAAGCTGATCTTGTAGAAATGTACTTTTACTATTATTATGTCAGAATGCTTTTTTTTTTTCGATAGTAAAATGCATTTCAAAAGATTTGTTTTAATTCTACATGTGTCTCAGTAGGTAACTCTTTTAGCCATCCATTCATCAAAACTAACTATAGTTTTTGTATCTGTCAGACATGACTTAAGGTTATGCCTACCAAAATGTAAGGTAAAATATGTCTACTACAGTTATAATAAAACTTGTGATTGTATACTATTTGGTTATAATAAACCATTGTGTTTTTCGCAGGCTTACTGGAATTACAATCCAGGTACCTAGTCAACCGGAATCATTAAAATGTTTATGACGAAACCTCGAATTGTCAGCAAATTTTTTTTTTCTTTTTTTTGCCCGTTTCCACAATCTTCATATTTTTGGGTCATTTGGAAATAGATGCCCTCCGTTCTCGCCACATCCAGGAACTAAAAAACGCCTTTTTTATTACTTATTTAAAACCAGTACCTAATATCAAATATTACTCTATATAGGTAATTGACAGATGGTTTAGGTCAAGCAATTACAGCGCCGCTAAAGGCCAAATTATGCAGATTTCTTGTCCATTGAGACCCATATTATTAGTACCGTAAAATGGGGTGAATAGGCACAATTCGAAACTTCAGACTTGTATTTCTTTATAAGTTTCAAGGACTGCATACCACTATCTCTGTTTCTTTTGATGAGTCTACCAGTCTTTTTTTCTATCGAAAATTTTATTTAGTAGTTTTTCCATGCAGAAAATTGACAAAATATAGACTGGTTCTATTTACCCAGTATACGGGGTGAATAGAAACGCTATTCACCCCACACTTCGTGTCTATTCACACCGTTTTGTGTAATGATGTGACTGATATATTATATTTGCTAAGATATTAGTAATATTGAAAGGATTCGTGGAATAGTAATCCGGCGAACAGTGATATGCTAATATTTCATATTCGCCTAATATCTGTAACGGATATCCAAAATGAATCGGATAATATCATTCGGTATTCGGAATAGTTCGGATTCACTAGATTGGCGCCCGTCGCCCTTGTGGAAAAAATTTCTCGGATAAAAGTAGGTAAATAACTTACAAAGTGAAAGTAACAGTTTATGAATGTTTATTTTTATTTAAAAAGTCGAAAAAAGTCTTACAAAGTCGGAAAAACTCGGAGTAATTCCAAAATTTCGGACTCTTCCAGAAGAGTTATTCAGTGTTAATAAATCTTGCAACGTTTATGGGTACTAAAAGAAATATATTAAAAGTTATTAATACTACGAAAGTGTAATAAAGGGGAAAAAAATATAACTAATACTTACCCGGTTTTCCGTTTAAGAATTTGAAACTTTCTTCTTTGTTTAAAAAAAGGTTACCGTTACTGTCGATCAATATTATAAACTTTGTTTCTTCAATTTTTGATAATTATTATTAAAATCTATTATATCACAACGTTATTTGCCAATTTTTATTTTATTGTACTTTTATTACATAAATATATTTATAAATTAAGTAAAAATTAAAACAGATGATCTAATTAGCTTTTGACAGGTTGAGTCAGTGTTGCCAGAGAAAAAGTCAATCTTTCGTCCTTAAAGCCTCCTCTACACTACTCCTATGTCCGGGGTAAACTCAAAAAGTACTACATGGATTTATTTCAAATTTTGCATGACTATTACTAACAGGTCGGGTCAACATATAGGCTACATATTATCAAGCTGTCACCTACGGGGGAGGTGCTGTGCGGAGTAAACGAAGTCCGCGCGGACGAAGTCTTGGGCAACAGCCAGTATAATTATGGCGAGCGAAGCGAGCCCTACACTAGGCGACTTTCTATGCACTTTTGTGGTACATTTTCCTGAAAAAGTATCCCACTTTAAGGTTTGGGCTTTGACGTGGTGGTTTAAATTCATGTCTAGATATATTATCTACCATTAAAATGCTATTTCATAAACATTAAAAAAATAGAAAATACATTTTGTATTAGAATTTTATTACTGCTAACGCCATCTATTATAAAAATAAATAAATAATAATAATAAATAAATATTCACGGGACAAACTACACTTACTGATCTAACCCCAAAGTAAGCAAATATTTGCTTGTGTTATGGGTGTTAGTCAACGATACTAATACATAGAAATACATAATATATAAATACCAGAATATATATAATAAACACCTAAACCCAGAAATACAAACATTTACGCTCATCACACAAATGCTTGTCCCCGTCGGGGATCGAACCCGAGCCCCGTTGATTGCGTAGTCAGGGTCGCTAACCACTCGACCAACGGGAGGGTCAAATAACGAGTAAAAATGCTACAAAGCTACACTAGGCGACGATCTGTGCCCTTTAGTGGTACATTTTACTAAAAAAATATCGCACTTTTAGGTTTAAGCTTTGGCGTGGTAGTTTTATTTTGTTTAATTCATTTTCATTCACTCCAGTTTAATACAATATTAATCTATTAAAACACTTGTACTTTTTAACTTCCCACTACGTATGTAGATAGGAAGGTTACTGATTTTGCTCCGATTTTCAAAAATGGAGTTTTCACCATATGTCCGCGTTTTGTGGGCTTAGGAACCATTTTCGACTATTTTCGCGATGACGTCAGTATGTCTGTATGTATGTGTGTGTGTGTGAGTGTGTGTGTGTGAGTGTGTGTGTGTGAGTGTGTGTGTGTGAGTGTGTGTGTGTGTCAACAACTCATAAGTTTTGAACGCCTAGACCGATTGAAACGCGGTTGGTGGCATTCGATTGGATTCCGCTCAACTTATACTTCCTGAAATTTTGTACCAAATGGGCCTAAGAGATTTTGAGAAATTTTGAAAATACCCTAAACAAATTGTGACGAAACAATTTTTTTTTAATAACTTCCAGATTAATGTACCGATTGAGTACAAAAACTATTCCTCAAAAAAATACATCTAATGCATAAATTGCCTCAAAATCAGTTTATTCGTTTGGAAGTAATCGTTGACGAAAATTTTGAAAAAAGTGTTTTTTCGACATAACTTCGAAATATTTCAACCAATTATTTTTTGGTATTCTACGATATTTTAATACTATAAAAATTACGTCGAATGCCCTTTTAAAAATCAAAACCGAACCTTATTTTCAAAGGTTACAACTTTTCAAATATTAAAATTACGTTTTCTTTAGCAAAGTTACTTAATATTTTGGAAATAACTTTCAGGCTAATATACCGATTGACTTCAAAATCTTATCATCGTTTCTCCTTTAAAAACTGCGCCAAGTACCGTTAATTGGATAAAAATCGGTAAATTTGTTTGAGATCTATCATAGATGAAAATGTTTTTTTGACATTGCTTCGAAATTTTTGAACCTACCGATTTTTTAGCTAAAGCAATATTTAAATTGAGTTGAATGCCATTTGAAAGATCAAATCGATCATCGTTTCCAAAATATACAGCTTTTCAAAAATCAATACGTGCCAAGAAAACTTATCAAGGACGTACTACGTGCGTCTTCCCGGTTGAAATTTGGATGTTTTTTGATGTCAATGGCTTCTTTCACTAGCCGTGGAATGTAATATGGCGTTCTGTCGAAAATACGCGTGGCCTATGAAATTCCATCCAGTGATTACGGCCCGACTACAGCTGTAGATGTTTAGCAATCGCCGACTTATTAACGTCGTTATTCTTGACTGCTTTGATATGCTACTAGGCCTCTGACACATGCTCTTAGTACCTCTATACACTACTCGGCCGACTTCAGTACGCGTCAAGACGCCGTCACAGAGTAACTTATAGACGCCGTTGTGAACGCACGTGTGTTTAATAGATTTTTTCGTTGATGTGCGTGTGAGACTCTATTATGAGCGGCATACAGTGGTCACAGGAGCAAACTATGTTGTTCCTTGAAACACTTCAAGCAGAGCCTTTTATTTGGGACCCCAGTGGGAAAGGTCATAAGGACAAGAAAAAAGTAAATGATGCTTGGGTGCGTATTCGGGACGTTTTGGAAATACCAGTTGAAGAATTGAAGAAAAAAAAGGATTCACTTTTTGCGACATACAGGGGCTACTACAGAAAAATGGAAGCTTCCTTAAAAAGTGGTGCCGGCGCAGATGATGTTTATCGTCCAGTTTGGTTCGCCTTTGATTTCATGAACAGCTTTTTGGGGTCCGTGTATAAATGTAAACAAACAATAACCACGGTAAGTTTTTTATTATCAATAACTTGTTTTATTATTACTAAAGTACAGATTACAGTAAGGTCGATTCGCCAGTTTGCGTCCATTTAGTGCAGTTGCTTGCTTTAAGGAGAACATAATAATGTCTCTGCATTAGTTTTAATATAAAAAGTATGTAGTTAATGTGGTAACGAACAGGCGAAATGACCCTACATTCGTTGTGTTTATTTATAAACATTGAAAATAATTTGTAAAGTAATCCCTTATCTGAACGGCAGATAATGGTGATCTGCGTGGTACTTGTGTAATATCTCTCAAAGCACAGTTATTATCAAAGTCTGCCCGCCAAGACCCGGGTTGAATTAAAACTCCATTATCATCATACATATCTACAGTACCAGGAGGCATATATATAAGGGATGATTTATTACTTTTTCTGAGAAAGTTATGCAATAAGAGACATGTCATTGTAATAATTGGGATATTATGAATATCCAAATCAATTGGCTTTCTGAATATTCTAAACCTGGATGCTAAAATACCAAACACATTCTCAACTACTACTCGAGATTTTGACAAGCGCATATTGAAAATCCTTTTCGGTGAATTGATATCATGGTTGCCAGGATATGGTTTCATTATATTATTATGTAAAGCAAATGCTCCATCTGTCAAAAAAACGTAGGGAATTTCGACATGATCCGTTCCGGATAATGGACTTGGCTTAGGAAGATTAAGCCCGTTAGATGCAATTTTTTGCCATAACGAAGAATTTTTAAGTACACCTCCATCACTGATCCTACCTTGACTACCAATGTCAGCATACATAATGTTATAGTTACTGTCGACTAAAGCTAAAAGTACTAAACTAAACGTCTTTTTATAATTAAAGTACTCAGAACCAGAGTTAACCGGACATTGTATAACAATATGCTTTCCATCCATTGCGCCAAGGGCATGTGGAAAATTCTCGTTTCATTGAATCCGTTTTCAACTTCCAACCACTGCTGCTCATTGCACGGCATCTGTAAATAAAAAGTATATTATATAAAAAATATTATCATCAAATAATATGTAAAAAGACACGGTCAATTTCATTAAAAGCTGACACTCAAATTGTATATAAATAATTAAAAAGCCGATTAATTGTAGCACTCATGTATTTTTCATAAAATACAGAGACATACACTCACACTCCTACATACACATACAGTACTCCTGCATATACGCGCACTCAAATGCATATAGTATACAGAACCCATATACACTCACAAATTTGGATTGGATTAAATAAAGATTTATTATTAAATAGGCCGTGATATATACATTTAAACCTTTGCTATTTTTATTTCAGGATCATGGAACTGATTCGATTCAGGAAGAATCAACCAACGCTTCAGAGGATGTACCAATTGCTTCTCCAACTCCAAAAGAACCAGAGCCCCCAAAAAATAGACACACCATCCGACGGCGTGACAACCCACCGGAATTGCAAGTTGCCAGTAGGCAGATGACAGAAGCCTTCAATAACTTAAATAAAGTGATAAATAATCCTTCAAAGGATAGCAGCGCAGTTAAGGACGAGTGCGACGTATTCGGCAAACTAATTGCCAAAAAACTGAAGAGGTTACCTGAACATGAAAGGGACGATATAATGTTCGATATACATGCTCTATTTCGGAAATCACGTTTTGAAAGATCTCCATCAGGTGAATCGTTTCGTACTTCTACACCTAAGTCTACGCCATATTATAGTCCGTTAACTACATCACTATCTTCTAGAAAGCGTCCTTTATCTGCGAATAATGCAGTTCATTATAATGTTACAACATTATCTCCTAGACCACACTCATCGTTTTCAGAGCCACCTGATACATATATAACATTATCTAATGAGTCCAGTGAATGTCAACCGACATACTTCCAACAACCAAGCGAAATCACTGCTCATCAACGCTCTTCAAAGATACGTGTTATAAGTGATGAAATTATTGCACCAGACACCCAAAGTCAATCAGTTTATCAACGCTATAAGCAGCCTCAATCAGATCAATCTAACGATGTTCAATATATTTTGCATATACCAGAGACCCAAACTCAATCTGATTGTCCAGAAGATAATACACATCAGAGTGATTTAATATATCAGGCATATAATGACTCGTAATGTATGAAATTATTCTTATTCTTATTCTCACTGATATTTTTGTAATTGTACATACCTAAACTTTTAATAAATATATGTCATAAATATTAAAATTTTACCTTTATTTCATCCTTGAGTTCCTCGTTCAAAGCTTCACAGACTTCGACTACAATTTTTGAAATCAACTGGCTTGAAATTTTAAATAAATAGTGCATAGATCTATAGCTGTCACCACTTGCCAAAAACCTCAAGGTGATTGATAATCGAATCTTAGCAGGTATAGCTTCTCTTAAATGAGTGTCTCGTTTAGCGATTAAGGGTTCGACTTTAGAAAGTAATAAATTAAAATCGTCCAATGACATTCGGTGGAAATTTTCAAATTCTCCTGATGGTTCTTGTATGAGTTCAAGAAATTGTTGTTCCATAGTACGTCTGTAAAAAAAAATACAGTTAATTAACTTGCCATGTAATGTACTTTAACTTATTAGAAATCCTAATTATTTAAATAAATATTACCTACCTAGTTCTGTTCCGATGCATTGCGATCATCCACCATCTTCTTTTCTTTTTAGTCTTCTTCGTGAGATAAGTATGCACGTAGTTATAATACGCTAGAGAGCACATTGCTACGGCAGCTGCTACTTGAGCGTCCATTATAATAAACGTCCGCAGGGTACCGGTAACGCTACACGAATGCGCTCCTCGCGAAGTTGAACGAGTGTGTAGTGTAGCACCGCGGACTTCAGTCAACTTCGGCCGAGTACTTCGCCGAGGAACTTCGCGAGTAGTGTAGAGGAGGCTTTAAGGACGAAAGATTGACTTTTTCTCTGGCAACACTGACTCAACCTGTCAAAAGCTAATTAGATCATCTGTTTTAATTTTTACTTAATTTATAAATATATTTATGTAATAAAAGTACAATAAAATAAAAATTGGCAAATAACGTTGTGATATAATAGATTTTAATAATAATTATCAAAAATTGAAGAAACAAAGTTTATAATATTGATCGACAGTAACCGTAACCTTTTTTTAAACAAAGAAGAAAGTTTCAAATTCTTAAACGGAAAACCGGGTAAGTATTAGTTATATTTTTTTCCCCTTTATTACACTTTCGTAGTATTAATAACTTTTAATATATTTCTTTTAGTACCCATAAACGTTGCAAGATTTATTAACACTGAATAACTCTTCTGGAAGAGTCCGAAATTTTGGAATTACTCCGAGTTTTTCCGACTTTGTAAGACTTTTTTCGACTTTTTAAATAAAAATAAACATTCATAAACTGTTACTTTCACTTTGTAAGTTATTTACCTACTTTTATCCGAGAAATTTTTTCCACAAGGGCGGATTCGTGAAAATATTAAAATATTTTCACGATACGCCGCGTCGTACGTACGAATGAGACAGACGTATTTCCTGCAGTATACTGTTGTTTTAAGGTCCAAATTACAGTGAAATATTAGTTAATACTGATATATTAGTTTTTTTCCTGCCGTATATCAGTATAAGATTTTATTACTGTTGCTTTAAGGTCCAAATTACAGAGAAATATTAGTTAAGGTATTTTCCTGCCGTATCAGTATCAGATCTTATTACTGGTACTTTAAGGTCCAAATTACAGTGAAATATTAGTTAATACTGACATATTAGTTAAGACATTATAATATTTCAAAGTGAATATATTAGTATCACCTAATCTTAAGAAATATCGGTATTAACCCACCTCTAGTTTTGTGCCTATTAACCACAGAGTACTTTATATTGCTATTAATCTCGCAAAAACACAGTCAACTTTGAGACGTTAATTTCTTTTTGTCTTTTATTTCATAGACATTTCATAGAGATTGCGCTCTCAAACTTCGCTGCTCGGGGCAAATCGAACAGACATCGAAAGGCACCCTCTACCACACTCCACGTGGATTATACTAATATTAGGGGTCTTCACTCAAACCTAAATGCCGTCCACTACCACCTTGAGACGGCTAAGCCGGCTCTGTTCTTTTTAACTGAGACGCAGATATCTTCTCCGGCTGATACCTCATATCTCTCCTACCCGGGGTACAAATTCGAGCATTCATTTGTACCCCGGGCGGGAGTTTGTGCTTATTTCACAGAGGATATCTGCTCTCGACGTCTCAGCAGCATTGAAGGCTATAGGGACCTATCCATCCTCTGGCTGCATGTAGACTGCGACGACCATCTCCGCATCTACGCGTGCCTCTACAGGTACCATAGCGGAAATGCTGAAGTCGACAGGCTCGTTGAGCACCTTCAAACGGCTGTAGATTCCGTGTTGCAACAGACCCCCTCCGCTGAGATCGTGATCTTAGGGGATTTTAATGCCCACCACGCCGAATGGCTGTGTTCACGCACTACCGATCATGCGGGGAGGTCTGTTCACGATTTTGCCTTGGCATACCCTTGTGGAAAAATTTCTCGGATAAAAGTAGGTAAATAACTTACAAAGTGAAAGTAACAGTTTATGAATGTTTATTTTTATTTAAAAAGTCGAAAAAAGTCTTACAAAGTCGGAAAAACTCTGAATTTGATATAAAAATTCGGAGTAATTCCAAAATTTCGGACTCTTCCAGAAGAGTTATTCAGTGTTAATAAATCTTTCTGCCGTGCAACGTTTATGGGTACTAAAAGAAATATATTAAAAGTTATTAATACTACGAAAGTGTAATAAAGGGGAAAAAAATATAACTAATACTTCCCCGGTTTTCCGTTTAAGAATTTGAAACTTTCTTCTTTGTTTAAAAAAAGGTTACCGTTACTGTCGATCAATATTATAAACTTTGTTTCTTCAATTTTTGATAATTATTATTAAAATCTATTATATCACAACGTTATTTGCCAATTTTTATTTTATTGTAATTTTATTACATAAATATATTTATAAATTAAGTAAAAATTAAAACAGCTGATCTAATTAGCTTTTGACAGGTTGAGTCAGTGTTGCCAGAGAAAAAGTCAATCTTTCGTCCTTAAGAGCATGTGTCAGAGGCCTAGTAGCATATCAAAGCAGTCAAGAATAACGACGTTAATAAGTCGGCGATTGCTAAACATCTACAGCTGTAGTCGGGCCGTAATCACTGGATGGAATTTCATAGGCCACGCGTATTTTCGACAGAACGCCATATTACATTCCACGGCTAGTGAAAGAAGCCATTGAAATCAAAAAACATCCAAATTTCAACCGGGAAGACGCACGTAGTACGTCCTTGATAAGTTTTCTTGGCACGTATTGATTTTTTAAAAGCTGTATATTTTGGAAACGATGATCGATTTGATCTTTCAAATGGCATTCAACTCAATTTAAATATTGCTTTAACTAAAAAATCGGTAGGTTCAAAAATTTCGAAGCAATGTCAAAAAAACATTTTCGTCTATGATAGATCCCAAACAAATTTACCGATTTTTATCCAATTAACGGTACTTGGCGCAGTTTTTAAAGGAGAAACGATGATAAGATTTTGAAGTCAATCGGTATATTAGCCTGAAAGTTATTTCCAAAATATTAAGTAACTTTGCTAAAGAAAACGTAATTTTAATATTTGAAAAGTTGTAACCTTTGAAAATAAGGTTCGGTTTTGATTTTTAAAAGGTCATTCGACGTAATTTTTATAGTATTAAAATATCGTAGAATACCAAAAAATAATTAGTTGAAATATTTCGAAGTTATGTCGAAAAAACACTTTTTTCAAAATTTTCGTCAACGATTACTTCCAAACGAATAAACTGATTTTGAGGCAATTTATGCATTAGATGTATTTTTTTGAGGAATAGTTTTTGTACTCAATCGGTACATTAATCTGGAAGTTATTAAAAAAAAATTGTTTCGTCACAATTTGTTTAGGGTATTTTCAAAATTTCTCAAAATCTCTTAGGCCCATTTGGTACAAAATTTCAGGAAGTATAAGTTGAGCGGAATCCAATCGAATGCCACCAACCGCGTTTCAATCGGTCCAGGCGTTCAAAACTTATGAGTTGTTGACACACACACACACTCACACACACACACTCACACACACACATACATACAGACATACTGACGTCATCGCGAAAATAGTCGAAAATGGTTCCTAAGCCCACAAAACGCGGACATATGGTGAAAACTCCATTTTTGAAAATCGGAGCAAAATCAGTAACCTTCCTATCTACATACGTAGTGGGAAGTTAAAAAGTACAAGTGTTTTAATAGATTAATATTGTATTAAACTGGAGTGAATGAAAATGAATTAAACAAAATAAAACTACCACGCCAAAGCTTAAACCTAAAAGTGCGATATTTTTTTAGTAAAATATACCACTAAAGGGCACAGATCGTCGCCTAGTGTAGCTTTGTAGCATTTTTACTCGTTATTTGACCCTCCCGTTGGTCGAGTGGTTAGCGACCCTGACTACGCAATCAACGGGGCTCGGGTTCGATCCCCGACGGGGACAAGCATTTGTGTGATGAGCGTAAATGTTTGTATTTCTGGGTTTAGGTGTTTATTATATATATTCTGGTATTTATATATTATGTATTTCTATGTATTAGTATCGTTGACTAACACCCATAACACAAGCAAATATTTGCTTACTTTGGGGTTAGATCAGTAAGTGTAGTTTGTCCCGTGAATATTTATTTATTATTATTATTTATTTATTTTTATAATAGATGGCGTTAGCAGTAATAAAATTCTAATACAAAATGTATTTTCTATTTTTTTAATGTTTATGAAATAGCATTTTAATGGTAGATAATATATCTAGACATGAATTTAAACCACCACGTCAAAGCCCAAACCTTAAAGTGGGATACTTTTTCAGGAAAATGTACCACAAAAGTGCATTTTACTAAAAAAATATCGCACTTTTAGGTTTAAGCTTTGGCGTGGTAGTTTTATTTTGTTTAATTCATTTTCATTCACTCCAGTTTAATACAATATTAATCTATTAAAACACTTGTACTTTTTAACTTCCCACTACGTATGTAGATAGGAAGGTTACTGATTTTGCTCCGATTTTCAAAAATGGAGTTTTCACCATATGTCCGCGTTTTGTGGGCTTAGGAACCATTTTCGACTATTTTCGCGATGACGTCAGTATGTCTGTATGTATGTGTGTGTGTGTGAGTGTGTGTGTGTGAGTGTGTGTGTGTGTCAACAACTCATAAGTTTTGAACGCCTGGACCGATTGAAACGCGGTTGGTGGCATTCTATTGGATTCCGCTCAACTTATACTTCCTGAAATTTTGTACCAAATGGGCCTAAGAGATTTTGAGAAATTTTGAAAATACCCTAAACAAATTGTGACGAAACAATTTTTTTTTAATAACTTCCAGATTAATGTACCGATTGAGTACAAAAACTATTCCTCAAAAAAATACATCTAATGCATAAATTGCCTCAAAATCAGTTTATTCGTTTGGAAGTAATCGTTGACGAAAATTTTGAAAAAAGTGTTTTTTCGACATAACTTCGAAATATTTCAACCAATTATTTTTTGGTATTCTACGATATTTTAATACTATAAAAATTACGTCGAATGCCCTTTTAAAAATCAAAACCGAACCTTATTTTCAAAGGTTACAACTTTTCAAATATTAAAATTACGTTTTCTTTAGCAAAGTTACTTAATATTTTGGAAATAACTTTCAGGCTAATATACCGATTGACTTCAAAATCTTATCATCGTTTCTCCTTTAAAAACTGCGCCAAGTACCGTTAATTGGATAAAAATCGGTAAATTTGTTTGGGATCTATCATAGACGAAAATGTTTTTTTGACATTGCTTCGAAATTTTTGAACCTACCGATTTTTTAGCTAAAGCAATATTTAAATTGAGTTGAATGCCATTTGAAAGATCAAATCGATCATCGTTTCCAAAATATACAGCTTTTCAAAAATCAATACGTGCCAAGAAAACTTATCAAGGACGTACTACGTGCGTCTTCCCGGTTGAAATTTGGATGTTTTTTGATTTCAATGGCTTCTTTCACTAGCCGTGGAATGTAATATGGCGTTCTGTCGAAAATACGCGTGGCCTATGAAATTCCATCCAGTGATTACGGCCCGACTACAGCTGTAGATGTTTCGCAATCGCCGACTTATTAACGTCGTTATTCTTGACTGCTTTGATATGCTACTAGGCCTCTGACACATGCTCTTAAGGACGAAAGATTAACTTTTTCTCTGGCAACACTGACTCAACCTGTCAAAAGCTAATTAGATCAGCTGTTTTAATTTTTACTTAATTTATAAATATATTTATGTAATAAAAGTACAATAAAATAAAAATTGGCAAATAACGTTGTGATATAATAGATTTTAATAATAATTATCAAAAATTGAAGAAACAAAGTTTATAATATTGATCGACAGTAACGGTAACCTTTTTTTAAACAAAGAAGAAAGTTTCAAATTCTTAAACGGAAAACCGGGGAAGTATTAGTTATATTTTTTTCCCCTTTATTACACTTTCGTAGTATTAATAACTTTTAATATATTTCTTTTAGTACCCATAAACGTTGCACGGCAGAAAGATTTATTAACACTGAATAACTCTTCTGGAAGAGTCCGAAATTTTGGAATTACTCCGAATTTTTATATCAAATTCAGAGTTTTTCCGACTTTGTAAGACTTTTTTCGACTTTTTAAATAAAAATAAACATTCATAAACTGTTACTTTCACTTTGTAAGTTATTTACCTACTTTTATCCGAGAAATTTTTCCACAAGGGTATGGTCTAACACAATTGGTAACCACGCCTACGCGAATTCCCGATGTGGACGATCATACGCCTTCACTGCTGGACCTTCTGCTGACCTCCCATCCGGACAATTATCAGGTATCTGTGGACGTCCCTCTTGGTACGTTAAACCACTGCCTGATCCGGAGTAAAGTGCCGGTTACGCGCCTATCACGGCCTCCTTTTGCAGGCTGTCGTCGCGTTTGGCACTATAGGTCAGCAGATTGGGACGGGATGCGGTCTTTTTTTGCGTCCTACCCATGGGGGCGGATGTGCGTCTCGCTGGATGATCCGAGTGTCATCGCTGACTCTATCGCTGATGTGGTGCTGCAGGGCATGGCACTTTTCATTCCATTTTCTGCGGTACCAGTTAGTGGTAAGTCTCAGCCTTGGTTTGGTCGCTCCTGCAAAACGGCTTCACGCCGAAAGCAGGAATGCTACCGGGCTTGGGCTGCAGCGTCGACATCTCGTGATGAAAAAACCAGCGCGTTACGTAAGGAGTACAATTCCGCTTCGAGGTTCTTCAAAAGAGCTATCGCCAAGGCAAAATCTGAACACATTGGCAGAATTGGTGAGAAATTAGTTCGCCTTCCTTCGGGAACTCGTGCGTTCTAGTCTCTCGCCAAGGCTGTCTTGGGGAATTTCTCACAGCCCTCTCTTCCACCCTTACACGGAGATGATGACTCTCTGGCCCATACCGCAAGGGAGAAGGCCGATCTTTTGGGCTCGTTCTTTGCGGCCAACTCGACTCTGGACGACCAAGGAAATGTACCGCCTACCATCCCGCAGTGCTATAGTTCTATGACGGAATTAAAATTCTTGCAGTCTTCCGTACGTAAAGCACTTTTTTCCTTGGACGTCCATAAGTCGAGTGGACCGGATGGCATCCCTCCGATTGTACTTAAATCATGTGCTCCAGAGCTGGTGCCGGTACTAACACGCCTATTCCGGCTCTCCTACTCACTCGGCGTAGTACCGATTTCATGGAAGACAGCTTTAGTGCATCCCATCCCTAAAAAAGGAGATCGCTCTAATCCGTCTAACTATCGGCCGATAGCCATAACCTCCTTGTTCTCCAAAATTATGGAGACAATCATCAACTCGCAGCTCCTCAAGTATTTAGAAGAGCACCAGCTGATTAGCTACCGCCAGTACGGTTTCCGTCGCGGCCGCTCAGCTGGTGATCTTCTTGTATACTTAACACATCGGTGGGCGGAAGCAGTTGAGTCCAAGGGGGAGGCATTGGCAGTTAGTTTGGACATAGCGAAGGCCTTTGATAGGGTATGGCACAAAGCGCTTCTGGCGAAGCTGCCTTCCTATGGGCTTCCCGAGAAATTATGCAAGTGGATCACCAGTTTTTTGGCTGATCGGAGCATCAAGGTCGTAGTTGACGGTGCGTGCTCTGACCTTAAATCTATCAATGCTGGTGTTCCACAAGGCTGCGTGCTATCACCGACACTGTTCCTTCTGCATATCAATGACATGATGCGAATTCGCAACATACATTGCTATGCAGATCACAGTACTGGTGATGCCACATACTCCGGCCGAAGCGGTATTTCTCGGGAACACGTCGAAGAGAGCCAAAACAAGCTTGTGTCCGAAGTTGAGAATCGACTAACCGATGTCTCGGAATGGGGTCGTCAAAACCTGGTCACTTTTAACCCCAAAAAGACACAGCTTTGCGTGTTTTCCGCTAAAAAGACACCCTTTGTCGTGTCACCTCGATTTGGGGATACTCTCCTGACAGCCTCAGCTAGTGTCGGGATTCTGGGAGTCGACATATCGAATTACGTTCAGTTTCGCGGTCATTTGGAAGGTAAGGCTAAACTAGCCTCCAAAAAGCTCGGTGTGCTCAGCAGAGCGAGGCAGTACTTCTTGCCGGCCCATCGCCTTCAACTTTATAAGGCTCAAATTCGGCCCCACATGGAGTACTGTTCTCATCTCTGGGCCGGAGCTCCTCAGTACCAGCTCCTTCCTCTTGATCGCATTCAGTGTAGAGCGGTTGGAATCGTTGACGACCTGGCTATTTCGAAACGGCTCGACTCTTTGGCATTGCGCAGAGATGTTGGCTCACTCTGTGTCTTCTATCGTATCTTTCATGGAGAGTGTTCCGACGAGTTATTTGGATTAATTCCTGCCGCCGAATTCCATCATCGGACATCGCGTCAAAATTTGAAATTCCATCCTCACCATCTCGATGTCTGGAAATCTACAACTGTGCGTTTCTCTCGACACTTTTTGCCTCGCACTACTTTGTTGTGGAACCAATTACCGGCAGGGGTGTTTCCAAACGGTTACGACTTGGGGGCCTTCAAGAAAAGAGCTTACTCATTCTTAAAAGGCCGGCAACGCAACTGCAAGACCTCTGGTATTGTGGATGTCCATGGGCGGCGGTGATCACTTACCATCAGGTGCACCTCCTGCTCGTTTGCCCCCTCTTCTATAAAAAAAAAGACAATCAGGTGTTGCCAAAGAGACACACTCCACCCATGTCGTGGTACCTACTCTTCGGAACAATTTTGAAGCGTGTGAACATTCCGGGTAGAATATAACTTCCTTGGGTGTTGCCAATTCACAGAGTAAATAATGGTGTGCAGATAAAAAAAAACACATGGAATTTTTACGCCAATGCGATTTGGATCGGTGGACTTGAAAACATTTTTGGTTTTGTTCCTATTCAGACCGTGACATATTTACCCCTTTTTATTTATTATATATATTTATATATAGATATTTTACGGTAACACATTTTCTTTTGAACTATGTTAATAAATAGTACCTATTTAAAAATTTCACATAAATTAAAACTTTTCAGAAATAAAATTTGTTCCAAATAATTAAACACACACACGCAGACATACATACATCCAGTCACCAATAATGTGATTAAGCACCTACTTTAGTTAATAATGTACATAGTGTTCTGGAGGAGGGCGACGTAATTATATACTTCTGCGTGTGTCGTCGACACTTATTGCTCATGTAAACTTGTTCTGGTTCCGAATAAAATTATTCGTATATTTTTATCAATAACAACTACCACTTATTTGTACACTAAGCGGAACCGGCAGTTATATATATTAACTAGAGACCCGCCATCCGCGCCGCCATCACATATCTCGCAATGTGCAGTCATCGTAATCGTGTAGTTGTTGCAAGACACATAACAGCCTTGTATGTTAGTGGCAATCGTTACCGCTTGATTATTTGGTGCTGTACCTAACATCACAAAAGTGCATCAGATTTTGATGATTTTTCGTTATGCTTAAGAGTCTTCGCTGATCGCTTATGGCCTGCGCAGACGACGGACTTTTCTCCGTGGCGGAGAAAAAAGTACGCTCCGCGAATAAAAACTCCGCCGCGAATTTACCGCGAACTCAACGCACACGGTGTGCGATCATTTGTTGCACAGCGCTCTAGCGCACAACGCGGACTAAGTAAAGTCCGCCGTATGCATTGCTTCGCCTATAGTGCGCACGGAACTAGTTGGCCGCGCCTTACGTATTACGTATTACGTATGGCGCGGCCAACTAGTTCCGCGCGCACTATAGTCACACGTGTTCTATTTTTTTCGGGGACTCTCCCGTACTTTTGTCCGGTCCGCTCTCTGCATGTCCTCAGTTATTCGGGGGACTTTTTGTACTCGGTACTTTTAATCTCTCGTTTGCGTTACTCGATACAGTTGTAAGTGATATATTTTAGCGGACAAAAAAGTCCGCGGACAAAAATGTCTGCGGACAAAAATCCGTCGTCTGCGCAGGCCGTTACAGATTGCAAATGTTAGTTGATGCGGCTGCCGGTGTGCTAATAATTATCACCAGACTTTGAACAACTTTGATTAAATTTTACTTGAACCAGGGATCTACCCAATATCAGCCGAATAGACTAAGAGGCGTTCAATTTATTTTAAGACAAAAAATCATCTGGACATGATATACAAAAAAAACTCTGGCAATAAAATATTTATGCTTTCAGTAATTAACTGTAGAATTAATATAAAAATTATACTGAAAATATTTAAAGATACATTGTTAATCTACCTGTACGTAAAGTTCGTTGCATATCTAACAAAATAATTTGTGGCATTCACATTCTTGCAAATAAACATTGTTTCTGTCAAATGCAGCCTCTGGATCTGCCGTTAGGCAGATTGTCTTCGCACACCAGTGAGCGGGAGAAGCTCACTAAAAAATGTTTTTCTTAAAAGTCTTCGTGTTTATAGCGAATTTTAAGCACTACAAAAAATCTTGCGTTTCATTGATTTTTTTAAGTAAGAGTCGAACTACCTGCTGACAGTGGAAACATCAATAGCGCTGAACATAACTGCTATCATAAGTTATGAGGAGGGACTTGTATCATTTTAAAAAGCAAAAAGATACTCGTTGCTATAAAAATTACCTCTTAACATTTTCAGAATTATAGTCTGACTTTACAGGAACTGGGTGAACTAGGGCCGTGCCTCCACTCAGCCCGAACCCCCTTTCAAGAACAGACCATCTGCCAATGAGCTAGGCAGGTCGTTTACGAACTTTTAAGGTGAGCGGTTGGCTAAACATGCCACCACCATCGTGACTGTCTACTACGTGGTACAGCTCCGTAACGTCTCGTGTACACGGTAACGTACACCCAGTGCAGACAGACTGACGTAGTACAGAAAATCATTACCTGTACTTACGTAACATTCGACACAGGTCTCGTAGTGCCAGCCAGCTAAGTGCCGTATTTAGAAGGGTTCCTATCGAGAGTACTTTCCCCCGCCAGTTTATTCGGGAAGGGTCCGCCCTCACCAGGACTATAAGACATCTGCTCCTCAGAAATCGCTCTTTTTAATTTAAAGTTCGGTTGGCACCTTGTTTTAATTCTGTGTTGGGTTAGTTGCAATAACCGTGTTTTTAAGTTTTAATACATTATTAGATTTAAATTTTTGGAATTATTATTTTGAATGCCTTATTCTTATTCGGTGTTAACTGAATAATAAATACTAGCTGTTGCCCGCGATTTCGTCCGCGCTTACTTTGTTTACCCCACTCCTACTGGTCGCAGCACGATGTTATAATATAGCCAATAACATTCCTCGATAAACAGGCTATCCAACTCAAAAAGAATTATTCAAATCGGTTCAGCAGTTTTCGATATTAGCGCGTACAACCAAACAAACAAATAAACTACAATTTTATATTACTAAAATAATATAGATACAATTTGCATTGAGTAGTACCCACTTATATATACCTAGGTTTCTTTTAGTTACTGTGTCTTCTATAAAAAAGAGATACTCTCTTTCATTGACCTTTCGGGATTACAATCTTCTCCTTAGGGTGGCAGATTACATGGTCGAGGAAGCAAGTCGTCCCGTGTGAACCTTTCTAGGGTTGAAGATTTGGGTCACGACCTGGCGGCAGCTCAGCGCTAGGCCGAGTTTAAACGCAGGGGTCACGGCTGGAAACCAACACGAGCGTGAGGTGCGGTCGAAAACTTGGCCCGGACCAGCTGCTGCGCAGCTGCTTTTGCCGAGCCTCCGACGTGTCTGCATCACCTGCCAACGCTAAGACCTTCTGAAATCGACCCTACAAGGAGTCCAGTCGCTTGCACGGTGGTATGCCGCTACGCAATCCAGTGGCAACCACCAACTCTTTCTATCAGGAGACCCATTTGCATATTGCTATCTTATGATATATATAAAAACCGGCCAAGTGCGAGTCAGACTCGCGCACGAGATGTTTCGTACATTCATTTGAAACGGCAAAAATCCCGTTTGTTGTATGGGAACCCAATTAAATATTATTTTATTGTATTTGTTGTTATAGCGGCCACTGGCATACATCAACTGTGAAAATTTCAATTTTCTATCACGGTTTATGAGATACCTAAAGCTTGGTGACAGACGGATAGACAGTCAGACGGACGGACGAACAGGGAAGTCTTATTAAATAGAGTCTCGTTTTATCCTTGGGTTCGGGACCCTAACAAAAGAAAAATCAAAAATGGGAAGACCATAATTGGGTTTATTGGTCGCTACGAAAAATATTTGGCATAACACCGGCGGACCGGGTCCGTAATGTTAAAGTGGGAATGAGGTCAGACTTGAAAGAAAATGTCGGTATAAAGATGACAAAGGGCATGCTCTCTTTGTTTGAGCTACATGCTTAACAAACAGAGCATGCCCTTTGTCGTGAAAGAAAATATAAAATTAAAAAGCGAGATATTGGGGAGACACCAGACCCCACGGGTTCCCGAACCCAAACAAAATATGATATTTAGCCTTGGCAATAACTCATGCCACTGAAATTGACGCCCCAACGGCAGCACACGAGTCGGCGCTCTGCACGCTGCGCCAGTTCACACCACAGCCGGCGGCGGTCACTGAGGGCTTGGCGTTGTGATGGCCAGGTACATGTGTACGCAAGTATCCTAAACGAATTTCTCGAATATCTGCCGTTTGTCGTCGGTTCAATGATTCAATACCAGTCAAATTTGTCTTCGACAAGAAATACGAAATACAGCTCGCTAAAGTATGTACGGAAGGACTCCAGACACCAGAGACCTCAGGGTCTTCACGGATGGCGCAAAAACAAGTTCTAGATCAGGCACGTATCCTGCGACTCGGCACACACAACTCAATTTTCCAGGCTGAAAGCACTGGAATAATTTTTACTTTTTAGTAGTAGAAAAGCGGTTCTACTGACCTCCAAAGCAACAAAATTACTTCAAGTCTTATTGCTGAATGTCATGATAACGGTGCTTTACTCCGGTGACAAATTTACCGGAGAAAAATCGGACATTGGCAAAACCAGTACAACCAGTTTTTTTTAATAACCAGGGATTTTTTAACTATCCGCTACATGGAAGGAAATTACTGATTTTACCACGATTTTCGAAATTCGAGTTTTCGACAGACAGTCCGTGTTTTGAGATCCTAGTGTGTGTGTGTGTGTGTTTTTTTGTGATTGTGATCTTTCGAATGGCATTCAACGCAATTGTTTAACTCAAAATTGTTTTAATCAATAGGTTAAAAATGTCGAAGAAATGTAAAAAAAAAACTTTTTTAAATTTTCATCATTGACAAATCCCAAATAAATCAACCGATTTGATCCAATTTTCAGTATTTAACGCAGTTTTTTAGAAAGAAAATCTAATTCGATTTTTATATCAAACGATATATTAACCTGAAAGTTATTTACACAATATGTAATAAGTTTACTGTAAACAACGTAATTTTAATGTTTGAAAAGCTGTAACTTTTAAGACTCGATTTTGATTTTTAAAATTCAATGTAGTATTTTAGTAAGTACTAAAATATTGCAGATGATTAAAAACTATTAGTTAAAAAAATTGAAGTTATTTCGAAAAAATACTTTTGCAAAATGTTTCGTCTACTATAACTCCCGAACGGATAAATAAATTTTGATGCAATTTATGCACTGGTCACAGTTTTTTGAAAAGTAAATCTGATTAAATTTTGTACTATATCGGTACATTAATTTGGAAATTGTATTAAAAAAGTATTGTTTCGCTAAAAACTTTTGTGAGGTTTTCCAAAATTTCTCAAAATCTCCTTGACTGAATTAGTTAAAATTTTCAGGAAGTTTAAGTTGAGTGGAATCTGATCGAATCCCAATAACCACGTTTCGATCGGTCAAGCCGTTCAAAGTTATGAGATGTTTACATACACACATACACACTCACGCACACACACACACACATACACACACAAACACACACATACATACATATGTCATCACCAAAATAGTCGGAAAAGGTTCCTAGGTCCTCAAAACGTGGCGATCTGGTGAACACTCGATTTTCGAAAATAGGGGCAAAATCAGTAACTTCCTTATCTAGATACGTAGCGGGAAGTTAAAAATATATATGTACCTAATTAGAAAGATGAAAAGTTATTTATTTAGGTTTAATTTTTTGAATATTGTTTATTTAAGGTACTTTTCGTAGCGAGAATATATTAATTAATTAACACATGGCTTGTAGTTTGTTATTAATAAAAATAGCCTTTGACTAAGAAGTTTATCTTGTTCATTGAAAACAATTTGCAATAAAAAAAATCTTTTAATTCTCTAAAAGATATTTTTAATGTAAAGTATCATTTTCAATAAGCAAGATAAGCAGTCAAGGTTTTTTTTTATTATAACAAACTACTCTGCCTCATGGTCTAGGGATAGCCTATTCGGCTCAGATCATGAGGTCCGGGTTCGATCCCCGGGTCGGGCAAAGGTGTAGGTGTTCGAGAATTTTCTCGAAAATCTAAAATTTCAGTAGCAACTCGGAAACTGGCGGAGTGGTATACACATTACCACTCTCGTGCCTCGGATGAGCACGTAAAACTTTCGGTCCCAGTTATCGCTAAAAATAGTCGATAAACGTTAACGTGTCAGTATACGCGGCGATGAGGATTACCATTTATCTCACCAACCGACAAACCGGTGAATCGCGGTGAACCGGTTTACTCTGCCTACCCCGCAAGGGAATCGGGCCTGATGATACTTTAATAAAAAACAACAACGCCACGTATTTTTTTCTCACATTTTTGATTTTTGATTCTCACAAATAAAGGAAAGTTTAGTATATTTTGATTGAATTTTTTTTGATGAAGTTATCTATGTTTAAAGTTTTTCTGTAAGATGTTGATCTTATTCTTTCTACCTAATAATTTTTCTAAAAGTATTTTGGAGTCCGACTTTAGTGAGTAATACTAAGTAGCTTAGGCACTTCAACATCTACACTTTGCAGAAGTTTCATTCATTTTAAAAGCTAACTGATTGATGTATCTAATTTTGAAATATTTACCGTGTTGTCTAGCGGTCCGGTGTTTATCGTTGACCATATGAGTTCCCGGGTCCGATTCCCTGGTCAGGCAAAACAAAATGTGCTTTTTTAGTTTTCTGATAAAACAACGTTGCCCGGGATTGGCTTACCACCTATCACATTGTGTGAGAGTATTTTCGGCTAATCGTGGGTACACTTGTACCTCTGCCTACGTATTCCAGGATATGGGCGTGTAGATACTTTTACGTTATGCAATGTAAAAACAAAATAGTGAATTTTCGCAATAGCCCTATCCTTACGTTAAATTTTATAAAGAACAAATTCTATTAGTATACTCAATTTCGATTAGATTTTCTGAGATATTAGCAATAACCTGAAAAACGACCTGTTTTATTTTCAAATATATTATAATTATTCTTATATACATAAATAAAATGTTTAGGTTTATGTTTTACATATCTTTTACTAATAAAATCTGGTAAAATTACATTTATAACATTTTAATAAAAAAGTATACATTCTAGAACTGATTCTCTCGAGTTATATCCATCATACAAACACTATGAAATGATAACGCTAACTTATAATGATATAATGAGCCGTGTGTTCAAAGGTTTTGTATACATTCCGGGTGTCATGTTCAACTGGACTTACCACCCGAAACTGTTGTAACTTCTAAATGATAAAACTCATGACCTTGAAATTTTTAAGGGATAATCTTTATAGTACTTACTTTTGAACAAAAAAATAATAAAGGATTTCGGACTACAGGTTAATGAATTAAGCTAAATATACGTTTTTATTTCAATCCCCTATCCCACGGGAACCGTACTGAATTTTGGGATAAAAAATATCCTATAACTTTCTTCGGAGTATGAACCCTAATCATGCTCATTTGAATCCGTTCAGTAGATTCGGTGTGATGCGCGGCCTTGATACAGACAGACAGACAAAAATTAAAAAAAATATATTTTTTGCTTCAGTATCAATAAAAGATTATCTTCCAAAAAAAATTTTTAAAATATCTTCAATGTACAGAAATTAACCTCTTACAGTTTTATTATATGTATATAGATAGATAGATATAGATAGATTGTAATAATACAAATGGTAATACTAAAGAAAACTGCTTGTTTAATATTTTATATATTTTTAATTTACATTAAATAAATGTGTATGTTTATTTATTGCTTTGTTAATTTTATATTTTTTCATAAAAAAATATTACAAAAACTTATTTTGATTACAGATCGTACTGTGATCCAACACTTGTCAATTCTATTTAGGATCTTTTAACAACTATTGAGTACCGAGTTTTTAAACATGTACCCAGTTATTCCAATTTTTATAAAGTTCCTACGGAGGTGCTTTATAATTATTTCAAAGAGCAACAATTATTATTAGTTTGCAAGTCTATACCACAAAAATAAAATGTTAACTCAAGCCGGCTTGCCATTTAATAACATTTCAGCATAAATAGAAACATATTAATTGGGAAGGATGATGCGAAGGTGATGCGTATCTGTGAGTGGTTATCCGCTGGCGACGAGCACGTTAGACTTGGCGGGCGCGCCGTCGGCGGGCGCGGGCGCGGGCGCGGGCCGCTCGCGCTGCACGCGGATGTCGTGCTTCTCGATGTACTCGTTGATCTCCTGCCCCTTGCGCGACAGCTGCTCGTGTAGCGCCTGCGCACACACATACCCATATCATCTACTCAAACTGGAACTGCACACACTTAACACAACAAATTATATGCCCATTAACTTTGTGATTTTATATTATAACACAGCAAAAAGGCCGATGCTCTCCTGCTGGAAAGAGGATACCATTCTGCCTGTGTTGCTACCTGTGCAGTAAAGATATTTATTATCAGCTACCTTACATGAGCCAAACCGTTACATGAGCGTGACCATCACTGTTACTGAGACAGGAATAGTAGTACCAAACCTGGGCATAACGTTGCACAATTCAACCTCTATATTATTATACTATTGGATACATCTTCAAGAGGAAATGCCAAAAAAGGAGAATCTAATTAGCAATCCTCTTTTAACGATGATATGACATTCAACATTCTTGTTTCTAAAATAAACATAATAGAACCATCAATTTAGAAAAGTGGAAGGATCAGAGACTCTCACAACTAGACGTACTGTAAAGGATTATCAACCGACATTCAATGGGTAGGTAATGAAATTATAATGAAATAAATAAATAAATAATGAAATTAAAGCTCCTACAGCACACCAATATGTGCTACATACAAAAAGTGGAAAGAGATGGAAGTAACTTTGCTACAAAACCCTGCTTAATATGATTGATTAACTACTATTATATATATATATATATATATATATATATATATATATATATATATATATATATATATATATATATATATATATACATAACAATACACAAAGAAATCCAAATACACCCTGTATTTGGATTTCTTTGTGTATTGTTATGTGTATATATATATATATATATATATATATATATATATATATATATATATATATATATATATATATATATACACATAACAATACACAAAGAAATCCAAATACACCCTAGACAACATACCTACTAGGAGGATTATATGTAATGGTGGTTAATATAATGCATAGCATTAATTTATATTGCTGTTTGTACACTCAACATATACAGTGTACGCTATTTAGATTCACATTCGGCGCTATGACATAATGCCACTCTATATCCCTAGCGGCTAGTGTATGTCGTAGTTATAACATTATAACCAACGAAGTTACGAACAACGCGATCTAACGAGTAACATGCTAGACCGTAGTTGTGGTACTGCAATGCAAGTGTGGACTGCACGTAACCCCGTGTTGGTCCCTTGCTCATTTGAAGAATAGGCCAACTACCGCTCTACCAGGCAGGTCGTAAAAGGCGACCGATTGGCTATCGAGTCACTACCATCGTGGCTACTAGGTGGTAGAGTTCTGCATTGTCTCGCCCGGGTCTGGTACCACCGCCTTACCTATTCCAGCCGCAATAGCGTCAGTGCTAGTCGCTGTCGTGTCCCGGGTTGGAGGGTAAGGTAACCTGTAAACTTATGCATGTGGCATTAGACCTTGCCACAAGATAGCAACGCACCATTAAAATCTTTGGTGTCTATAGACGATGGTTGACTCTTTCCATCAGGAGACCCATCTGCTTGTTTGATATTTTATGATATAAAAAAAGAAAAACCGTAGTTGCTAGACATTATAACATAGCTTATAGTATTATAGTGCTCAGACATCACTTGCTGTATGATGTGATGAGTCACGCACTATCTCGGCCGGCTCGCGTGATCAGTGTTCCAGTTACATATTATAATAATATAGTCTGTAATGTAGCATGCTAGAAAAATATAGTTTATAGTCTATAATGCGCTATCATAAAATATTTGAACAGTACTATTTATATGTAGTGAATTAAAACAACATTCTCTGTCAAATGATAGGGAAATGTTTGAAAATTATAAGTGTAAAATCAACAAAACTGAACTAACTCTGTTGACTAAATGAAGGTAAGGTTGGTGAACTGGATATGCCAACACACTGGATCAGCTAACCAATGACGTCAAATTCCTGGCCTTGATATAAGGTAATAACTATAACAAACACCTACCTACACAAAAAGCTCACCTTATCCTGTTCTACTTCATCACAATACAAGATATTACTAGGTGAAAAAAATAGGAACTTAAGCGTCACATTCCACAGAAGCTCTATACAACAGTAATTAGTCTCTTGTAGAGTTTGGTGGCCCAGGAACAAATTCCCACACATAGCTGTGCAGGACAAACCACTTAGGTTTATCATACCTACACCAGGCCACTTTGTATGCACTTTTATGGTATCTGTTACTGAAAAAATATCACACTTCGAGGTTTGAGCTTTGATGTGGTAGTTTAAATTCATGTCTAGATATGATCTACCATTAATTAATTAATTAAAAAAAGATTTAGAATTTTGTTACTACTAACGCCATCTATAACGAAACTATCGAGTTAAAACGCTATCGAGTTAAAACATTACTTTGGCGTGGTAGATTTAATTCATTTTCATTCACTCGATTTTAATACAATATTAATCTATTTAATATAATATTTTTAACTTCCTGCTACATATGTGGATAAAGAAGTTACTAATTCCAGATGTCCGTGTTTTGAGGTCCTAGGAACCTTTTTCGACTATTTTCGCGATGACGCCAGTGTGTCTGTATGTATGTGTGTGTGTGTGTTTGTGTGTGTGTGTATGTAAACATCTCATAACTTTTGAACGGCTGGACCGATCGAAATGCGATTGATGGCATTCGATAGGAATCCACTCAACTTAGACTTCCTGAAAATTTGAACCAAATGGGCCCAAGGGATTTTGATAAAATTTTGAAAAAAACCCAAAAAGAAATTTTGGTGAGTTTTTTTTTAACATAACTTCCAGATGAATGTACTGACTGAGTACAAAAACTAATCAGCTATATTTTCAAAAAAAAAATTAAGTCTAATGCATAAATTACATCAAATTGGTTTATCTACAAGAGGTTTTCAGTTATTAGACGCTGCATTAGATAATTCCTTCATAACATTAAATGATAACAGGCCTACTAGAATCAAACTTGTGAACAATAATTTACAAAAGTCGTCTCCTGACGTAACATTTATTTCCTCCGACATAGCAGTTAACTTTTCATGGAATGTTTTGTCAGAAAACTTGGGAAGCGACCATTTATTTATTAAAATTAAAACTAGTTATAATGTTTACAATAAAGTCATTACAAGGAAAAATTTCAAAAAAGCAGATTGGCTGAGTTATAATAAATACATTGAAAAACATTCAGACTTACTAATACCTTTCACTGATTATGTACAGTCCTTATATGATAACTTTATTAAAAATGTAATTAATGCAGCAGACAAATATATACCAGATATAAAAGATTTGTAAAAGTCTACAAACCAATTTTAAACCAAAACCGTATTGGTCTCCCAGTCTCTCAGAAGCTGTAGCTAAACGGAGACTTGCATTAAAACAGTTTAGAAAAAATCCTACACAGTGGAGAAAAATGCGGTGGGTGAAAGGTCAGCATCAATTAAAATCAGTAATACCAACCGAAATTATGATGACATTAATGCGAAAACTTACCCCGGATTCTGTAACATTAAAAATGCCAGACTTAAATTCTAAAAACGATATGTTAGAATCTAAATTTTCATTACAAGAATTAGAAATATGCCTTAAAAAAAAAGATACCGCACCTGGAGCTGACGGGATCATTTTCCATGATCTATAATCTACCTGAAAATGCTAAATTAGCCTTACTTCATATTTACAATATAGCCATTTCTTCTGGAGATATTCCAAACCAGTGGAGAAAAATACAGATTATTGGTATCCCAAAAGGAAACAACAAACCTAATACAGCTGCGAATATACGACCTATTTCACTTATGACATGTATCTGTAAAATATTGCATAGTATGCTCGTAAAAAGGATAGAGTGGTTCATTGAAAACCGTAACGTTCTATCTTCTAGTTCATATGGATTCAGGAGAGGGCGTTCATGTTTAGAGTGCTTGGTTAATTTGGTTACAAATGTACAGAATAGTTTATCGGAAAACAGGCGAACAATAGCTTGTTTTCTCGATATTGATAATGCTTATAACAATATTGACATTAACATGGTTATAAACACATTAGATAATCTAGGAATAGGGGCAAAAATATGTAAATATATCTGGAATTTTCTGAAAGAAAGACATTTATTCAACAAAAATGAACTTGGAGATGAATGTGTAGTAAGATGGACCAATATGGGCTTAGCACAAGGCGATCCACTTTCTCCCTTATTGTTTAATATTGTTACTTTTAAAATCTGTAAAGAAATTCATAATGTAAAAATTCTTCAATATGCAGATGACTTCGTTATTTATGATGATCAAATGCATCTGCAAAACAGTGTTAGTCAAATTCATATAGCACTGCGTACTTTTGGAAAATTAATAGGCCAATTAGGTTTAAACATTTCACCGACGAAATCTAAAGTAGTCATATTTAGTAGAGGGTTTAAAAGGGTCCAGGAAGTGGAAATAAAATATGAAAACTCTTCCTTAGAAATACTCGACAGCATAAAATATTTAGGCATGTGGCTTGATAGAAACCTTAAATGGAATAAACATATAAAGGAAACATGTGCTAAATCTCAAAAACATTTGAATATACTGAAGGTTTTGGCGGGACCTGGGTGGGGTATCCACCCAAAATATTTACGGCGACTGTTTATTTCTATTGTGAGAAGTAGGATGGATTATGGCAGTTTTCTGTATCATAATAGTGCAAGTAGACACACATATATGCTGGATAAAATACTAAACCAAAGTTTAAGACTAATAGGTGGATTAATTAAGACCACCCCAATACATGTAATGGAGAGTGAATTAGCTATCCCTCCCTTATATACACGAAGATTATATCTAGCTTATAAATTCTGCGCCAAAGTTTTATCTTGGTCCAATTGCGGATGCGTTTTAACCTGGCAGCGCTTAGTTGCTTCGTGCTGCAGTTGTGCGTACTGGAGATCGAGAAAGAAGCCGCTATTTAGTGAAGTTTATAGCGATATGAAATCGGAAGTCGTTAAATCTTCGAATCGGCTAGATATGTTTAATATGTCAACCTGGGTTTCAAATATTAAAATTTCATCTGTGGTGGAAATAAACTTGGACACAATTAAAAAAGCTAAGCGACTATATGAACCAAACTTATTGAAATACAATATAAGTAAAGAATTATGTCATAAATATAGCAACTGGTACAAACTCTTTACTGATGGTGCAAAGACAGCAGAAGGAATAGGCGCAGCTTATTACGACCCTCAAAACAAAACAAACAGAAAATTTAAAATTGAGTCTGATATCTCAATTATGTCAGCAGAATTGTATGCTGTATTTGAGGCACTGTCATATATCCATTCAATTGGCTGCGATAGGGTTGTCATTTTTTCCGATAGCAAAAGTGCTCTGCAGCACTTGGCTCGATGCGCCTCTGGCCTCAGAGGTGTTTCGACAGCCTATACAATATTGGAAAAAATTGTTGACCTCAACAATACGGGAGTTAAAGCAAAACTACAGTGGATACCATCTCACCTAGGTTTAAGGGGTAATGAAGAGGCTGATCGTTTAGCAAAAAATGCTGTGTCATTTGGGGATAAAGTTTATTTAAAACCACATTACTCGGAGGTATTTTCTAAATTCAAACTCAAATACAAACAAATTTGGAAAGAGCATTTTGATGAGAGATCCAAGCTAAAAGGCATTTGGTACAAAATTATACAAAATGAGCCTCTTCATGTCCCATGGTTTTTGAATGGTATGAGTCGTGCTTCGGTTACAGCAGCAATAAGACTTCGTTCAGGCCACATTCCATGCAACAAATTTACCTATTTAATGAGAAAAGTTGACTCCCCTAATTGTACATTATGCAACCAAGTGGAGGACATTTATAACGTATTGTTGGAATGCGGCCGGAACGCAACGAAACGAGACTTAATTTTGTTAGAATTAAAAATTTATAATTTAGATATTGGTTTAATCTGTAGCATTTTGGCTGAACCGCTATCCGATTCAGCCAGAATGTTATATGATCTAGTTAGTAAGTAAATAGGTAACTAAGATGTAAATGGACTAGACTAATTAAGACTATTGTATAAGTACATACATATTGTATAAGATGATTACAGGACTGACATGGATATTGCATATCCAAAAGTCCTCTTGAAAAATAAAGATTAAAAAAAAAAAAAATTGGTTTATCTGTTTGGAAGTAATTGTTGACGAAAATTTTGAAAAAGTCTTTTTTCGACATAACTTCGAAATATTTCAACCAATCATTTTTGGTATTCTACAATATTTTAGTACTAAAAAAATTATGTCGAATGCCATTTAAAAATTAAAATTGAATATTATATTCAAGAGTTACACCTTTTCAAATATTAACATTACGTTGTTTTTAGCAAACTTACTTAATGTTTTTGAAATAACTTTCAGGCTCGAGGAGATCGATCTGACAGCTGACAAGGTGGTGTGAGATAACCTCAAAACGCGACTTTGTTTTTATTCTCTTACGTTTGAGAAAGTAAATAAGTGCTATAGTGTTGTTATTTGTGTAGTTTTGTGTACTGTTTTTCGTGTTATTGGAAAAGGTTTGTAGAAAAGCTTATAGTAAAATTTAAGAATGAGCAAAGAAAAACCTCCCGATCCCCCTCATCCTCCCGATCCTATTGCTTCAATACCCATGGTAGAAGATACGTTCGAGTTTACACCAATAATGTCTGGCCCTTTATCCAAGTTTTCTGAGATGGAGGCATCAGTGAATAGAAAGAGGCCTTGTGAAAATAATGACAACCCACCAAATAAAGTTCCCCGCAATGAAGTTGGAAGACAAACATACACTGCCCTAGATAAACCTCCATACCTGGTACATGTCATGAAAAGAGAGACAGAACCATCTGCTGGCACCTTTTTACACCCGATTAAATTTGGTCTGTTTTTAATGAAAAATAATTTCCACAACATATTGCAGGATGGTATTAAGAAAGTAGGACGCAACCGCGTATCAGTTGAGTTTAAATCTGCAGAAGATGCAAATTCTTTCTTAAGCAATCCAACACTTACTAATAATAATTATGATACATCAATCCCTACTTTTAATATTACACGCATGGGGGTTGTTAAAGAGGTTCCAGCAGACTGGACTGACACTGAAGTAATGGAAAACATAAAAGTCCCATTAGGCTGTGGATCCATCCTTAAAGTGCGCAGAATAAATAGAAAATTTGTGACTGAACATGGCAATGAATGGAAACCTACCCAAACAGTAGTTGTTACATTTGATGGACAGGTACTACCAAAACGAGTATTCTGCTGCTATTCAGCATTACCAGTCGAACCATATCGCTATCCAACCATCCAATGTTATAACTGCTGTCGTTTTGGTCATACAAAACAACAGTGCCGTTCTAAACCTTGCTGTATTAAATGTGGTCAGGGTCACCCAAGTGACGGCTGCTCTGTCCCTGAAGAACAGTCTTTCTGTGTCCTCTGTTCCGGAAACCATTTTGCTACGAGTAGAGGGTGCCCGGAGCTGGGTAGACAGAAAGCCATTAAGATTGCAATGTCTGAGAGATGTGTATCATATGTAGAAGCCAGTAAACTTTATCCTAAGGTATCCCGTAGTTATGCTGATGCTATGAAAAGCCATAATGTAGGACCCTCTCAACACTTAACTGACACACAACCAATGCCACCAGCTCCCAAACAATCATATAAAAAAACCATGCACTTAAAGCCCAAAACGCGTGCCCCAGTAATTCCGGGTTATGACAGACAGGCATATAATAGTCTAATTAAAGATATCACATTCTCTCCATCAAACAATGGATGTGCACTGGTAGAAAATAACGACTCAGAACTACATCATGTAAATAACACACACACACATAATAATCAAATTCAAAATGAACTGTACAACACATTCGCTAGAATTTTAGTTAACTGTATCACCTCATCCCAAACTGTACCTGACCACGTTGCCAACAATATGATATCATTAATTAAAAGTCTTAAATATGGGTCTGGTGCTCCTGCAGTGGAATATTAGGAGCATCAACAATAAAAAATATGACCTAATCAATATTTGTAATAAATACAGGCCGGCTGTGTGCTGCATAGCCGAGACCTGGCTAAAACCAAGTTTTAATTTCAACTTGCAACACTATCATTGCTTAAGAAATGATAGGGTTGATGGCTATGGAGGAAGTGCCTTGCTGGTTACTAGCAGGGCGCTGTTTTCACCTCTCTCAACATATAACATTCCTGAAAATACAAATATTAACATAGCCAAAGTGGAAGGCATTACCTATGTTTCTATTTACATAGCCCATCCAAATAACCATATTATTAATCAGCTTAGGCCCATCCTGCAAGGTTTGGAGAGACCATTTATCATCATGGGAGATTTTAATTGCCACCACTATAGATGGGGCTCAGATCACTGTGACAATTCAGGAGATCTGCTTGTGGACATGATCGATGACTTTGACATGTGTGTTATGAATGATGGCAAACCAACTAGATTAGAAGTTCCCTCTCAGAACAAAAGTTGTGTGGATTTAACTATTTGCTCATCAGACATAGCCTCTCTTTTGTATTGGGAGAGGCTAGACTCTACTTATGGAAGCGACCACTACCCCATAATTGTCCAAATTCCTCAATATAATATGACTAACAGACAGACAGCACCCTTTCTTAAATACAGACTACCTGAAAAAGCAGAGGACTGGTCCAACTATTCGCAGTCATTAGACCACAAAATTAATCTTCTAACAAACACACCAAATCAACAAGACCTAGAAGAATGTTACCTGTCATTCTCCAATGCAATAGAAACCACAGCCAAGGAAAACTTTCCACAGAAAAATGCATCAATTAACAAAATAATATCACCCCCCTGGTGGGACTCTGAATGTACTGATGCTATTAGAGACCGCAAAAAGGCTGAAATGATCTATAGAGACAACATGAATTTGGAAAATCTTATCCAATTTCGAAAGATTCTAGCAAAAACCAAAAGGTTTTTACGTAAAAAAAAAATCCAGGGCTGGAAAAAGTTTTGCTGCTCTCTTTCCCCCACCACCCCACCTAGTGTAGTATGGAAAGGCATTAAAAGGTTCAGATCAAGTTTCTGCCCCAAGCCTATCGCCACAATATCTAAGGAGGTTGCAGCTGAATTTATGGACAAATTGGCCCCCCCATATGTACCAACTAAAGAGGAAGCTGTAGGATTTGCATTTATACCTTCTACCCCTACTATACTGGACCCCCTAGAAGCCCCGTTTACACTTACTGAATTAAAGTTTGTTCTTTCCCAAGTCCATGACTCTGCCCCTGGTGTGGATGGTTTTCCATATTCATTTATTACCAATTCAGGTCCATTATGTCAGAATTATTTCTTGTATTTAGCTAACCGTATATTTGAGGATGGCAATATCCCTCCCTCCTGGAGAACACAGATAATTATACCAATTCCCAAATCAGGAAAAAATCATAATGACCCAAATGGCCTTCGTCCTATTGCACTCTCTTCAACCCTTTTAAAATTATTAGAACACCTCCTCAAAAATAGACTGGAATGGATAATTGAAAATAGAAGCGTCTTACCAAACACTCAATTTGGATTTCGCAAAGGGCTCGGCACAATGGATAGTGTAGCAACTCTTGTCACAGATATTCGAGTTGCATTTAGTAATAATAATTCAGTTGCTGCTGCATTCTTAGACATAGGCTCAGCCTATGATAATGTACAATTTTCAGTTCTCAGGCAAAAGTTGCAAAATCTGAGAATCCCTCGTAAAATAGTACAATGTATATGCAACATGCTGCACACTAGAGAAGTTATCCTAAGGGTCCCTGGAGAAGCACCAGAAACTAGACTGTTGTGGAAGGGGCTTCCCCAGGGATCAGTGTTGAGTCCCTTGTTATATAATATTTATACATATAATATAAAGTCATGCCTCAATGATAACTGTGCTTTCCTACAATATGCTGATGATTTGGCATTATATGTGACAGAACCCCTCATATTGAATGCTGTTACTTCCTTAACTATCTCTCTTAACTCCCTGAATGAATGGCTCCTAAAACATGGTCTTAGCCTGTCTCCGAGCAAAAGCTCCATTGTCATCTTTAGCCGAAGTCGATTAATTCCTTCCATTTCTATCAGGTTACAGGATCAAACAGTACCTATTAAAAATAGTGTAAAGTTTCTGGGTGTAATAATTGACTCAAAGTTGATAGGAACAGATCACATAAATCATATTATAAAAAAATGCGAGAGGTCCCTCCCAGTGTTAAAGGCAGTCGCAGGAGTTTGGTGGGGCGCCCACCCGTGCACTATGAAACTTCTATATAATGCCCTTATAAGGAGTATCATAGATTACGGAACATTCCTGTTTCCACCCTGTAGTAAAACAGCTCTCCATAAATTGGATTTAATCCAGTCAAAATGTTTGAGGCTTATCCTAGGATGTATGAAATCTTCTCCCATAAATGCTCTACAGGTGGAATGTGTTGAACCTCCACTTGATCTCAGGCGTCAACTCTTTGCAGATAAACTAATGTACAAAGCAATATTTTTATCTTCTCATCCACTCGTATCTAAAGTGCAGACATTAAGTAACTATGTCAATAATCCAGGCTGCACATACTGGAAAAATAAAGAAAGCCCTTTGCTGGTTAATGCTTTAAACAAAATTAAAAGCCTTAATGTTAAGATTAATCAATATCCCAAACTACCAATATTTTGTTTCCCATATGACACAATTACATTCCAACCAAACATTCATTTAAACCTTGGAATCCCCAAAGATGCTACAGCTGCAAATACCTATTTTAACGCTTTTATAGAGGATAGATGGCAGGACTGGCATAAATTTTTTACTGACGCCTCTAAATTATCTCCTTCTGGCTATACTGGAGTAGGTATATATTATCAAAATTCAAGGATTTTATTACAATTTCAATGCCCCTCTGAGTCTTCTGTGTTTACAGGAGAATCCATTGGCATATTAGAAGCGTGTAAATATGTTGAGTCACATAATATTCAAAAAGCAGTCATATTCACTGATTCACTTAGCACACTACAATTACTAAACCGAAATCCTCATAAAGATAAATTGCATTCTGGGATTATATTACAAATTAAGGAAACTATATATACTTGCACCAAAAACAATAAAATGATCAGTCTAGCATGGATCCCAAGCCATTCTGGTATACCTGGAAATGAGACTGCAGATTCATTGGCAAAACATTCAGCCACTCACCTAGTTGATAGATCCCATTTTGTTAACCAATGCTATGACCTACTGAACCTTTCTAAAAGAGATCTCCTAAAGTTTTGGGAGCAAAGGTGGGAGGAGAGTAGTGTATGTAAAGGCAAACACTTTGCCTCCATCCAGCCTGTTATCCCAAGTAAACCTTGGTTTTACAAGTACAAAAATACTTGTAAAGCTGTTGTGTCTGTAATATGTAGACTGAGGATTGGCCACTGTTGCACTCCTGTATTTTTAAATAAAATAAGAATACGTGACAACTCTCTTTGTGAGTGTGGTATTGATCAAGGTACACTGGAACATATTTTCTTTTCCTGTCCCAATAATGACCCATCTTTCCCATTATATGAACAACTCTCGCATCTAAATGTACCTCTGCCTATAAATTTTGCAGCTCTCCTTACTTTCTTTTCTCATGATTTAACCAAACTCCTAATAAAATTCATCAAGAAAAATAATATTAAACTATAAGATTTTGTTGTTTAATGTTAGAAGTCCTGTTTATATGAAGCCTTTCTACAAAATACTTTTTACATCATATTTATCATAACATTAACCTGTATCTATATACTTATATATATGTGTCTGTTGTTCTAGTGTTACTAACCACAGCAACTACTAAGTACATCCAAGAAACAAGAAAACGTGCAAAATTATACACTTGACACTGGCAGAATCGTCTCCAATACAGTGACGGTAGTTGCCATACGGAAAGAAAAAAAAAAAAAAAAAACTTTCAGGCTAATATACCGATTGACCTCAAAATCTTATCAGCTTTTCTCCTTTAAAAACTGCGTCAAGTACCATTAATTGGTTAAAAATCAGACACTTTGTTTGGTATCTAACAATGACGAAAATTTTTGAAAAAAAAATGTTTTTTGACATTGCTTCGAAATTTTTGAAATTGACCATTTGAATATTGACGAATTTGATCATCATTTCCAAAATTTACAGTTTTTCAAAAATCAATGCACTGCCATTTTTATCAAAATAAACTGCATGTATGATTGTTTCGTTGGTTCATTCGTGTTTTCTTGCTGTTTTTTGTGACTTAGCAATTGAGATATTTCAATATTTCTTAGAACTGAAAAAGAATCTATGCTTATAGTTTTTATCTTTTGAGCTTAAAATACCTTAATTTAGCGGTAAGTTTCAAGGATGGCCTGCGAGGTCAACCGTTTACAGATTTTTCACAAGATGATTATTGTGTAACAGAACAAGTGTATTAATTGATTAATATTGTATTGAGATCAATTTTCAATCTTAGCCCAAGGGCATAGAGTAATAACGCTTAGAGCGATAATTGCATTCAACGTTTCGTTCATATTTTAAGCCAAAACCGTATCGATGTGTGCATGATCTTCGTCACCCTTAGTGTAATTACTTGCGTTGACACGCACACAAAGACACATTATTGCGTGAATAATGTTGCAAGCAAATAAATATTTTCCCAAAACGGTATTTAAATTAGGTCTACCTTACAAATAGTCTTTCATATTATAACATTAATAGTCATTTAGTATAAACTTGAAACTTATACTTTTATTCGGTTAAGTATAATATTTTAAATGTCAAGAAATATTCTAGATGTTCTCAAGATGATATTCCAAAGCTATTTAACCTTATATTTTTTTTTAGTTTTTGTGCTTTCATTTGTAATTTAAAATATTTTCACTTCATTAAAATAAAGATTGTCTTTCTTTCCAATAGTATTATTAGACATATAAAAAACTTAAAACTTACATTTTTTATCCCGGTGAGGTAAAATGAGTAGAATTACAGGGAAATGTTAAAGAGTCAAGATATTTTTTTTGTATATATTAGTAATCAAACAGCGGTAACCAACCAGCAACAACCGTAAATAAAAATATGTCTAATACAAGTATACTATACAGTAAGTAACCGTAAATAAAAATATGGCCATAAAAAAAAAAACAAGTTTACATTATTGAAGTTATAAAAACATTTATTGAAGTAATTCTTTAAAAAAAAATTTTAAAAAAATTATTGAAATATATCTTCTAAAATATAATTGTACAATAATAATAATATAATATTCACGGGACAAATTACACTTACTGATCAAACTCCAAAGTAAGCAAATTATTTGCTTGTGTAATGGGTGTTAGTCAACGATACTAATACATAGAAATACATATATAAATACTGGAATATATTTAATAAACACCCAAACCCGGAAATACAAACATTTATGCTCATCACGCAAATGCTTGCCCCGTCGAGGATCAAACCCGAGCCCCGTCGATTAGGCCGCTAAGCACTCGACCAACGGGGTGGTCAAATGTTATTACAAATTTGTACATTGCTTGGCGAATGCTTGTGTGTCTTTATGTGTACGTGTATGTGTGTATATGTATATATTTAGTGAAAGCTAAACTAGCTTGAACGTCAGCAGATGGGTGGGCAAGAGGAACAATATTTACAAGCACTTTGAGGTAAAAAGTAATAGCATAGGTATGCTTATTAATCAAATTATTTATTTAAATCAGTTTAAAAAGTTAAAATGTTTTAAGCTAAACATAATATTTCTGACTACTATATTGAGTCAAGCTACTATTGGCTCTGTGCACTACTTGAGCACCACCTATCGTGCGCAACTGTTTTGATTCAGATCTTAGAATATAGAAAAACGTAATCCCTGTGCGTAATCTCCTCTAACGTTTTTAGCTGAATCGGAAACAATGCAGCTCTTTATGGCGACTCTTTGGCTTCTACGTGCTATACTATATGCATACGAGTATACGGCACAAATTAATTAAGTCGTGTATGAGCAATATCGTCATTCGCAATATAATTTTCAAGCTATGTAGAATTAAAACTTAATTATCAGCATAAACATATTAGGAGGCCAACATTTGGCGCAGACCGATTTTAGGGCACATTATTCTACATTATTTCGTCGATAAAACTCGAAAATATCGCCAATAAAACTACTTGACACTTAGGAAAACATGAAATAATGCTGTACCATGGCATATTATTTCATAAGAAAAATAAAAAAAAATGTCTTTTTAGCAGTAACAGTATTTTTCTGGTATCACTGTGGCATCTAGAATGCTAGTTGGAACATTTTTTTTGCCTTCTAAAAGTCCTCATTATACACGAATATAAACTTTGTAATATTGGTTTGACAAACGGTTTTGTAATATTTGTGCCAGTATAATGGTAAGTCCCAACACTTAAAAAATATTTTTTATGCAAAAGCGAAGTCCAAGCTATGTAATATCGCACATAAAATAGTAATAAACACGTTATTAATTATAATGAAAATAGGTAAAAACAAATACGTGGTAGAATATTTTCCTCTTTGGCTTGCAACATTTTGAATATCGTTCAACTTAGATATTTACGATTTATTTGTTTGGAATTTATACAAAAATATCCGATGCCAAGTAGTTTTTATGTGTGAAATGTGATCTTCAAGCCCTAAATACGCTATTGTGAAGCACGGTGACATACTTTCTCCACACAGTAACTCACATTTTTTGAAATTGCGAGAGCTGTACTCTGTGTGGCACGTGTCACATGTCTGAGCGGCCGGCGAGCGTAAGAGGCCTTTTCAGGCTTCTTTGAAATGGCTTAATATAGCGCGGGTCGACTAGGTTTCTATGCGTTATTATTCTATGCCCAAGGGTAAAAAGCTAAAAAAAGATATGGTAATGCCTGTATTCCCGAAGGTAGTAGGCAAGGTAGTAGGTAGTAGGTAAGGTAGGCAGAGGTACAACGTGTGCATCCAAGATTAGCCGAAGATACGTATTAGTTCCACAACATGATAAGTGATCAGCTTATCACCAACCGGGAAAATTTCCAATCGCGGGCATCGTTGTTTTTATTAGAAAATTGAAAAAAAAAACACGTTTTTAATTTGTCTGACTCGGGAATCGAACCCGGAGGGTTTCTCTGAGAGAAAAATTCGAAAAATGTAGCTACCTAAATGAAAATTAATTTCTATCAATATTAGGCTTTAAGAGCGGCGATGATTTGGGGGTGCGAGATGGATCTTGAGTTGCTACATGTTATAGGTAGACCGAACTAATTATAGGTGGACCAGAAAATATGGTGTAAAATTTTAGTAGATAACCTTTATATTTGTTCGGTGTAGATAACATTAATAAAGTATCTTCACGCCCGTATCCCCGAAAGGGTAGGCAGAGGTACAACAAGTGCACCCGCAATTAGCCGAAGATACTTGGTCCCGCAATGTGATAGGTGGCAAGCCTATCGCCAACCGGGCACTTTCCAATCCCGGGCAATGTTGTTTTTATCAGAAAA
Source organism: Apodemia mormo (assembly GCA_036924255.1). NCBI lineage: Eukaryota > Metazoa > Arthropoda > Insecta > Lepidoptera > Riodinidae > Apodemia > Apodemia mormo. Next base: position 366,756 of record JAUPFN010000013.1, read on the forward strand.
CTGAAAAAACACATTTCTGAATTGCCCGACCCAGGAATCAAGATAACATTAATAATAATAAAAATCGTGTTTTTAATAAATCAAGAAAATTTTAAAGGATTTTTCTTGTAAGTTTAAAAAAAAATTGTCTTAGAAACATGTTTTTTTATTTTGGTTTTATTTTCCTGTGCCCTTCTAGACCAAAGCCTGACGACGCCTTTGATGGGAATATAATGTTTGGATAAAAATACGCTGGCTTTTTTAGGTTAGATAATTATAAATGAAGTCCATATATTAAAAGATGTTATTCTCATAAAAATACTTTCTTAATAATATTACTAGGTAGTGTAACTTTGCGAGCCCTTACAAAGCTCTGCTTTTTGCTAGTATAAAATGCTAGGTTATGCAGACACTAACTAGTAGGTTTTGTACTCAAAATAACAGATACCAAAGGGAAATGTTACAAACTGAACCAGTGACAATGTAGTCTAAGTGTTAGGATGACATTAGTGCTTAGGATGGAGGTCGCCGGTTCATCCAATGTCAACATATCTCTTGGTTTAAAATAATTTCAAGTAATACTGGGTGAATTGCAACAATAGGGCAACCAAAAGCAATACAAACATTTTGAAATGTGTAATGAAAACATGTATTTTATTAACATGCCGATGGGTCTCCTGTTGGAAAGAGTATCCATTCCCTATAGACACTTAAGATGTTAATGGTGCAATGTTATCAGTGTGGTGGGATTGCAATGCCACATGCATTAGTCTGCTGACTATTTTACCCTCTAAACTGCAACACAACAATGACAAGCATTGACACTATTGTGGGAGAAATAGGTAAGGTGGTGGTACAAAATACCCCAGCAAGATGTTGCAGAACTCTACTACCTAGTAGTCACAATAATAGCGACACATATAGCCAATCGGTCGCCTTTTACAACCTGGTTGACAGGAAAGCAATTAGTCTATTTTTCAAAGGAGACTGGACCAACATGGGGGAATTATATAATCAACGGACATATTAGTGACATAGGTGACAATACCTGCAGTGCTTGTGGCAAGCGCTCACGGTTCCCTTCTAATTCTGGCAGAACCTCAGCAACTGTCCGCTCAACCAATACCCCTCCAACCATTCGAAAGCATTTACGTGCCGGTTCTACTGTTTGTAGTGTTTCTATGACAATTCTGTAAGTTGGAGGGTAAAATGTTAAAATTGATTCAGTTCATTTTCACCGATAAAGAGATATGTGAATTTTTGGTCATACTTATGTTCATTAAGATCCATTTCAAGTTCCGATATTTTGTTAGCGAGTTGCCTTTGTTCGCTCCGAAGATTTTGAAACCCGGCGAATATTTCTTCATTAGACTTCGTTTTAGTTCCTTTATTAGTAGTTTTAGACATTATTTGCTATTAGTTTATTTGTTTTTAAAACCAGATTTAAACAAGGGTTATATTGAATAATAGTAACACAAAAAAGTTCCTGGTTATAACTTATAACTGAGTCGACATAAACCGCGAGAGAAGTTGTTACACAAAAGATGATAAAAATTAAGGTGCTTTTTTCCCTTTTATAAAGTCACCAACTCACAATACTGCTCATTTCTCAAGTTTTGTGAAAAAATAAAGTTCTGAATTTTTTTTTTTTTTTTTTTCTTTTTGGCATGGGCGTTAAGCAACTGCCATGATCAAGTAAAAAGTTCTGAATTTTGACTTTTGAATCTGATAGCTCTGTACCAAGGAACTTATATACGATAGCTGGAATTACTACGAAGCAATATTTGAAAAATAAAAATGTACTTCATTCCGTAACACATAAAGTTGACATTTGTTTCTTACTTAACAGAGGGGAAAAACGTTCTGAGCAAGACAACGACAAGAGTGGATGTTGTCCCTTTCTTGCAATTGCCAGTGTAAATAAAACTATCTAAATGGTAGATTTTTATATATTCGGTAATAGTTAAATCATTTTTATTCATACACGTCGATAAATAAATTAGCATTAAATGTATTGTAATTAACATAGTGAGTTCTAAAATGTGCTTATTTTAATTATTACGTAATTACTTACGCATTGCAAAAACTGTTTCTCAAATTAGTAGAATTACTTAGTAGTAATTTGCAAACTACGCATGGCCAAACTTATATATGGCGATTGGCGCTTTATTTAGTAGAAAGAGACACACTCCACTCATGTCGTGGTACTCTTCGGAACGATTTTGAAGCGTGTGTAGGCATTCCGGGTAGAATGTAACTTCCTTGGTGGAGTGTGTCTCTTTCTACTAAATAAAGCGCCAATCGCCACATATAAGTGTGGCCATGCGTAGTTTGCAAATTACTACTAAGTAATTCTACTAATTTGAGAAACAGTTTTTACATTGCATAAGTAATTACTAATAATTAAAATAAGCACATTTTGGAAATCACTATGTTAATTACAATACATTTTATGCTAATGTATCTATCGACGTGGATGAATAAAAGGGATTTAACGATTAACGAATATATAAAAATCTACCATTCGAAAGTTTTATTTACACTGGCAATTGCAAGAAAGGGACAACATCCACTCATGTCGTTGTCTTGCTCAGAACGTTTTTTCCTTCTGTTATGTAAGAAACAAATGTCAACTTTATTAGTAACGAAATAAAGTACATTTTTATTTTTCAAATATTGCTTCGTAGTAATTCCAGTTATCGTATATAAGTTCCTTGCACTCCACTCATGTCGTGGTACTCTTCGGAACGATTTTGAAGCGCGTGTAAGCATTCCGGGTAGAATGTAACTTCCTTGTTGTATACTCTTTGATACCTACCTAGTACCTAAAGGATAATATTATATACTAGTCTATGCTAGTACCAAGGAACTTATATATGACAACTGGAATTGTTACGAAGCAATGTTTGAAAAATAAAAATGTACTTTTTCGTTACTAATAAAGTTGACATTTGTTTCTTACTTAACAGAGGGGAAAAACGTTCTGAGCAAGACAACGACTTGAGTGGATGTTGTCCCTTTCTTACAATTGCCAGTGTTAAAATAAAACTGCTGATGGTAGATTTTATATATTCGGTAATCGTTAAATCCCTTTTATTCATATACGTCGATAAATAGATTAGCATAAAATGTATTGTAATTAACATGGTGAGTTCCAAAATGTGCTTATTTTAATTATTACGTAATTACTTATGCAATGCAAAAACTGTTTCTCAAATTAGTAGAATTATTTAGTAGTAATTTGCAAAGTAAGCATGGCCGCACTTATATATGGCGATTGGCGCCTTATTTTGTAGAAAGAGACACACTCCACTCATGTCGTGGTACTCTTCGGAACGATTTTGAAGCGCGTGTAAGCATTCCGGGTAGAATGTAACTTCCTTGTTGTATACTCTTTGATACCTACCTAGTACCTAAAGGATAATATTATATACTAGTCTATGCTAGTACCAAGGAACTTATATATGACAACTGGAATTGTTACGAAGCAATGTTTGAAAAATAAAAATGTACTTTTTCGTTACTAATAAAGTTGACATTTGTTTCTTACTTAACAGAGGGGAAAAACGTTCTGAGCAAGACAACGACTTGAGTGGATGTTGTCCCTTTCTTACAATTGCCAGTGTTAAAATAAAACTGCTGATGGTAGATTTTATATATTCGGTAATCGTTAAATCCCTTTTATTCATATACGTCGATAAATAGATTAGCATAAAATGTATTGTAATTAACATGGTGAGTTCCAAAATGTGCTTATTTTAATTATTACGTAATTACTTATGCAATGCAAAAACTGTTTCTCAAATTAGTAGAATTATTTAGTAGTAATTTGCAAAGTAAGCATGGCCGCACTTATATATGGCGATTGGCGCCTTATTTTGTAGAAAGAGACACACTCCACTCATGTCGTGGTACTCTTCGGAACGATTTTGAAGCGCGTGTAAGCATTCCGGGTAGAATATAACTTCCTTGGCTAGTACCTACCATACGTAGTACATATATCTGATCTGTGGTACCTACAGAGCCCAAGGAAGTTACATTCTACCTATAATTTACATTCCTTGGTGTATGCCAATGCCAATTGTCAATGTCAGATGTTTGTGTGATGTTTTTCCATTGTGTTTTTCTTACGTAGTTTGTATACTGTATTGTCAATAGTGTTGGATGTTTTGGTCAAGAAGTAAACTTTTAAAAAGCGGCACTATGTTTTGTAAAATGTAAAATTTGATACAACTTCATAGATATTTTGTAGAACAAACTATACCCAGTTCGAAATTAAAATCACACCAGTCAACTTCAAAGGCATCACGTTACGCATATTACGATGAAGTTGGAAGAAGGATTGAAACGAAATTGGGAGGGTATCGATCAAGGTGTTACCGTGGATGTAGTCAATGGGGGCCGTAAACAATGTTTGACCGTCGAAGGAGGTGTGCTCATTTTGTCAGAAAATGGGACGCGAGTCCGATCGTGGCCACTTAACTCAATCAAAATTAAAGTTGACTTACCGGTCAGTATTTTGTGCTATATATGTTCTGGTTGCGTGCTAGTACCTTTTTTAATTAGGACATAGATAAAGCTGTAGTAGTATTGGTAAATGTGGTGATAGGATCTCATAATAGTAGACATGGGTAACTCCTTAAAATTCCTTGCGTTAACTCAGTAACTTGGGCGCAGTATTCTGCACCAGCTGCGCTAGCTCAAAATTGCGCTTTGGCGCAACATATCTGAAGTGGGTAACAGAAAGTGATTAACACATGAAACGTGTCATCTTGCGACATGTTCTTAGAACAAAATTATATCCCAAATTATATATTATGTTGCAGCTATAACAACAAATACTAAAAATAAAAAAATGTGTAAATGGTTGACCTTACGGGCCATCCCTGAAACTTCCCACTACATTAAAGTATTTTAAGCTCAAAAGAGTTAAAAATTTAGATTTTTCAGTTTTTTTTATAGTATAAGATAGTAAACGAGCAGATGGGTCTCTTGATGGAAAGAGTCAACCATCACCTATAGACACCAAAGGTGTTAATGGTGCGTTGCTATCTTGAGGCGAGGTCTTATGCAACATGCATAATTTTAACGGCTACCTTACCCTCCAAACCGGAACACGACAGTAACCAGCACTGACGCTATTGCAGCAGGAATATCTATTTAGTTAAAAATGGCAGTATATTAATTTTGGAAAAGCTGTATATTTGAACACGATGATAGCATTCAACTCAATTTTTGAGATCTAAAAATTGCTTTAGGTAAATAATCGATAGGTTGAAAAATTTCAATGCTATGTCAAAAAACATTTAATTTTTTATTTTCCTCATTGATAAATCCCAAACAAATTGACCAATCTTGATAAATTAACAGTATTTGATGCAGTTTTTAAAAGAGAAAAGCTGATAAGATTTTTAAGTCAATCTGTGAATTAACTTCAAAGTTATTTAAAAAAATTAAGTAAGTTTGCTAAAAACAACGTAATTTTAATATTTGAAAAGCTATAAGTTTTGAAAATTAGATTCGATTTTGATTTTTAAAACCGCATTTGACATAGTTTTTTTAGTACCAAAATATCGTAGAGCACCAAAAAGCGATTGGTTGAAAAATTTCGAAGCACAAAAAACACTTTTTTCAAAATTTTTCGTCAATGATTACTCCCAAATGGATAAACCGATTTTGATGCAATTTATGTATTAGACGTAGTTTTTTGAGGAATACGGCAGATTCGTTTTTGTTCTCAATTGGTACATCAAACTAGAAGTTATATTAAAAAAATACTGTTTCGTCAAAATTTTTTTTGGTGTTTGTCAAAATTTTTCAAAATCTCCTGGACTGAATCAGTTCAAATTTTCAGGAAATCTAAGTTGGGCGGAATCCAATGTAATGGCATTAACCGCTTTTCGATCGGTTGGTCTTTCCACTGGCATTCCTTACTCACATAGCTATAGTGCAGACTGCTCAGAAGGTGTACTCCTGTTCTCAGCAATCTGCCTATGCAGATGCGCCTCATTAAATGCAACTTGGTGCCATATGTGGTTAAAGATAAAGACTTCTTTAATAAACTCTGTTAATCTGAAGCAAACATTTTTTCAGCTATGGAGCTACACATATGAAGCTAATTCTATTGTCACTCCAGTTACTTTAACAATGGTCTATGCGTCTAACAAACCACTTAAAAGCTTGAAGAAATACTTGAATGGTAAGGTCACTGACTAGTGATGCCTCCAAGTGTATGCCTGTCGTGGACATGTTAACAAACAACACATGTAGACTTTGTAAGCGTGATGTCCGTGTCCCTGGAAAGTCTTATTTAAAGCTTAAGCTAACTGGAATAAATTAAGTTAATATACATTAACGGCCTGGCCACAACAACCTGCGTTGTGAATGGCAAGGCAGCAACCCATACGGCACAGATTGCAAGCCACGGACATTGCGTTCACCGTCACAACCAGAATAGATTGAGAATGAAATTTCTCTATCAACTTTATCACGATATTGCTCGGAGGACAACAAGTTTGTTTCGTAGCGAGTACAATTATTAAACTATTTTGATCTCTAAACTATTTGCCACGTTTGCCGCTCGAAACAGTGTCATGTACAGTACAGATGCATACATTTGTGTTCTTCTTCTTCTTTCTTGGGTTAATGGCAACTTTCAGTGAACTCTGCCAGTGTCCAGTTTCTTATTGAGAGTGTACGGTGCCAGTTAACAAGACTGGGGTCAAGTTTTCATGGAAGTGACACATTACCAGTATATGGTACCACGGTTAACTACTTCCATTTCACTTAGGTTGTCTAGAACAGAGGACATCACAAACATATTGTGTTATTGCCATCACCAATCATATAGTACTACAGATGTTATAATCTAATGTTATTATCCTTGATGTAATTGAGAATAATTTCTACATTAGGTGTAAATACTTGTGTTAGGAGATATTTTAAGTTAACAGGACGAGGGATGTTTTGGGGTAGATAATCATAAAGTGAAGGGTGTTTAGTACAGTTAAAGAATATATGATCCACAGATCCTTCTTCCATGCCACACTCACAAATTGAAGAGTCCCTAATCCTAAGTTTATTTAGAAAGACAGGTGAACAGACATGACCAAATCTAAGCCTACATACAACAGATGTTGCATGTTTTGTAGCTGTGTGATGCTTATAGAACCATGGTTTAGTTGGGATGCAATCTTGGATGTCAGCAAAATATTTTCCTCTTAACAATCTTGATTCTTGCCACATTTGGTTCCATGAGGTGAGTAAATTCACTCGGGCCAGGGAACATAAGTCATGGTGGTAGCACTTATAGTGGGTTCTTATACCCGATGATATAGCCTCTTTTGCTAGTTGATCGGCAACTTCATTACCCTGTATACCACTATGCCCAGGAATCCATACTAATCTTACATCAATGTTTTTCAGGAAACATTCATGTAGTATTTTTTTTAATTTCCAGGATAATTCGGAAGTTTATTTTACATTTAAACATATTAGAAAGTAGAGCTTGTAAGCAACTTTTGGAATCACTACAAATTAAGGATTTTGTCAGTTTGTGTGATTCTACATACTTAACAGCTTCTAAGAGTGCAACAGCTTCGGCTGTAAAAGTAGAGGTATTAGGAGTAGAGTAAACCCCTGACAGTGACCGTAAAATATTTATATTTCTCTCACATTTTTGGCTAACATAGGAAAGGTGTGTAACACCAGTCATTTTGGAGTCAAGGAAAATCCCTAAAAATTTTACTTGATTTTTGGTAGGGATAGTCTCATTTAAAATACAAATATTAGTGCTGGGTATATTTTTTTTTTGCATGAGAAAACAACTACATTACTTTTACGGATTGATAACGATAAATTGTGTTCTGTGAGCCATTCATTAAGGTATGATATAGCAGAAGTTAGGTTAGGTTAGGTTTGTGGCCTCAGTAACTGATTTTGTTGGAACATACAATGCTAAATCATCGGCGTATTGCAACACCTTACAGAATGAGTTAACCACTAGTTCCAGGTTTGCTGTGTAGATGTTATACAGGATGGGACTTAATACAGAGCCTTGTGGAAGACCTTTCCAGACACGTCTTGGTGGAAGCAGACCATCATGGGTTCTAACGACAATGGACCTATTTATTAAAAGATTGTTCATATAGTGGACAATCCTTCCAGGGATGCTCAGCTGTTGCATTTTCTGCCTGAGCAGTGGGAGATTGACATTATCGTAAGCAGCGGCTATGTCCAAGAAAACTCCTACCACCGATTCTTGTTTGGAATATGCTAATCTAACATCAGTTATAAATGTTGCAAGGCTGTCTGATGTACTAAACCCTTTTCTAAATCCAAACTGTGATTTTGCTAAGAGTTTCTGACTTTCCAACACCCATTCTAGTCGATTCTTTATCAGGTGTTCCAGTATTTTAGATAGTGTTGATGAGAGGGCAATAGGTCTGTAGCTGTTTGGATCTGAAACATTACTTAAAGGTTTACGGATGGGCAAAATTATTTGGGTCTTCCAGGTTTTGGGGGGGGATGCATTCATAAATATTTTATTTATTATTTTAAGGAATAAACTTTTTGTGTGTGGACCAGCTCGGCTAATGAAAGAGTAAGGTATGTTATCAATTCCTGGTGTTGTGTCTTTAAGATGTTGTAACACATTATTTAATTCAGTATGAGAAAATTCATTATCCATCCTGTTATTAATATTACAGCTAGAAGGTGAAACTGGTTCCATTTCCTCCCTGGTGGGGACCCAAGGGGGGGGAAGTTTATCACAGAAATCATTTATCCAGGATGAGGGATCATTACTATCCTCTGATGTATTGGAAAAAACTCCACGGAAACGTCTAATGCTGTTCCAGATGACAGTTGAAGGTGTACGAGGGGAAATGTTTTTGCAGAAGCGTTGCCATCCCAGTTTCTTTTTTTCTGCTAGTAGTTTATAGTTTGTGCAGCTGTATGTTGGTAATTAATGAAGTTTTCTTTTGTCATTGACCTTGAATATAGGCGTTCTGCTTCTTTGCATCGACAAACCGCAAGTGTACATTGACTATCCCACCATGGAGGAGAGGATATTTTAGCCTGAGAAGGTTTTCTGATTGGAATGCATTTATCAGCAGCTAATAAAATTGCTTGTGTAAATTTCTCGAAGACTACCTCTATGGTATCACTATTTATATCTATAGAACGAGTTTCATCATCTACTGTGTTGTAGTATTTTTGCCAATCAGCATTTGATAGGTTATGTTTGAACAGCGATGGGGCAGTTACAATTCTAGGTATGGAGCTATTTAATATTGTTAGTAGTATAGGATAATGATCACTGCCATATGAGTGGGGCAACACCTTCCAAGTCAATTTAGGAAAAAGGCTGGGGGAGCAAATGGAAAGGTCTACAGCACTCTTAGGATTTTGTGTCGGTAGTACCCTACGGGTCGGCGACCCATCATTAAGGATGCACAGATTTAGGTCATCCATAATATCTAATAAATGAAAGGAGAAAGAGTCATTTTTGTATATAGATAGAATACAGATAGAATGGACTTAAGGTCTCTTACCAGAGATGGATTAGGGTGTGCTATGTATATGGACAAGAATGTTACATCTAAGCATCGCACAGCCACAGCATTTATTTCTTCACTGTGTGAGGGTAAAGGCACTCACTGATATGCAAGCTGTTGTTTAATTAAGATAACAGATCCAGCATATCCATCACCTCTATCCTCCTGGAGGCTTGAGAAACCGGATACTCTGAAGAGAGTACCAGGTTTCAGCCAAACCAACGACAGGCAGAGAAGCGATGGGTTATATGTGTTAATTAGATAGATTAAATCAGATTATTTCTGTTTAAGACTACGACAGTTCCACTGGAGTATTGTCGCAGCCATTATTTAAGTTTTGTTTGGAAATATTGGTAAGTTTATCTATAAACATAGTCACGTTGGTCGGTAGTGAGTCATCAAATTTCGCAATCATAGAGAATACAGTAGACATTAAAAGTTCTAATAGGTTGTCATTTGAGGGTAAGTTTGTAAGTTGTTTTGTTATTATAGGCTTCACAGTCATACCCATGTCTAGATGCAGGAGAACTAGGGGCACGTGTCATGACAACAGTTTTTTAATGGCTTTTTATTACGTTCGAAGGTGAGGCATTTACCTCCAATGCAGAAATGTTGGCATAACCCCTTCTTGTAGGTCGTATGCGAGCAGATGCTTCCCCATAGGATATATTTTCTTGGGACATTATAACCTTAATATTTTTTTGTTTAATCATTTCAGGACAAGTTTTATTTATTGCCGAGTGATTACCACCACATTGTAAACATGACAGTTCCTCTTTATTACAATAATTGCCATCATGTTCTTATGTGTGCTTGTAGCAGCGAGGCTTGGACCTACATTTAGCTTTAGTATGCCCAAAGCGGCAGCAGTTATAGCATTGTATTGTGGGTAGTATGTATGTTTCCACTGGAAACGACGAATAATATAAATAAATGTTTGAAGGAAGTATTTGCCCAGCAAAAGTAATCACACGGTTTGTGTTGGTAACCACTCTACAGTGTTGTCAGGTTTTACAGATTTTCTGTTGATTCTACGAGCTTTAATTATTTCCCTTTTAATATTGAACTCAGAAGCAGAGACCAGTTCATCCATAGTCATGTCAACTGGGACACCACGGATTACACCCATTCGGGTCACAATGTGGGTAGGGATTGATGCTTCGAAATTAGATTGGGCAAGCTTTGGATTTACGATGAAATTGTTTGCATCCTGACTAGTGGTAAATTCAATCGAAATTCTGTTACGACCTATTCGTTTTAGGCCATCTTTGGCCACATTTTTAATTTTATTTTGGAATAGGAATTGACCAACTTTTATGGGCCTTAATGTCGTTGAAGTAGATTCATCTTCGCTAATACGACTTAAATGCACTACATATGGGCGTGGATCTGTTATCTCGTAGCGTTTTTTTTCTTCCGCTTGAGGGTGGATAAAAATATTTTTAGGAATTTTCTCACGTGGTTCATCAGGTATGGTTTCGTTTAATTTCCTTTTAGCTGAGTTATGTGCCGTGTTTAAATTAGCACTCTCTGAGGTCGATGGGAATATATCCGGGGATATATTAATATCCGGCGGATCAGGATCGAACTCATTTCCATCCATACTACCTACCTACCTACTTAATTATATTATTTAACATTAAACTATCTAGGTTAGTATACACAAAAACACTTACCAATACCAGGACAAGCACAAAATAGATAATAGTAATTAAAATAAACTTAAGTGAAACAAAAAATATCAAAAAATGAAAAAGTGACAACCAATCTCGACCTCACAGAACAATCTCCATACATTTGTCTGACGCCCGTCGTGCCGCCAGATGCGCGTATTCATTGCTCAGTGAATTTCGCTGGTCGTCGCCATACGTGGTATATTTAGTATATTCTCATATATTTGGTTTGGCGTTAGACGTTACGCGCTTCATATCACATGAGACAGAGAGACATGAGGGGAAAATTCAGTGAAAGGAAAATAAATATTAGGTTTGCGTCTAAGCAAATGGCTGACACAATTTAATCAATGTCAATGGTCAAGTCATCAGGGCACGATGGTCTTAATATCTAACATCTCCGGTATGTTGAGCTCATACCTGCTGCGGCTATGCACTCCGCACTGTTACTAGCATTTCTATTTTGGAGAATATGCTAAAAATCTTACTTAACTTTAAACTTCAATAACACTTTTCGATAGCCTTTGATCTGAAACTCGGCAAGTCATGATCTGAGCCAAATAGGCGAACCATAGCCCACAACTCACAAGGCATTTTAATATTTGGTTATCTGAAAAGAACTATTTGTTTTTGGGAACTTGGACTACCTTTTAACCTAGTCAACCCTTATAAATTGTACAGGATGGTGGCATTATGGTGGAGTCAAATGGCGAAAGTTTGGTGTTGGGGTGTGAGGATGAGAAGGGGCGCGCGGGGCTGGGGCGCGTGTCGACGGGGGTGGCGGGGGAGGTGGGCGCGGCGGCGCTGGCGGCGCTGCTGGACGAGGCGGGGCCCGACGACGCGGACGCCGAGCGGCGTGTCAAGCGGCTCGGCGAGCGGCTCGCCCGCCTCGACGCGCTCAACGTGGCCGGCATGCTCGCCGCGGCCACTGACGGCGGCGGCGCCAAGCTCTCCGAGACGCTGGACGGTCAGTATCAGCGATAAACTCAATACATGTATTATATTAATTAGAAATTAGAATATAGGTGCCCAAACTTATTTCGTTTAACGTCTACTTTGGAAATCAGTTATTTTGAAACAACCCTCATTTGTTTTTCTCACCTTAAAACCTTAATAATATATACATATTTGAATCGCCTGGAGTTTACAAAAACCTATATTCTAGACAAACATGACATTCTAGAAAGACACGACTATTTTTCAGTGTTTGATACCTATTACTAAATATCTTAGGATATAAATGGTGCTGTGAACACATTAAACATAATAAATATTTTAATATATTTTTAGTTTCTATTTATACTATAAAATAGGATATAAATACGAATTAATGACGATGTTGTGTAATTAGAAGATTTTAATTTCAGCGAATTTTAAATATTTAAAGGTGGGTTTTTATTTATTTATTTCTAGATATATATTTATGAATAAATTATATCTAGAGATCCAAGCAAGATTAAATTTCCTAGATGTCATAGTTCATTATTCGAAAATAATTCCATATGTATAAAAAAGATAAAAATTTATAATGCTCTTCCGAAAAGTATAAGATAATTAAAAAATAAATTATTTAAAAAGAGTATGTAACTGGTTTGTTGAGAATTATTGTTTTTATACGTTGGAAAAATATTTTACTTATAAACATATTAAATAAATTATTTTTTTATAGAAGAGGGGCAAACGAGCAAGAGGCGCACCTGATGGTAAGTGATCACCGCCGCCCATGAACATCTGCAATACCAGAGGTCTTGCAGTTGCGTTGCCGGCCTTTTAAGAATGAGTAAACTCTTTTCTTGAAGGTCTCTATGTCGTATCCGTACGGAATTACCCCCGCCGGTAATTGGTTCCACAACAGAGTAGTGTTGTGTTGTGAATTTCCAGACATCGAGATGGTGAGGATGGAACTTCAAATTTTGACGCGATGTCCGATGGTGGAATTCGGCGGCAGGAATTAATCCAAACAACTCGTCGGAACACTCCCCATGATATATACGATAAAAGACGCAGAGAGAACCTACATCTCTGCGCAATGCCAAAGAGTAAAGCTGTTTCGAAATAGCCTGTTCGTCAACGATTCGAACCGCTCTATGCTGAATGCGATCAAGAGGAATAAGCTGGTACTGGAGAGCTCCGTCCCTGAGATGCGAACAGTACTCCATGTGAGGCCGAACCTGTGCCTTATAAAGTTGAAGGCGATAGGCCGGCAAAAAGTACTGTTTCGCTCTGCTGAGCTCACCAAGCTCTTTGGAGGCTAGTTTAGCCTTGCCTTCCAAATGACCGCGAAACTGAATGTAACTCGATATGTCAACTCCCAGGATTCCGATACTAGCTGAGGCTATCAGGAGAGACATCGGTATAGACAACCCATTCCGAGACATCGGTAAGTCGATTCTCGACTTCAGACACAAGCTTGTTTCGGCACTCTTCGACGTGTTCCCGAGAAATACCGCTTCTGCCGGAGTATGTAGCATCACCAGTACTGTCATCCGCATAGCAATGTATTGTAAAATCTCGACTCGGGGCTTGCACCAAATGTAGAGGCTCACTGCTCTACCGACTGAACTTGCCGGGTGATTCCACCAACTGTAGAATCCTTCAAATGCCTGGACGATTACTTTATTTGCTTGGCTGCTTCTAAGGTACACGGGATCTAACTTATTATGTTTTAATGAATAAAAGATATTTTTCGAATCTTCATTTATTTTTGGGCATACGTCTTAGCCCTTCAAGAGAACTTCTATATCTTATAATTTTACTGACATAATATATAAAAAACTAAACAATGTTCTAAGTTTAAAAGCAGACAAAACTGCCAGTATACATGTAACACCATAAAGGTATTACAGTATCTTGCGAATTCGCATCAATCGGTAAGAAAAAATGAAAACTACGTTAAGTTAGTCTTAGGTACGTAGGTCACACTACAAGTTTTGCGTAACTTAATAAAATAACATGTTATAACCAAAATATTATGTTTATTGCTTTTCAAAATAATCTCCTTTACATTTTAAACATTTTTTCATGCGATCGAACCATTTTTTAAAACAGGCGGACCACAGATCTGAAGGTATGTTTTCTATGTGTTGATTGAACGCTATCACTGCCTCTTCGGAGTTGTTAAAAGTAAAACCTCTCATCAAATCTTTGATTTTGGGAAAATACGTAAATCACAGGGTGCTAGGTCGGGGCTATGCGCAGGATGAGTGACGAGATGTACTTTTTCGGAAGCTAAAAATGACTTTGATTTGTTGGCCATGTGTGAATAAGCTTTATCGTGTTGTAGGAGAATGCGGCTTTTGGGTCGTCTTTCGCGAACTTTTTCTAAAACCCTGGGTAAACAAATGGTAGAATACCACACGGCATTAACACTCTTTTGATCTTCAAGTGGAATTGTACAGATGGGACCCGTAGCTGAGAAAGAAAAAACTTGAGAGGTGTCAAGTGACACCCGGATGGAACGAAGTTCCTTTTATTATTATTTACAAAAAAACCTGTATACACTCAACAAAAATAATCATCGCGACACCACACTGTTCAATGCGGAATAGAAATAAAAGTATCTGGCTTGCTTTTTATAAGAGAGAGAGAGAGAGAGAAACATCCGCACGCCGCACAGCTTACAATACCTTACTATAGAAAAAAGTGTTGTGACAACTTTTCGTAAGAATTTTTTCCTCCTAGCCCCCTTTCACAACGCGCGATAAGGAACTTCGTAGAATTTCGACCCACGGTCGAATTTCGGCACCCGGTCGAATTTTGGAACCCGGTCGAATTTCGGCACCCGGCGAATTTCGACCCGCGATCGAATTTCGGCATCCGGTCGTATTTCGGCCCACGGTTGAATTTCGGCACCGGCCGAATTTCGGACCCCAGTCGAATTTCAACCCACGGTCGAATTTCGGCACTCGGTCGAATTTCGAAATTTCGACTGGGTGCCGAAATTCGACCGGCGGTCGAAACTCGGTAACCGAGTGTCGAATTTCGGCATTAGTTCGAAATTCGACTGTCCGTCGAAATTCAACTTTTGGTCGAAATTAGACATTCAGCTGAAATTCTGTATAAATGTCGAACATTTGGCACTAGAAAAAAAGTAAAAATCAAGTAGTAGATAGACTCTTTCACTTTCAATGCACGAGCTAAAGGGAAGTGGCTGGATATTTCTGTGCTTACAATACCTTACTATAGCAAAAAGTGTCGTGACAACTTTTCGTAAGAATTTTTTCCATCTAGCCCCCTTTCACAACGCGCGATAAGGAACTTCGTTCCAAAAACGCGATCATTTTTTTACCAACGTTTCTCGCCTGTCTCACTTTTGTTGGCCTGTTCTCATTTTCAAACACCCATTCACAAAATTGCTGCTTTTTTCGGGTTCAAAACAACAAATCCACGTTTCGTCTCCTGTGAAAACGTCATAAACAGCATTAGAATGTCCGTGGTCGTACTTCAGTAGCATCTGTGAGCACCATTCCACGCGGCGGGCGGCACGGCGCGGGCGTGCGCGCGCGGCTGGCGCGGCTGGAGGGCGCGGGGGGCGCGGGCGGGTTCAGTAGTGTGGGTGTGTCTGTGCAGCGGGCGGGCGGCACGGCGCGGGCGTGCGCGCGCGGCTGGCGCGGCTGGAGGGCGCGGGGGGCGCGGGCGGGTTCAGTAGTGTGGGTGTGTCTGTGCAGCGGGCGGGCGGCACGGCGCGGGCGTGCGCGCGCGGCTGGCGCGGCTGGAGGGCGCGGGGGGCGCGGGCGGGTTCAGTAGTGTGGGTGTGTCTGTGCAGCGGGCGGGCGGCACGGCGCGGGCGTGCGCGCGCGGCTGGCGCGGCTGGAGGGCGTGGGGGGCGCGGGCGGGTTCAGTAGTGTGGGTGTGTCTGTGCAGCGGGCGGGCGGCACGGCGCGGGCGTGCGCGCGCGGCTGGCGCGGCTGGAGGGCGCGGGGGGCGCGGGCGGGTTCAGTAGTGCGGGTGTATCTGTGCAGCGGGCGGGCGGCACGGCGCGGGCGTGCGCGCGCGGCTGGCGCGGCTGGAGGACGCGGGGGGCGCGGGCGGGTTCAGTAGTGTGGGTGTGTCTGTGCAGCGGGCGGGCGGCACGGCGCGGGCGTGCGTGCGCGGCTGGCGCGGCTGGAGGGCGCGGGGGGCGCGGGCGGGTTCAGTAGTGCGGGTGTATCTGTGCAGCGGGCGGGCGGCACGGCGCGGGCGTGCGCGCGCGGCTGGCGCGGCTGGAGGACGCGGGGGGCGCGGGCGGGTTCAGTAGTGTGGGTGTGTCTGTGCAGCGGGCGGGCGGCACGGCGCGGGCGTGCGCGCGCGGCTGGCGCGGCTGGAGGGCGCGGGGGGCGCGGGCGGGTTCAGTAGTGCGGGTGTATCTGTGCAGCGGGCGGGCGGCACGGCGCGGGCGTGCGCGCGCGGCTGGCGCGGCTGGAGGACGCGGGGGGCGCGGGCGGGTTCAGTAGTGTGGGTGTGTCTGTGCAGCGGGCGGGCGAGACGGCGCGGGCGTGCGTGCGCGGCTGGCGCGGCTGGAGGGCGCGGGGGGCGCGGGCGGGTTCAGTAGTGTGGGTGTGTCTGTGCAGCGGGCGGGCGGCACGGCGCGGGCGTGCGCGCGCGGCTGGCGCGGCTGGAGGGCGTGGCGCGCGGCGCGGGCGGCGCCACACTGGTGGCGGGTGGCGGGGCGGCGCGCGCGGACGCGGCGGCGCGCGCGCTGCTGCTGCAGCTCGAGGAACTCATGCGCTGGCTGGACGCGCCCGCGCTGAGGGACCTCGACCATCTAGCTGAGGTGACTCTTCATACCCCATCGACTGTTCTCTATTTACTATTTTAACAAGTATATTCCACTTAATTCGCCGACGAGTCACAATCGCTTTTGTTTCAACATTCCTTTAACATCGGCTGACAGTAGCCAAGATAAGGAGATGGCGTACTCGTAGCATTTTGGTTTCTGCATATAACACTTCGGTAGGAAAACGATTACAGGCCGCCCTCTATACTATAACCACATAGCTAAAGAATGATTGGCATAATAATATATTAATTACTTTTATTAGATGACACTTCACTTTTACGACCAGGCAAGTGGTAAAAGTGAAGTGTCATCCGCAAACAGTACGATTCCATGCTTATCCCTACGTAGTAAGGCAAGTCATTTATATATATCAAAAACAGAAATGGACCAAGTATGGAGCCCTGCGGGACACCCATGGTTACAAGAGTACCAGGAGACATTTTACCATTAACATCAACCCTCTGAGTTCTTTCATTTAAGTAAGAAACCAGAAGATTGAGAGCTTTATTTTGAACTCCATAATGGTGTAACTTCCTGATTATAATGTTATGATCGACACAGTTAAATGCTTTTGACAAATCACAGAACACTCCAAGGGCATCCTGCGAATTCTCCCAGGCTTCATAAACGTTTTTGAGTAATTCGACACCAGCATCTATGGTTGAGCGACCCTTCGTAAAACCGAATTGTTTATTATGAAATAATCTAAATTTATCAAAATGTCTAAGCATTTGGTCTAGTATAATTTTTCAAATATTTTACTTAGGGTTGGCAAAACCGAGATAGGCCGAAATTGGACGGATTACATTTAGAGCCAGACTTGAAAATTGGAATAAATTGGTGAATTTCATTAAGTCAGGAAAAACACCATGTGTTACAGAACAATTAAATACAGAACAGCTAAATATGGTGCGATAACATTTATTACTGAAGCAATGATGTCCCCATAAACCTAAGGTTTTTTGGTAACAATGAATGTGTTAAAAGATTATTTGCAGCCATCTAGACATATGAATCATTCCAAATTCAATATAATACAGAGCTTAATGCAATGTTGATCCGTGGAATAATATTGCAGTATCATCTGCGTAACATATTATTTTGGCATCATCAATTAGAATATTATTAATGTCAATAATGTATAAAGTAAATAATGTGTGCTCTAGGTTACTTCCTTGGGAAGCTCCAATGTTAATTAGGCTGCAAACCACTTAAAGTTGGTCAATTTTTACACACTTTTTTCGATTCACTAAGTAACTTTTAAACCAATTTAAATGAACACCTCTAACATTTATGATATCCAATTTTTTTTTAAATATTCGAACGAATACAGTGTCAATATCTTTGACTAAGTCTAAAGGGAAGCAGACAGCATGTAATTTGCTATGAAGCTGTGTAAATACTTCGAATTTTAAAAGAGTTATTGCATTCTCAGTGTTTGTTCTTCTACGAAAATCAAATTGTCTAGACGATATAAGGTTGACAAATTATTTTGACAATACTTTAGTACCCAAAATTTACAGAAATTTTGAAAAGTATTTAAGAGTAATGTTTTATACAGTTTCCAGGGCTACTTTTGCCAATTGGGCTTATTTAGGTAAATTTTCGCTCATTAGGGAATACTTCACTGGAAAGATAAACCAAAAATGAATGTAAGAGAGGGTGAATTCAAACCCGGTACTTTCCCGTTTTGCTGCCAGTGCCGGATTAGACTAAAGCAAATTATGCAATTGCTTCAGGAAACACGTCTTAATATAACGTCGTAATAATGTCTTGGAGACACCATAATTAGCATAAAAAAATCCGTAGCTCCATATAAAATCACAAATTAATCATTGTACCGAACTTTGTAATAACTTATTAATATTTATTCTCGAAATGGTAAATATATTCGTATGGTGATTTTGGAGTGATTTGCGCGGTTCCATTGCGCAGTCGTAACACTTTCATTAATCATTGTCTAGTGTTCGGTGGTAACTTGAGAGTGGCTTGCCTGAATGTAGTGTAAACGGTGCTCGACTCAGCAGTAAACATGGACGTTTCAAACCATAAACAGTTTCAAAAACTATTTATCCGCGCCATACCGAAAACTATTTATTGAGGTTTACAGAAACTATTTATTGAGCAAAACTATCTATAGGCGGTACGCGCGACGCGCGCCGCGCGCGACGCACGTAGTCTTGGTGGGCGAGGTCAAACGTATATTTCCCCGTGTTGGTCCCGGGCTTATTTGAAGAATAGGCCAACTGCCGTTCTGCCAGGCAGGTCGTAAAAGGCGATTAGTTGGCTATACAAGTCACTAACATCGTGGCTACTAGGTGGTAGAGTTCTGCATTGTCTCCCCGGTCTGGTACTACCGCCTTACCTATTCCTACTACAGTAGTGTCAGTGCTCGTCACTGTTGTGTTCCGGTTTGGAGGGTAAGGTAGCCGGTAAACTTGTGCATGTGGCATAAGACCTCGTCACAAGATAGCATTACACCATTAACACCTTTGGTGTCTATAGGCAATGGTTGACTCTTTCCATTAGAAGACTCATCTGCATGTTTGCTATCTTATACTAAAAAAAGTATAATATCGGTAACGAGAAATACCGAATAACCGACCGAAGTAACACGAATGCGACCAAGAAAGTGCCATACGTAAGAGCGAGAATCTTCATATAAACACGGTATTAAAGCGCGCCTGCCAGGATTTGACACCTATTTCTTTAGCATTAAATGCAATTATTGGTTAAATGAATTTGTGTCACTCAGTCCGGTCAAGGTCATGCACTTGTTTCTGTCAGCATTTTTTTCTGTTCTTATAGACGTTTTGAAATAAATAGTCTTATAATAATATAGTGTAAATATATTATGTGTACAACTTGTAACTACAATACATAGGTAAGTGTATTCGAAATATGTAGTATTTAACGTAAAATAATTTCATCACGAAATTTCAACTCGATCCGTCGATAGGAAGTGCTCAAAACGGTATTGCACGGAAATGAGACAGGTATCAGAACAGCTAGCCAAAGCCGCTATTCTGTAATCAATAGTTTTCAAAATAAATAGTTTCAGAAACTGCTATCGCGTGGCGATAAATAGTTTCGTTTTGACGTTACAACGCACTTCTAAGTAAATTTGATTTGGACTTGTTCAACACTAGCTTTGCGACTATAAGAAACTTAATCCGTAGCTCATTCTTGAAGAACATCTAGTTTTGTAATTTAGTAGTAAGAGATTCTCCGTCAGTTCTAGTGGGGAATTTGTAAGCCTTCTGATGCTAGTTTAAGTTTTATGTTTTTCTTGTGCTGTTATTCCTCCTAAATAATAAATAAATAAATAAAAAAACAAAATCGTGAAACGAGCCGCCTCTACTCGGCAGCGTCCGTAAGTGTGTTGTGTGGTGTGGTGCAAGGTGTCGCTGGCGACGGAGGAGGGTCGCGCGCGCGCGCTGGCGGCGGCGGCGGCGCTGCGCGCGGCGCTGGCGGGGCGGGGCGGGGGCGGGGCGCAGGCGGCGCTGGAGCGGCTGGGCGGCGTGCGCGAGCGCCGGCGGCGGCTGGCGCGCGCGCGCGACGCGCTGGCAGCGGCGCTGGCGCGGCAGCTCAACAACGCGCTCATCCACCTCGCCAACGAGCGCCGCGCGCACCACGCCGACCTGCTGCCCTACGCGCCCTTCATGCACTGGCTCAAGGACATGGACGAAAAGGCTTACGACGGCCTACTGAAGGTCGGTGCGCGCACCATACTTTTGTATCTTAAGTGATCTTATTCGAATGCAATGTATACTGGAAACTTCGTTTCCCGAGATACTGACCAAACGTGGAATATATAAACTATAAACTACAAATAAGAATATTGACATATTTCTGTCAGAATTGTTTAGGCTTGCGGTGGTAAATATGTATGCATACGTAAGTATGAAGTAATGGTTCCGAAGGTTGAGAGTGGTGTTGTGTATTGTGTATTGTGTAAGGTGTACGTGGGCGCGTGGTCGCGCGCGCACGAGCGCGCGGTGCGGGCGGAGTGCGAGCGCGCGCGCGCCGCGCTGGCGGCCGCGCCCGCCGCGGTGGCGCCCGCGCTCGAGCCCGTGCTCGACCTGGTGGAGGCGCTCTGCGACGCCGAGCAGGACTTCTGCACGCACTTCTTCCATCTCGACGATGATAAGGTGATCAACTTCGATTATATACCCTATACGAGTATATTCCGTATCACGCCAACACGAACGCTATGCGACAGACCAGTATTTACGAGCTCGTGTGGATTCCCCACACCCACAAGCTTAACGGTTGCGCCTCTTTTGTCTTAAAAATCTTGCATTTCCAATGAATCTATCTCGATAAAATAAAAATAAAACTAAAATTTTATCATGTTAATAAAAAAAAAAAACTATGATAGCTTTGTACATTTATAGCCGTGTATTATACGACAATACAATTCGATTACTTTTATTTTGTAAATATGATGAAACATATAAATAAATAAAGAAGTAAGTTTTGAATTATAAAAATGTTCTTTAACAAGAATTCATTCATCTTGGTGTAACTACGTGAAAATACAAGAAAAGTAAGCAGACATGTTAAAAAATATTTTGGACGATGTGATAAGTTACTTTTATATAAAGTGAAAAAAATAGTAACAATTACAGCAAACACATCTTCTGCTTCGACCACAAAATTAAAGTGCATTAAATTTTTTGTGAACGTATTGTTACGAATAATCTAGAAACGTGTAGAGTTGGAACGCTGGAGAGATCTAGAAATAAAAGAAAGAGATAGCTACTCCTATTAACAAACAAATAGTTGATCTAAGCTATACCATAATAAAGTTTGTAGTATAGGGCATAGGGTTGAAAGTAGCGTCTACTAGGATTGATGAGTCATAACTTGTTTATCATAAGTTGATTACAATAAGAAGTGATACATCGCTTCCCGATACATTTAGATATTTCTGGATCCAGGTAGAACTTTACCCTGAGTATATATTTATAAATAAAGATGTATTGACAAATACAGAGCAGTTTTTATCAAGCGATCGAGAGCGATACTAAATAAACTACACTAAACTTAGAACACTCGCTTCGCACTGGTCACGTGCGAAGCGAGTGTTCTAAGTTTAGTGTTAGTACAGTGAGTGACTGGTGTTAATCACTGGTGTACAGTGAGTGAGTGACTGGAGTGTTTAGTATTACATTGTGTTGTCTTGTGTTTTGTGTATCTGTATTATAAATACACGGTTTAATATAAGTGGCGTTTTCTTACAATTACGAACCCGAAGTACTTAACAGTATTATTTCAGAAAATAATCTTTTTTTTTCTGATTTAATTGCAAAGATGTGTCAACCGGTGACCCTGTACTCTGCAGGCTATCTCAAAAACCTAATTGATATATCTTTACCTGAAAGCAATCAAAAATATAACTAAGCATAGATCTTTGAACTTGAAGAATTCAAAAATATATACATAAAAATATTATTTCAAATAGCATTTAACACCATTTTTGAGTTCTGAAAATGTTGTCAAAAGTGTCAGAAATTATTTTATTTCCAAAAACTCAAAAAATAAGTTGCTGAAATAATGTTTTTTCGAACTTCCCGCTAAAGGGAGTTACTGAATTCATCCGATTTTCGAAAATTGATTTTTTTTCAGATCTTCACATTTTAAGGTCCTTGCAAATTTCCCAACCATTTTCCCGATGACGTCAGAATGTCTATGTTCCTATGTATGAAAGCCTCTCATAACTTTAGAACGGTTTGACCGATCTCGGTAGACCTACTTAATATTTAGATTTTCTGAAAGTTTAAATCGATTCGGCTCAGGAGATTTTGAAATATTTTAAAAACCTACATTATTTTTGTACTGAAAAAAATAATATTTGGATGCCGTTTGAGAGATCAAAATCAAGTTAAAATGTCAACGCGTAATAGATGAATCCTCTCTTTCTGACATTGAAGGCTGAACAAGTCTGTAAAGCTCGCATTCATACCGAGCGTCATGGCTATACGAGTACATAATCTCTTCTGGCAGATACTTGCAACCGCCAGATAAGGCTGGCTATTTACATTTACTTTTCACACTATAAAATAAATATGTCCACAAAATTTCAGCCATGTGGGAGCAGGTTACGAATTACAATCTCAATGACAACTTTGCTTTCTTCTGGCGCATACTTGCAACCATCAAACCAGTTTGTCATTTTGTTTTTAGACTTGAACCTATGTAAATTATAACATATGAAAATAGCAGCCTTGTGCGAGCAGGCTAGGAAAAAATAAATTTACATTGATGGCATACTACAAGTAATGCGCATCGCCAAGTTTGATAAGAACAGCCAAAGACCTCGTACAGTTGTTGCGAAATTCCGAAGCCCACGCATCGGAGATAACTTACTCGCTGCAGTTTATAACTTCAACAAAAAAACCAGAGAACAGGCTGAACTCACACCATCTAGGTATTGGAGGCTTAAAGGTTCCAGTATACGTCTCTGAGCATTTAACACCGACCAATAAGTCTGTTCATGCAGAAATAAGGAAGAAAGCTAAGGAGTTGAGCTACAAATTCGTGTGGATTCGCAATGGCCTAATTTTCTTTTGTGTGCATTCCTTGTGTTATATTTAGAAATTATTAATATATATTATTAAAATGTACGCGGTATGCGAACTAAGACAAATGAAATATATAAAAATATATTATTATCCTCATATGTCGTTATAATTTTCACAGAAACTTGGCTTAATTCGGGTATTGCATAATGAGTTTATTGATACGAGGTATAATGTGTACCGGAGAGACCGTAACTTAGTGACAAGAAGGATGGTGGTGGTGTATTAATTCCTGTATCTAAGATCTTAGTTTCCTCGAGACTATTGTGTTTTGAAACTGCGTGAAGGCCTGTGGGTATAGGTCACCACAACTTAGGGAGTACCTCCAAGAAAGTAGCTTTTTGTGCAGTATACTTCCCACCATCCTCTAGTTTCGAATTATATTCAAAATTTATTGATAACGTGGAAAATGTCAGTATTCAGAATGAAGAGATCATTATTATGGGTGATTTTAATTTGAGTAATATTAGGTGGATGAAAAGTAATTCCGGCAGCCACATGGTCCCGAACCTTACTTTGGAAAGATTGAGTGTGCGCTACTGGATTTTTTATCAGCTAATGGATTGTATCAATACAACCATCTACTTAATTCCAGTAATAGCATACTTGATCTTGTCTTAGCTAACCAAGAATGTAGAACAATTATTTCGCCTATTCACTCGTTAAACAATTTCGATGCCTTTCACCCAAGTATTTTGTTTATTATGGATAGTCTTGAAACTCCTGCCCTTCGCAATAATAACTGTTTGACTTATAATTTTTTTCAAGGAGACTACTCTGCCATTCTTCAAGAACTGGAAGGCACTGACTGGTCGTCTTCATTTTCATGCTGTGAAACTGTCGATGACATGGTGTCAATATTTTATAAAGTACTGTGGAAGACCATTGAACGATATGTTCCGAAACGTAGTGGTAATAAGTCCAAATATCCGGAGTGGTTTAACTCTGCCATGATTCAAATATTGAAAGAAAGGACTAGGCACGACGAAGATTTTTTCAAATCTAATAATCCTAGAGATAAAATTAAGTTTCAAATCTTACGTAATCGTTGCCATAAGCATAACGGGGAGATAAGTCTTCTTTTCCAAGTGCTATGCATTTGAAAGGTAGAATAGCTGACAATGGATCCGATATCGCTGACTTATTTGCGACCCATTTCTCATCAGTTTATTCAACAGACACAGCTAGCTCACTCTCAGTAGTTACAAAACCATATTGCTCTACTTTGTCATCGAAAAATGTTAAAATATCCGCGAATGATGTTGAAATCAAACTCTCAAATCTCGACTCTGCCAAAGGCGCTGGCCCTGACTCTGTTCTCCCCGTTCTTTATAAACGTTGTTCTAAAGTTCTGGCTCGACCATTGACATTAATATTTCAGCGCTCTTTTAAATTAGGGGTATTTCCTAAAGAGTGGAAGAAAGCCCGTATAGTTCCAGTATTTAAAAAGGGTAAAAGGGACAGTGTTGAAATCGGTCTGTAGATCATCATTTTGTCATGTCCATCAAAGGTGTTGGAGTCTATAATCTATCCATATCTTGCGCAATTTTAAGTAATATAATTTCACCTCATTAACATGGATTCATTCCAGGACGCTCAGTGCAAACTAACTTAACTAGTTTCATTTCCGATTTGTGTCAGGAAGTTAACTTAAGACACCAAGTTGATGCTGTTTATACAGTCTTAAGTAGTGCATTCGATACAGTTCACCATAATATTTTGCTGAAAAAATTGGAAGGACTTGGGTTGCACGGTTCTCTTTTAGCTTGGTTTGAATCATACTTAAAAGATAGGGTTCAGACAGTAGTTCTGAAAGGATTTGTATCCAAGCAGTACTTTGCGTATTCCGGAGTACCTCAGGGATCACATTTGGGACCTTTACTTTTCCTGGTACACTTTGATGATGTCACAAAGTGTATCGTTCACTGTAAGTTCAGTCTTTTTGCAGACGATCTAAAGATTTATAAACGAGACTATATCTAGTCCAGTAAAAAGTTTAATGAAACCATGATCAACCAGTTTTGGCGCAATGAGTAAAAATGTGTTCATTAATACTTAAATAATGATATTATGAAATAAATTTTGATTTAAAATTAGGGGAAAGGTATGAAAAAAATAAAAAAGGGTTGAAAAATGCCTTTTTTTAAATAACTTAATAACGGTAGGAAATACGAAAAAAATTCTACACAAAAAGTTCCTCTTCATTTTTTTGTTATCTGCTTTAGTTTAGCTACAAAAAATAAAAATTAAATTTGTAGTAAAATATGTAAAAATATATAAATATGGGAATACATGTGTAGTAGTGTTAGTACATATTTATGTGATGCGCGCGCTGCATGGTACAGGGCCGTAATAATTCTGGTAAGGTTTTATAATTAATTACAAAGCAAATTTAATTTTTATTTTTTGGAGCTAAAGTAGATAACAAAAAAATGAAGAGGAACTTTTTGTGTAGAATTTTTTTCTCTACAACTTTTACTTGAAACTTTTGTATTTTCTACCATTATTAAGTTATTTAAAAAAAGGCATTTTTCAACCCTTTTTTTATTTTTTTTCATACCTTTCCCCTAATTTTAAATCAAAATTTATTTCATAATATCATTATTTAAGTATTAATGAACACATTTTTACTCATTGCGCCAAAACTGGTTGATCATGGTTTCATTAAACTTTTTACTGGACTAATCAGATTCAGAACTAATGCAATTTGATCTCGATAGAATTAGTGTTTGGTGTAGGACTAATAAAATGGTACTAAATGCTTCTAAATGTCAAAGCATACATTTCACAAGAAAGGTCGTGCCTCTTGAAACGTCATACTCTATAAATGGTCAGATCCTTCCGACTGCTACTAAAGTTAGGGATTTCGGTGTACTTGTTGACAATCGCTTACGATTTAATGAGCATGTTGCGGAAATTGTTTCCAGGAATATGAAGATGTTTAACTTTATTAAAAGGAATGTGACAGAATTTACCACACAAAGTAAGATTGTCATTTTTAACTCTCTCATTTGTGGTCTCTTGGAATATGCTAGTATTGTGTGGAATCCGGTGTATGCTATTCATTACCAAAAGCTTGAATCGGTGCAAAGAAAGTTCACAAAATACCTTCAATACGTCAATGCTCGTATCTCCCATAGGATTCCGTACGAAAATTTTTTTCAACTCTAAACTAATATGGGACGATCTGTTAAACCGTGTGTCAGTTAACGTCCCTTTTTATCTCCCTCGATATCCTCTTACTAAAGTTTTTTGTCTGCCGCTGTGTCGCACTGATGTTGGTAAGCATTCACCCTTGGGTCGAGCCTCATCTGAGTTCAATTTTATCAGTTCAAAGATACCAGATTTGGATATATTTAATGATTCCCTCAATAAATTCAAACAAAGGATTTTGGATATAACTCGACATAAGTTGGAATTTAGGAAAGATTAAAGTAAAGATTTTGGTTCTCTCCTTATTAGTCTATGAATAAGTATTTATATTGTCATTGGGTATCTTTAGGAAAACTGCTGATCTCAAAAATCTAAGTTACATTTGCAGAACTCTGAGTTAATATTTTTGCCAATACACTTTATAGATACTTAAAAAACAAAAAAATAAATTAGCTTTAAACTATACTTTAGTACAAAAATAGAGGGTATATATTTGATGCATAAATGGATATTGCTGTTTTAATATAAATGTAATTAAAGTTTTGTACAATTACAACGATAACCCTTAAATATGATCGTAGAAAAGTATATCAATTTAATTCTCAATGTTTTATATGATTATTCCTAGCGATACATTTTTATTTAAAAATTAATTAAAAATTATTATTTAAAAATTATTTAAAAATTAAATTAATTAAAAAAGGGTAGAAAATTATTCTATTTTTTATCTAATATTTATCACTCCTAAAGACTTAAAACACTTCGATTTCTGTTATTTAATGGTTGAAATGTACATCAATGTGCGGCATCATCAATGCAATGTGCAATAAGCTTGAATCTGTGGTGCGGATATATTCGTCATTGGCGTGAAATAGGTTAAATGCAAATATTATGAAACAATAACAGTTCTCTTCCTAGTTTGCATTATTGCAATGGGCAACTTTGGAACCTTAATTGCGCGTGGTTCGACACGCACTTTGTAGGGTTTCGAAACAATATTTTAAAAAAGTGATGTTGGTGTTGTGTTGAGGCTGTAAGGTTTAGATGATCAGGTGTGGTATCGGTGGGTACAGTGTGAGGCGGGCGGCGAGGCGGGGGAGGGGGAGGGCGCGGGCGGGGCGGGGCGGCGGCGCGGTGAGGCGGGAGAGGGGGAAGGCGCGGGTGGGGCGGGGCGGCGGCGCGGTGAGGCCTCGCGGCGGCTGCGCGCCGAGCTGTTCCCCACGCTCGACCAAGACCTGCTGGCGCTCGTCACTCACGCCGACCGCGCCGACCAGTAGTGAGTGCACACACACATTACATTGTCAGTTTGATTACAGCGTAAAGATGCTATCAACTAACTCTGCCACATTCCATAGACCCTACAGAACCTAAGGCCTACTGTCCTATTGCCCTAAATCCCTATGTCCCTAGCACTCTGGTCCTACTATATGTAGAATATGTACGACGGCGCGCGTATTATGGATTAGTTTCACATATAATTTTTAAGGTACAGGGTGCACTGAAGCCTTCCACGATTCCAGTACTACGCCAAGTGAGAAGGAGAGCCGGAACAGACGCGTTAATACCGGTGTCAACTCCGGAGCGCATATTTTAAACACTATCGGGGAGATGCCATCCGGCCTAGAAGACTTATAGGAAAATAGTGTTTCACGCATTGATGACCGATGGAATTTTTTTCGGGCATATTGCTATTACACTGCGGGATGGTAGGCGGTGTGTTTCCTTGGTCATCCAGAGTTGAATTAGCCACAAAGAATGACCCCCAGGAGACCGGCCTTTTATTTTGCGGTATGGGCCAGAGAACCTTCTTCTCTGTGCAGGGGTGGCTGACAAAAATTCCCTAAAGCAGCCTTGGCGAGAGACTAAAATTCACGGGGGCCCGAAAGAAGGCGAGCTCATTTCTCACCAATCCTGCTAATATGCTCCGATTTTGCCTTGGCGATAACTCATTTGAAGGACCACGAGGCGTTATTATACTCCTTTCTTAAGGCGCTGTTTTTTCTATCACATGATGCCGACGTAGCAGCTCAAGGCCGGTAGCACTCCTGCTTTCGACGCGAAGACGTCTTGCAGTGGTGACCAAACCAAGGAGACCTGCCACCGATGGGAACCGCAGACAACGGAATGTAAAGTTTCATATCCTGCAGCACTTCATCAGCGACAGAGTCAGCAACGATATCCGGATTATCCAATGAGAACATTCGCCCCCAAGGGTAGAATGCAAAGAAGGACCGCATTCCGTCCCAATCTGCTGACTTATAACGCCAAACGCGGCGGCAGCCCACGAAAGGAGGCCGTGACAGGAGCGTAACCGGCACTTTGGACCGGATCAGGCAGTTTGGTCAGACGAACCAAAAGGGACGTCTACTGACACTTGATACTGATCCGGGTGAGAAGTCAGCAGAAGGTCTAACATTGAAGATGCATGGTCAGCCACAATTTAAAATGGCGTGGGTGAAGTTACCAGTTGCGTAAGACCATACGCCAAAGCAAAATCGTGAAAAGATCTCCCCGCGTGATCGATTGTACGAGAGCAGAGCCAGTCGGTGTGATAGGCGTTAAAATCACCTAGGATCACGATGTCTGCGGTAGGTACCCTTTGCAGCACGGAATCTGCAGCTAATTGTAAATGATGTACGAGTTGATTGACTTCGGTATTCCCGCTATAGTACTTGTATAGGCACGCGTAGATGCGGGGATGATCATCGCAGTCTACGCGCAACCATAAGATGGATAGGTCTCTACCTTCAAGACTGCCGAGGAGCCGATAGCAGATATCCTTTCTGGCGTACACGCATACACCAGTCCATGGTACAAAAGAATGTTCCAATTTGTACCCCGGGCAGGAGAGGTAGCAAGTATCCGCTGGAGAAGATATTTGAGTCTCGGTCAAAAAAAGCAAGGGTGGCTTAGTCGTCTCAAGGTGGTAGTGGACGGCGTTAAGGTTAGTGTGAAGCTCTCTAATGCTTCAAAAATCCACGGCAAGCGTGGTAGGGGTTGCCTTGAGTTTCTTGCTTGGTTTGCCCCGCGCAGTGTGGTGAATGAGCGCATTTTTTTCCAGAGTACGCAGGGCAGCCTGAGCATCCATGATTTGGCTGTTCAGGCAATCCAGAGCATGGATGCCCAGAGGGGATTCTCCGCCGCTAGTGCAAGTGCAACTATTCCGCTGCAAAAACAGCATGGCACTACCACTAATCGACTGACTGCACCGGTGAAATAATTTTTGTAACAAAAATCTTCCCTCCGGTGGACGATGGGGTCGTCACATCCCTTCACCAGCAATGTTGCTAAGACTTTATCTGTGGGTGTAGTTTTAAAAACGGTATTAATTTATTCTTTTGTACACACAGAAATACAAAACGATACTTATTTAAAAGAAAATACATGTGCAAAAGCGTCTTTATCTCTTTAAGAGATTTCCTGCAAAAGCAGCAATACAGGTTGTTGGAGAAATCACAAAATATAAATAGCAGGCATGGTGTACATCAGGTAAAAAATTAACAATAACAAATTTTGACAAAGAAAACAAGAATAAATGTAATTTCAATAAAAGTGACAATGAGATCAAGTTTAGGATAAAAATTAAAAATGAGAAAGTGAATGAAAAGAAAATATAAAGTACAGAAATATAAAAACTATTCACTATCTAGCGACAAATAATGTTGCCTGATCCTAACTTTAAAACAGTTTATAGTCTGGATATCTTGAATATTCTTGGGAAATCATTCCATAAGCTAGTTGCGTGAACAGTAAAAGACTTGCCAAAACAATTCCTATTAAACTCCGGTACAGAGAAATATTTTGAGTGATGCAAGAGCGCACAGGCCGATCACTACAAGGAGCCAATGTAAATCTGTCAGAAAGATATGTAGCACAAGACTTATGCATTGGGTTTTACAGGACATTTAAAACATGCCGATTTCGACGTTGGCGGTCAGTGTAATTGTTTGCGAAAACTCGATACGTGTTCATATTTCCGCAATCCGAATATGAAACGAATGCACAAGTTTTGAAGCCGTTCAAGTTTAGATAACAATTCCTATACACAAAAGTAGGTATATATTCGTATATATACATACTTTTGTACTCGTACAATCCAAACAAACTTGTGTGCTCTGGAAGTCTCGATTAGAATGGAGTTCCCCGCCCGTTAACACATATACCCTCTTCCGGACACCGATAGAAGTAGATCGTGTCGAGTCAATGGGTACTCGGGCCCCGAAATATCAGTGTGTGCGTGTGTGGTGTCCAGCGGCGCGATGCGCGTGCTGGCGGTGGTGGGCGCGCGCGTGCTGGGCGAGGGCGGCGTGGGCGGCGTGGGCGGCGAGGGCGGCGAGGGCGAGTGCGGGCGCTGGGCGGGCGGCGCGCTGGCGGCGCTGGCCGTGGCCGCCAAGCGCGCCGCCGACCGCGCCGTGGCCGACCGCCTGGCCGCGCTGCCCGACCACGTGCGGGCCGCCGCGCGCAAGCACCAGTGCGGCGTCTTCAGCTTCATCGCCGACCTGGAGGCCATGAGCGCCGAGTGCGAGCCCATCTTCGCGGGCGGCCGCCGCGCCGACCTCGAGCGCTGGTACGTGGCGCTGGCCTCGGGCATGCTGCGGGCCATACACGGCGCCGAGCACCCGCGCACGCCGCGCGACGTCGTGCGGGTCAGTACACACACACACGCACACACACACACACGGTACGTGGCGCTGGCCTCGGGCATGCTGCGGGCCATACACGGCGCCGAGCACCCGCGCACGCCGCGCGACGTCGTGCGGGTCAGTACACACACACACGCACACACACACACACGGTACGTGGCGCTGGCCTCGGGCATGCTGCGGGCCATACACGGCGCCGAGCACCCGCGCACGCCGCGCGACGTCGTGCGGGTCAGTACACACACACACACACACACACACACACACACACTTGTTAGACGGTTTTAGATCGATTTTCTTAATAAAATTACATGTTATGTTCATTGTATGATTGGCATAATAGAAGACAGAGAATCACAATCAAAGAAGAAAAAAGTACGAATCTAATTTTTAATAAACGTGGTTAGAAAATAAGAAGTACAAAAAATGGGTGAGAAAAGTCGATGAAAAACACGTTTACTAGGTACTAGAAAACACGCGAAATGTGTCATTTGTAATGTGAGCTTTACAGTGAAATGGGATGGTGAAAGGCTTTATCGACTCATCTCAACAGTGAAACGCATAAGAGAAAGGTGAGAAATGTGAATACAAATTCGTTGATGACAGTCTTTCTGCCAAAGAAAAATTCTTCTGAGGTGCTAAACTTAGCGTAATCGAAATTCTGGCGCGCAATATTTTTTTTTCACGCAATTTGCCTCTACCACAGTTACTTACAGATTGCAGGATTAAATTGAATTCAATTCGCCACTGTCTCAAAAAGCTTATTGTGGCAGTCCCAAAGTTCTCTGCCTCCTCTCCCCCAATGCCCCGTTGGTCGAGTAGTTAGCGACCCTGACTACGTAATTGACGGGGCTCAGGTTCGATCCTAAAGGGAACAAGCATTTGTGTGATGGCCGTAAATGTTTGTTTTTCCCGGTTTGGGTGTTTATAAAATATATTCTAGTATTTATATATTTATTTCTATTTATTAGTATCGTTGACTGACACCCATAACACAAGCAAATAATTTGCTTACTGTGGGGTTAGATCAGTAAGTGTAATTTGTCCCGTGATTATTATTATTATTATTTATTTACATTTTTTCTTATTTTATATACATTTATAATTATAACATTATCAAAAAAAAACATAATATTATAAAAATAAATATATAAAAGTAGCTTTTCCGCCGATGGGAACCTTGCAGCTAAGCCGCCGGTGGTCAGGGCGACAGAGAAAGAAACCTCCTCACAATACGTGCCGTTCCTAACACTGCCGCCTTCTGTATCTGGCCCTTGATCCAGAATTGTAGGAGAGCCTCCGTAGATGTTGGTCGAGACTCTTCGCTACTAAACCGTTTACAGAAACGACTATCGGGACAATTATTGTTGACTCCACACCCCACATGTCGGTAATCTCGTGAGCTAAGTCCAAATACTTAGATAGTTTTTCTTTTTCTGCTTTCACGAGGTTATCGTCATGCGGGATCGTGATATCAACAATAAATGCCCGGCGCTCCATTCGATCTACCAACACGATATCGGGCCTATTTGTGATAATAGTCCTGTCCGTGATGACAGATCGATCCCAGTAGAGCTTAGCACGGCCATTCTCTAGAACTGACTCCGATGCGTACTTATAATGCGGCACTTCAAAACTTACTAGACCATATCGAAGAGCAAGTTGTTGATGAATAATCTTGGCCACTTGATTGTGTCTGTGCAAATACTCTCCATTGGCAAGATGAGAACAACCGGAAATAATATGCCTGATGGATTCACCAGGACGGTGACACGCCCTACATATGTCGACCGTGCCATCGTTCATGATGTGTTTCCGGTAATTATTCGTCTTGACAACTTCATCAGCAATTGCACAGGCAAATCCTTCAGTCTCTCCAAAGAGGTCACCAAATCGTAGCCAGGCAGTAGACGCCGGTAAATCAATATCAGGCCCATAAAGAATCCGATAGAACCGTCCATGTAACTCCTTGCTTTTCCATACGTTCAAGCGGTCCTGAGTGCTGAGTACTACTGGTTTGTGCCAGTTCTCTTTAGCTAAGGAGAGCGGTGTCAGACCATTATCTACTGCAACGACATCCCGATGCATTCCACATTCAACGTGGAGGAAATATTCCATAAGATTATACACCTCACGATTATGTAGGTTTTTGGCATTAAGAAAGCCGCGACCCCCATATTTTCGTGGGATATATAATCTCATTACTGATGAACGTGGATGGTGCATGCGATACATTGTCAGTAGCTTACGGACCTTACAGTCCAGGGCATCCAACTCGGTTTGAGTCCACTTTAGTATGCCGAAGGTGTATACAAGCAGGGGCATCACCCAGCTGTTGAATGCACGCACCTTGTTACCACCGGACAAAAGACTTTAGAACTTTTGTCGGACGGCCAAAGAAACGCTCAGTCACCAACTGCTTAATTTCCCCATCCTGTATACCTAAGCACTCCGACATACCAAGGTATTTATAGGTTTCGGTTTCAGAGAGAGATTTGAAAGACACTGTCTCCGAGAGTTGTAAATTTTCGCTGTTTAGAACTCGGCCTCTCTGTACATGTATGACCCCGCATTTATCTACACCAAATTCCATTCTGATATCATTACTAAACCTTTGCGTAAGGTTGAGCAATGACATCAAATCAAGTTTATTGGGTGCAATGAGTTTAAGATCATCCATGTACAAGAGATGAGAAATGATTTCACCCTCTCTACGAAACTGATAGCCTACCTTTGAATCTCTAAGTAGAGCACTTAAGGGATTCAAAGCCAAGCAAAACCATAAAGGACTCAAACTATTACCCTGCAAAATTCCACGCTCTATCCTTATAGGTTGAGAAATACAAAAAGTCTCACCACCCCTAGGAAGACAGAGAGTCGTGGTCCATTGCCTCATACGTGAGCGTAGGAAATCCCATAGAACTATCAACTTTGTACAGTTCCATCACTCCTAACAACCTTGAATGAGGCACTGAATCATAGGCTTTCTTGTAATCAATCCAAGCGGCGGCGAGACCCTTTCTATTTCTACGAACCTGATGATTAATGGCCATGTCATTGAGGAGTTGCTCTTTAGTACCACGTGACCCAGCCCTACATCCATTTTGAGCAGGATCTAAAATGTTGTTCGTATTAAAATGTTTATTTAATTTTGATCTCAAAATGGAGGTAAGGAGCTTGTAAATTGTTGGCAAACAATCATTATTGGTTATTATTATTATTATTATTATGTCTTTGGTTTTTTTTCTCAGGAATATCCTGGTAAAATAATAAAGCACGGGTTGTAACCAAGTGCTAAATTATTAATAAAAGTGTGAATGTAATGGAAGATGGATTATAATTATTGGTTTGTAGGTTCTTTTTGCAAGAATTTTCGAACAGTTCGGCATTTGTTTAAAATAACAGCCTTTTGCATGTTTAAATATGTGAATGTAGAGAGACCAAGAAAGTTTAAGCTGTTGAATAACTGTTTCGGAATTACTCCAGTTGCAGATATTACAATGGGTACTATTATAACCTCCGTCATATCCCAGATCTTTTTTATTTCTTCGCGGAGTTCTATATATTTTCTGAGTTTTTCGTTGATTGTTTTCTGTTTATTATTAGTATTTGGTACGGCAATATCTATTAAATAGGTTTTTTGTTAAGTTTATATTATATATTTTTGTAAGAACTATATCTGGTCTATTGTGATGCACCGTGCGGTCGGTAAGTATAGATCGATCGAAGTATAATTTGTATTGTAAGTTTTCCACAACCGCAGATGGCAAGTACTGCATGCACCAGTAATATGTTGTATAGTTTCGCTTGCACTGTAACACTGTCTACATTTGTCTGTTCCAATATTCCTAAGTTTCATGATATGCTTTTGATATTTTTTTGTTTTTATAACCTGGTCTTGAAAGCCTCAGTTTCAGGAAAAAGATCTCCATATTTTAATCATGCGTTTGAAGCGTTTTTGTCAAAGTTATCTTGTGATAGATCATGGAGGTGTCTTCCATGCAATGTTTTATTTTTCCATTCCTCGATCAACTGTTGATTGGTGAGTGTCACTTCCAGATATTATATATATATATATATATATATATATATATATATATATATATATATATATATATATATATATATAATTGGAATCTCGGAATCGGCTCCAACGATTTTCATGAAAGTCACAAATTAGGGGTTTTTAGGGTCAAGGAATCGATTTATCAAGGTTCCAGGTCCAAGAAAAGCTCGGTTCCCAAGATGTGGGTATGTGAAAAATCGAGCAAAGCTTGGTCAACCAGATATTATTGAAATTATTAGGGCGAGCGCAGCGAGTCTTACACTAGGCGACGATCTATGCACTTTTGTGGTACATTTTACCGAAACAGCATCGCATTTTTTAGGTTGGCGCTTCGACGTGGTAGCTTATATTCATGTCTAGATTTGTTATCTACCATAAAAATACCATTTTATAAACATTAAAAAAATTGAAGGTACAATTTGTATTAGAATTTTATTACTACTAACGCCATCTCTTATTAAATTAACGAGTTAAATTGGATAGAAGATACATTTTATTTTATTTTACACATTATATATATATATATATATATATATATATATATATATATATATATATATATATATATACATATATATGTATACACACATACAAGAATTGCTCGTTTAAAAGTATTAGATTAGATTAGAAAGTAGAAACATTACCATTACTTTAACAAGTAATTCATATTAAAAACATTATACATGTTTCTAAAATCATCGGGTCTACTTTTATTGATTGTAGGCAGCCCTACGTAGGAACCGGTGTTAATATTGTTGCTATGTCGGCTAGAAACGATATCGAATGAATTTAAGTACTACATTTTTCACATTCACCGACCGATCGATATCGAGTTTTATACGGGTGAAAACTCGTAGTAAATAAATTTTAATTATTTCGTTGTCTTATTCATACGCTTAGCGTTAACGCAAATGACACAGCCTCATCCGGACAGCAGCCTTGTCCGACAGCCGAAGCACAACTAAAGCGAAAGAGGGGAGGCGTGATGGTTCTAGCTAGGATGGGCGATACGAGTTTGGATTTTAATATTTCCTTTTTGTCATTTAAATATGTACATATTTAAACATTTAAATTTTGTATGTTCTATAGAACAGTGTTTCTCAAACAATATTCTGCCGTGGCCCGGTATATTCACACTGCCCCATCGTGATTCACTTAACACTTTTCAACCCAAGCTGGTTCAATTAGGTAAAATAATACACATTTATTAATAGTAAAAAGGTTTCATTAGTACTAGGTACATACTTTGGTATCGCCTATTAGTCACTAAATTTTAATGCGAAGTATGAAGCTGCTGCTAATTTTTTACTAAAGAACAAGTTCGCGTTTGTCTCCACATAAAGTCAATTTCTATATTTATTTTAAGGAAAACTAGTGTTGAAATCGCAGTTTCACATTCAAAAGTTGTGACAAAAGGCATTTAAAAAGTTATTACTTGATAAGCTAATTTCGTGTATTTTTGATGACAATATAACAAAAAATCTATCAATCGTGGAACGATAGTAGGTAATATTTTTAAAACAAGGCGGGAAAGTTGCGACCCGGTATTTTATTTTGATGGCCCGGTACCGGGTCGCGACCCGGCAAATGAGAAACGCCGTTATAGAAAATATGTTGTTTTCCTGATCGCCGCACTTTAGCATTACAGAAGATAAAGCCCGGCGGGTGTTTCGGGTAGTGGTGTAATTGTATATGTGTGTGTGTGTGTGTGGTCAGATGGAGAACTTCCACCGTCTGCACGCGGTGGTGAGCGCGCTGCGCGTGCCGGCGCTGGAGGGCGTGCGGCGCGAGGCCAAGGCGCGCTACGGCGAGGCGCTCCGCGCGTACGTGACCGCCGCGCTGGGCCGCCCGCTCGAGCACCTCGCGCAGTTCTTCGAGGCCGTGGGCGAAGCCGTAGCCAGCGGCGTGCCCGAGGACGAAGTCTGCTACCGCGCCGCCTTCAGCAAGGTCAGTGCCCCCATGCCTCAACCGCCGCGTGCCCGAGCTCGAGGTCTGCTCCCGCGCCGCCTTCAGCAAGGTCAGTGCCCCTACGCCTCACCCGCCGCGTGCCCGAGAGCTCGTGGTCTGCTACCGCGCCGCCTTCAGCAAGGTCAGTGCCCCCACGCCTCACCCGCCGCGTGCCCGAGGACGAAGTCTGCTACCGCGCCGCCTTCAGCAAGGTCAGTGCCCCCACGCCTCACCCGCCGCGTGCCCGAGCTCGAGGTCTGCTACCGCGCCGCCTTCAGCAAGGTCAGTGCCCCCACGCCTCACCCGCCGCGTGCCCGAGCTCGAGGTCTGCTCCCGCGCCGCCTTCAGCAAGGTCAGTGCCCCTACGCCTCACCCGCCGCGTGCCCGAGAGCTCGAGGTCTGCTACCGCGCCGCCTTCAGCAAGGTCAGTGCCCCCACGCCTCACCCGCCGCGTGCCCGAGGACGAAGTCTGCTACCGCGCCGCCTTCAGCAAGGTCAGTGCCCCCACGCCTCACCCGCCGCGTGCCCGAGCTCGAGGTCTGCTACCGCGCCGCCTTCAGCAAGGTCAGTGCCCCCACGCCTCACCCGCCGCGTGCCCGAGGACGAAGTCTGCTACCGCGCCGCCTTCAGCAAGGTCAGTGCCCCCACGCCTCACCCGCCGCGTGCCCGAGCTCGAGGTCTGCTACCGCGCCGCCTTCAGCAAGGTCAGTGCCCCCACGCCTCACCCGCCGCGTGCCCGAGGACGAAGTCTGCTACCGCGCCGCCTTCAGCAAGGTCAGTGCCCCCACGCCTCACCCGCCGCGTGCCCGAGCTCGAGGTCTGCTACCGCGCCGCCTTCAGCAAGGTCAGTGCCCCCACGCCTCACCCGCCGCGTGCCCGAGGACGAAGTCTGCTACCGCGCCGCCTTCAGCAAGGTCAGTGCCCCCACGCCTCACCCGCCGCGTGCCCGAGCTCGAGGTCTGCTACCGCGCCGCCTTCAGCAAGGTCAGTGCCCCCACGCCTCACCCGCCGCATGCCCGAGGACGAAGTCTGCTACCGCGCCGCCTTCAGCAAGGTCAGTGCCCCCACGCCTCACCCGCCGCGTGCCCGAGCTCGAGGTCTGCTACCGCGCCGCCTTCAGCAAGGTCAGTGCCCCCACGCCTCACCCGCCGCGTGCCCGAGGACGAAGTCTGCTACCGCGCCGCCTTCAGCAAGGTCAGTGCCCCCACGCCTCACCCGCCGCGTGCCCGAGCTCGAGGTCTGCTACCGCGCCGCCTTCAGCAAGGTCAGTGCCCCCACGCCTCACCCGCCGCGTGCCCGAGCTCGAGGTCTGCTACCGCGCCGCCTTCAGCAAGGTCAGTGCCCCCACGCCTCACCCGCCGCGTGCCCGAGCTCGAGGTCTGCTACCGCGCCGCCTTCAGCAAGGTCAGTGCCCCCACGCCTCACCCGCCGCGTGCCCGAGCTCGAGGTCTGCTCCCGCGCCGCCTTCAGCAAGGTCAGTGCCCCTACGCCTCACCCGCCGCGTGCCCGAGAGCTCGAGGTCTGCTACCGCGCCGCCTTCAGCAAGGTCAGTGCCCCCACGCCTCACCCGCCGCGTGCCCGAGGACGAAGTCTGCTACCGCGCCGCCTTCAGCAAGGTCAGTGCCCCCACGCCTCACCCGCCGCGTGCCCGAGCTCGAGGTCTGCTACCGCGCCGCCTTCAGCAAGGTCAGTGCCCCCACGCCTCACCCGCCGCGTGCCCGAGGACGAAGTCTGCTACCGCGCCGCCTTCAGCAAGGTCAGTGCCCCCACGCCTCACCCGCCGCGTGCCCGAGCTCGAGGTCTGCTACCGCGCCGCCTTCAGCAAGGTCAGTGCCCCCACGCCTCACCCGCCGCGTGCCCGAGGACGAAGTCTGCTACCGCGCCGCCTTCAGCAAGGTCAGTGCCCCCACGCCTCACCCGCCGCGTGCCCGAGCTCGAGGTCTGCTACCGCGCCGCCTTCAGCAAGGTCAGTGCCCCCACGCCTCACCCGCCGCGTGCCCGAGGACGAAGTCTGCTACCGCGCCGCCTTCAGCAAGGTCAGTGCCCCCACGCCTCACCCGCCGCGTGCCCGAGCTCGAGGTCTGCTACCGCGCCGCCTTCAGCAAGGTCAGTGCCCCCACGCCTCACCCGCCGCGTGCCCGAGGACGAAGTCTGCTACCGCGCCGCCTTCAGCAAGGTCAGTGCCCCCACGCCTCACCCGCCGCGTGCCCGAGCTCGAGGTCTGCTACCGCGCCGCCTTCAGCAAGGTCAGTGCCCCCACGCCTCACCCGCCGCGTGCCCGAGGACGAAGTCTGCTACCGCGCCGCCTTCAGCAAGGTCAGTGCCCCCACGCCTCACCCGCCGCGTGCCCGAGCTCGAGGTCTGCTACCGCGCCGCCTTCAGCAAGGTCAGTGCCCCCACGCCTCACCCGCCGCGTGCCCGAGCTCGAGGTCTGCTACCGCGCCGCCTTCAGCAAGGTCAGTGCCCCCACGCCTCACCCGCCGCGTGCCCGAGGACGAAGTCTGCTACCGCGCCGCCTTCAGCAAGGTCAGTGCCCCCACGCCTCACCCGCCGCGTGCCCGAGCTCGAGGTCTGCTACCGCGCCGCCTTCAGCAAGGTCAGTGCCCCCACGCCTCACCCGCCGCGTGCCCGAGGACGAAGTCTGCTACCGCGCCGCCTTCAGCAAGGTCAGTGCCCCCACGCCTCACCCGCCGCGTGCCCGAGCTCGAGGTCTGCTACCGCGCCGCCTTCAGCAAGGTCAGTGCCCCCACGCCTCACCCGCCGCGTGCCCGAGGACGAAGTCTGCTACCGCGCCGCCTTCAGCAAGGTCAGTGCCCCCACGCCTCACCCGCCGCGTGCCCGAGCTCGAGGTCTGCTACCGCGCCGCCTTCAGCAAGGTCAGTGCCCCCACGCCTCACCCGCCGCGTGCCCGAGGACGAAGTCTGCTACCGCGCCGCCTTCAGCAAGGTCAGTGCCCCCACGCCTCACCCGCCGCGTGCCCGAGCTCGAGGTCTGCTACCGCGCCGCCTTCAGCAAGGTCAGTGCCCCCACGCCTCACCCGCCGCGTGCCCGAGCTCGAGGTCTGCTACCGCGCCGCCTTCAGCAAGGTCAGTGCCCCCACGCCTCACCCGCCGCGTGCCCGAGCTCGAGGTCTGCTACCGCGCCGCCTTCAGCAAGGTCAGTGCCCCCACGCCTCACCCGCCGCGTGCCCGAGGACGAGCTCTGCTACCGCGCCGCCTTCAGCAAGGTCAGTGCCCCCACGCCTCACCCGCCGCGTGCCCGAGCTCGAGGTCTGCTACCGCGCCGCCTTCAGCAAGGTCAGTGCCCCCACGCCTCACCCGCCGCGTGCCCGAGCTCGAGGTCTGCTACCGCGCCGCCTTCAGCAAGGTCAGTGCCCCCACGCCTCACCCGCCGCGTGCCCGAGGACGAGCTCTGCTACCGCGCCGCCTTCAGCGTCACTGACTTTGATGAAGGCGGCGTGTGCCTGGGGACGAGGTCTGTGTGCTCTCTCGCCCTCCCTCCCCTTATGTTTTGCGAGCGCCTCTATAAGTTACAGTACTTATTTAATATTGTATTAAATGGTATTTTATTATTTTATTTTATAACTATTAATAATAATAATTATTTGCCAGAACATGAGTACAAAAAGATGTTATTAATTACAGTACAGCTCTTCCTACTTCACCATATAATGGCATGCAAATTTTAGTTATATGTTTATTTAAACATGCAAGACCTGTATAAATTTATATTAGCGAAAAAAAACTACCAAATTCTGAAATAACCTGCAGTTAGTGCTAAATTAAAATCTTACAAATACTTATCATATAATACTATGTCAAACAATACCACAATTACATGTCGTTTATGCATTTAAATATTGGTAAACTTTACATTTATAATACTTATACAATATAAGAATTAATTTAAAAAAAAGGGTAAATATAATATAAAATATAGCTGTAATTAATTTTATCTTTGCACTTACTACTTTGTATGTCTAACAATTAAATTGAACTTTTAATTAAACAAAATATATTATCTATTTTACGTTATAATCCTTAACCGCTCACTTCACTTTGGTAAATAATGAGACCTCGAAGAAAATTTTAATACACTATGGTCTCTATAGGGACCAACGCTAACTTCACCCAAAAAAACAATATTTTCAAAATAAAGAGACCGGAATTTGTGGTTATTACTATGTATTTGCACTGGTTTACACAATCTTTACAACAATCGGTTAAACAATGGTAAATTTGGTAATGGTAAAAATGGTAAAATGCTGGTAAATGGTGTGAGCACGAGGTGTCACAATGGTATCTCGCGACGGACTCCACACTTATTCAATTGAACATAAAATATAATGAAATCTAAAAACGCTGAGCTGTTCGATTGCGTAGCGCTCGGACAATCTCTATAGGTATTTTCTTCATATTTGTTTTGTTTCAATCATTATCACTCAAAACGAGTCGCTGACATAGACGTGTCACGTTAAAACACCGACCACACAGCCTATAGACGGCTAATGTTTGATTTTCCGTATTGAATGCATTCTGGCAACTAGCTGAAGTACGACGAAGTAGGGTTGCAACGCCGTAATTGGCTAACTCAAGGCCACAGTGAAAGATAGTAATGTACAGAGCATCTGATTGGTCGACACTGATTACCCAATCACTACTCATTGGCGCGTGGACATTTACGTCGGAACTATAAGTTAGATGTGTTGACACAAGTCATTCGCCTATTATTAGGTGTCTATGGGCTGTGTGGTCGGTGCGTTAAAACTAACGGTCATTTGCACCGACACCGTCCCACACGATGTTTGCTGTGATTTGCCAAATCCAGTTGGGTACATCTAATGGGTTAAAATGATTCATTACATGTAATAAGCACAATCTTGACAATCTTTTGGAAAAGAATATTTATTGTGCTATATGAAAAAACTGGTGATGATGCGAAGTTAAGGACAATATGATAAAAAGATGAGTTTCTTTTTCCAGCATGAGCTTCGGCGCGTGCTAGCGCGATACCCCGCGCCCGAGGTTAAGCGAGCGCTGCGCCGCCTCTACCGCAGCGCTGAGAAACATCTTAGCGAGGAGGGCGGGCTGCTGCAGGTCAGTGCCGCATACACACTCACTGCGCCGCCTCTACCGCAGCGCTGAGAAACATCTCAGCGAGGAGGGCGGGCTGCTGCAGGTCAGTGCCGCATACACACTCACTGCGCCGCCTCTACCGCAGCGCTGAGAAACATCTCAGCGAGGAGGGCGGGCTGCTGCAGGTCAGTGCCGCATACACACTCACTGCGCCGCCTCTACCGCAGCGCTGAGAAACATCTCAGCGAGGAGGGCGGGCTGCTGCAGGTCAGTGCCGCATACACACTCACTGCGCCGCCTCTACCGCAGCGCTGAGAAACATCTCAGCGAGGAGGGCGGGCTGCTGCAGGTCAGTGCCGCATACACACTTACTGCGCCGCCTCTACCGCAGCGCTGAGAAACATCTCAGCGAGGAGGGCGGGCTGCTGCAGGTCAGTGCCGCATACACACTTACTGCGCCGCCTCTACCGCAGCGCTGAGAAACATCTCAGCGAGGAGGGCGGGCTGCTGCAGGTCAGTGCCGCATACACACTTACTGCGCCGCCTCTACCGCAGCGCTGAGAAACATCTCAGCGAGGAGGGCGGGCTGCTGCAGGTCAGTGCCGCATACACACTCACTGCGCCGCCTCTACCGCAGCGCTGAGAAACATCTCAGCGAGGAGGGCGGGCTGCTGCAGGTCAGTGCCGCATACACACTCACTGCGCCGCCTCTACCGCAGCGCTGAGAAACATCTCAGCGAGGAGGGCGGGCTGCTGCAGGTCAGTGCCGCATACACACTCACTGCGCCGCCTCTACCGCAGCGCTGAGAAACATCTCAGCGAGGAGGGCGGGCTGCTGCAGGTCAGTGCCGCATACACACTCACTGCGCCGCCTCTACCACAGTGCTGAGAAACATCTCAGCGAGGAGGACGAGGTGCTGCAGGTCAGCGCTACACACACTGTGTGTGTGTGTGACGGTGTGTGTGTGTGTGACGGTGTGTGTGTGTGTGCAGGTGGTGTGGCGCGCCATGCAGGAGGAGTTCATGGCGCAGCACGTGGCGCTGCAGGCGTGTTAGCTGTGTGTGTGTGTGTGTGACGGTGTGTGTGTGTGTGACGGTGTGTGTGTGTGTGACGGTGTGTGTGTGTGTGTGTGCAGGTGGTGTGGCGCGCCATGCAGGAGGAGTTCATGGCGCAGCACGTGGCGCTGCAGGCGTGTTAGCTGTGTGTGTGTGTGTGTGTGACGGTGTGTGTGTGTGTGACGGTGTGTGTGTGTGTGTGTGCAGGTGGTGTGGCGCGTCATGCAGGAGGAGTTCATGGCGCAGCACGTGGCGCTGCAGGCGTGTTAGCTGTGTGTGTGTGTGTGTGTGTGACGGTGTGTGTGTGTGTGACGGTGTGTGTGTGTGTGTGTGCAGGTGGTGTGGCGCGCCATGCAGGAGGAGTTCATGGCGCAGCACGTGGCGCTGCAGGCGTGTTAGCTGTGTGTGTGTGTGTGTGACGGTGTGTGTGTGTGTGACGGTGTGTGTGTGTGTGTGCAGGTGGTGTGGCGCGCCATGCAGGAGGAGTTCATGGCGCAGCACGTGGCGCTGCAGGCGTGTTAGCTGTGTGTGTGTGTGTGTGTGTGTGACGGTGTGTGTGTGTGTGTGTGCAGGTGGTGTGGCGCGCCATGCAGGAGGAGTTCATGGCGCAGCACGTGGCGCTGCAGGCGTGTTAGCTGTGTGTGTGTGTGTGTGTGTGTGTGTGTGTGTGACGGTGTGTGTGTGTGACGGTGTGTGCAGGTGGTGTGGCGCGCCATGCAGGAGGAGTTCATGGCGCAGCACGTGGCGCTGCAGGCGTGTTAGCTGTGTGTGTGTGTGTGTGTGTGTGTGTGTGTGTGTGTGTGACGGTGTGTGTGTGTGTGTGTGTGTGTGTGCAGGTGGTGTGGCGCGCCATGCAGGAGGAGTTCATGGCGCAGCACGTGGCGCTGCAGGCGTGTTAGCTGTGTGTGTGTGTGTGTGACGGTGTGTGGGTGTGTGACGGTGTGTGTGTGTGTGTGTGTGTGCAGGTGGTGTGGCGCGCCATGCAGGAGGAGTTCATGGCGCAGCACGTGGCGCTGCAGGCGTGTTAGCTGTGTGTGTGTGTGTGTGTGACGGTGTGTGTGTGTGTGACGGTGTGTGTGTGTGTGCAGGTGGTGTGGCGCGCCATGCAGGAGGAGTTCATGGCGCAGCACGTGGCGCTGCAGGCGTGTTAGCTGTGTGTGTGTGTGTGTGACGGTGTGTGTGTGTGTGACGGTGTGTGTGTGTGTGACGGTGTGTGTGTGTGTGTGTGCAGGTGGTGTGGCGCGCCAT
This sequence comes from Apodemia mormo, assembly GCA_036924255.1. Classification (NCBI taxonomy): domain Eukaryota; kingdom Metazoa; phylum Arthropoda; class Insecta; order Lepidoptera; family Riodinidae; genus Apodemia; species Apodemia mormo. The sequence continues at coordinate 411,495 of JAUPFN010000013.1, forward strand.
GCAGGAGGAGTTCATGGCGCAGCACGTGGCGCTGCAGGCGTGTTAGCTGTGTGTGTGTGTGTGTGTGACGGTGTGTGTGTGTGTGACGGTGTGTGTGTGTGTGTGTGCAGGTGGTGTGGCGCGTCATGCAGGAGGAGTTCATGGCGCAGCACGTGGCGCTGCAGGCGTGTTAGCTGTGTGTGTGTGTGTGTGTGTGACGGTGTGTGTGTGTGTGACGGTGTGTGTGTGTGTGTGTGCAGGTGGTGTGGCGCGCCATGCAGGAGGAGTTCATGGCGCAGCACGTGGCGCTGCAGGCGTGTTAGCTGTGTGTGTGTGTGTGTGACGGTGTGTGTGTGTGTGACGGTGTGTGTGTGTGTGTGCAGGTGGTGTGGCGCGCCATGCAGGAGGAGTTCATGGCGCAGCACGTGGCGCTGCAGGCGTGTTAGCTGTGTGTGTGTGTGTGTGTGTGTGACGGTGTGTGTGTGTGTGTGTGCAGGTGGTGTGGCGCGCCATGCAGGAGGAGTTCATGGCGCAGCACGTGGCGCTGCAGGCGTGTTAGCTGTGTGTGTGTGTGTGTGTGTGTGTGTGTGTGTGACGGTGTGTGTGTGTGTGACGGTGTGTGCAGGTGGTGTGGCGCGCCATGCAGGAGGAGTTCATGGCGCAGCACGTGGCGCTGCAGGCGTGTTAGCTGTGTGTGTGTGTGTGTGTGTGTGTGTGTGTGTGTGTGTGACGGTGTGTGTGTGTGTGTGTGTGTGTGTGCAGGTGGTGTGGCGCGCCATGCAGGAGGAGTTCATGGCGCAGCACGTGGCGCTGCAGGCGTGTTAGCTGTGTGTGTGTGTGTGTGACGGTGTGTGGGTGTGTGACGGTGTGTGTGTGTGTGTGTGTGTGCAGGTGGTGTGGCGCGCCATGCAGGAGGAGTTCATGGCGCAGCACGTGGCGCTGCAGGCGTGTTAGCTGTGTGTGTGTGTGTGTGTGACGGTGTGTGTGTGTGTGACGGTGTGTGTGTGTGTGTGCAGGTGGTGTGGCGCGCCATGCAGGAGGAGTTCATGGCGCAGCACGTGGCGCTGCAGGCGTGTTAGCTGTGTGTGTGTGTGTGTGTGTGACGGTGTGTGTGTGTGTGACGGTGTGTGTGTGTGTGTGTGCAGGTGGTGTGGCGCGCCATGCAGGAGGAGTTCATGGCGCAGCACGTGGCGCTGCAGGCGTGTTAGCTGTGTGTGTGTGTGTGTGTGTGTGACGGTGTGTGTGTGTGTGACGGTGTGTGTGTGTGTGTGTGTGCAGGTGGTGTGGCGCGCCATGCAGGAGGAGTTCATGGCGCAGCACGTGGCGCTGCAGGCGTGTTAGCTGTGTGTGTGTGTGTGTGTGACGGTGTGTGTGTGTGTGACGGTGTGTGTGTGTGTGACGGTGTGTGTGTGTGTGTGCAGGTGGTGTGGCGCGCCATGCAGGAGGAGTTCATGGCGCAGCACGTGGCGCTGCAGGCGTGTTAGCTGTGTGTGTGTGTGTGTGTGACGGTGTGTGTGTGTGTGACGGTGTGTGTGTGTGTGTGTGCAGGTGGTGTGGCGCGCCATGCAGGAGGAGTTCATGGCGCAGCACGTGGCGCTGCAGGCGTGTTAGCTGTGTGTGTGTGTGTGTGTGTGTGTGTGTGACGGTGTGTGTGTGTGTGACGGTGTGTGCAGGTGGTGTGGCGCGCCATGCAGGAGGAGTTCATGGCGCAGCACGTGGCGCTGCAGGCGTGTTAGCTGTGTGTGTGTGTGTGTGACGGTGTGTGTGTGTGTGACGGTGTGTGTGTGTGTGTGTGTGCAGGTGGTGTGGCGCGCCATGCAGGAGGAGTTCATGGCGCAGCACGTGGCGCTGCAGGCGTGTTAGCTGTGTGTGTGTGTGTGTGTGTGTGACGGTGTGTGTGTGTGTGACGGTGTGTGTGTGTGTGTGTGTGCAGGTGGTGTGGCGCGCCATGCAGGAGGAGTTCATGGCGCAGCACGTGGCGCTGCAGGCGTGTTAGCTGTGTGTGTGTGTGTGTGTGTGTGTGTGTGTGTGTGTGTGTGTGTGACGGTGTGTGTGTGTGTGTGTGTGTGTGTGTGTGTGTGTGTGCAGGTGGTGTGGTGCGCCATGCAGGAGGAGTTCATGGCGCAGCACGTGGCGCTGCAGGCGTGTTAGCTGTGTGTGTGTGTGTGTGTGTGACGGTGTGTGTGTGTGTGACGGTGTGTGTGTGTGTGTGTGTGCAGGTGGTGTGGCGCGCCATGCAGGAGGAGTTCATGGCGCAGCACGTGGCGCTGCAGGCGTGTTAGCTGTGTGTGTGTGTGTGTGTGTGTGACGGTGTGTGTGTGTGTGACGGTGTGTGTGTGTGTGTGCAGGTGGTGTGGCGCGCCATGCAGGAGGAGTTCATGGCGCAGCACGTGGCGCTGCAGGCGTGTTAGCTGTGTGTGTGTGTGTGTGTGACGGTGTGTGTGTGTGTGACGGTGTGTGTGTGTGTGTGTGCAGGTGGTGTGGCGCGCCATGCAGGAGGAGTTCATGGCGCAGCACGTGGCGCTGCAGGCGTGTTAGCTGTGTGTGTGTGTGACGGTGTGTGTGTGTGTGACGGTGTGTGTGTGTGTGTGTGCAGGTGGTGTGGCGCGCCATGCAGGAGGAGTTCATGGCGCAGCACGTGGCGCTGCAGGCGTGTTAGCTGTGTGTGTGTGTGTGTGTGACGGTGTGTGTGTGTGTGACGGTGTGTGTGTGTGTGTGTGCAGGTGGTGTGGCGCGCCATGCAGGAGGAGTTCATGGCGCAGCACGTGGCGCTGCAGGCGTGTTAGCTGTGTGTGTGTGTGTGTGTGTGTGTGTGTGTGTGTGTGTGTGTGTGTGACGGTGTGTGTGTGTGTGTGTGTGTGTGTGTGTGTGTGCAGGTGGTGTGGTGCGCCATGCAGGAGGAGTTCATGGCGCAGCACGTGGCGCTGCAGGCGTGTTAGCTGTGTGTGTGTGTGTGTGTGACGGTGTGTGTGTGTGTGACGGTGTGTGTGTGTGTGTGTGCAGGTGGTGTGGCGCGCCATGCAGGAGGAGTTCATGGCGCAGCACGTGGCGCTGCAGGCGTGTTAGCTGTGTGTGTGTGTGTGACGGTGTGTGTGTGTGTGACGGTGTGTGTGTGTGTGTGTGCAGGTGGTGTGGCGCGCCATGCAGGAGGAGTTCATGGCGCAGCACGTGGCGCTGCAGGCGTGTTAGCTGTGTGTGTGTGTGTGTGTGACGGTGTGTGTGTGTGTGACGGTGTGTGTGTGTGTGCAGGTGGTGTGGCGCGCCATGCAGGAGGAGTTCATGGCGCAGCACGTGGCGCTGCAGGCGTGTTAGCTGTGTGTGTGTGTGTGTGTGTGTGACGGTGTGTGTGTGTGTGACGGTGTGTGTGTGTGTGTGCAGGTGGTGTGGCGCGCCATGCAGGAGGAGTTCATGGCGCAGCACGTGGCGCTGCAGGCGTGTTAGCTGTGTGTGTGTGTGTGTGTGACGGTGTGTGTGTGTGTGACGGTGTGTGTGTGTGTGTGTGCAGGTGGTGTGGCGCGCCATGCAGGAGGAGTTCATGGCGCAGCACGTGGCGCTGCAGGCGTGTTAGCTGTGTGTGTGTGTGTGTGTGTGTGACGGTGTGTGTGTGTGTGTGTGCAGGTGGTGTGGCGCGCCATGCAGGAGGAGTTCATGGCGCAGCACGTGGCGCTGCAGGCGTGTTAGCTGTGTGTGTGTGTGTGTGTGACGGTGTGTGTGTGTGTGCAGGTGGTGTGGCGCGCCATGCAGGAGGAGTTCATGGCGCAGCACGTGGCGCTGCAGGCGTGTTAGCTGTGTGTGTGTGTGTGTGTGACGGTGTGTGTGTGTGTGACGGTGTGTGTGTGTGTGTGTGCAGGTGGTGTGGCGCGCCATGCAGGAGGAGTTCATGGCGCAGCACGTGGCGCTGCAGGCGTGTTAGCTGTGTGTGTGTGTGACGGTGTGTGTGTGTGTGACGGTGTGTGTGTGTGTGTGTGCAGGTGGTGTGGCGCGCCATGCAGGAGGAGTTCATGGCGCAGCACGTGGCGCTGCAGGCGTGTTAGCTGTGTGTGTGTGTGTGTGTGACGGTGTGTGTGTGTGTGACGGTGTGTGTGTGTGTGTGTGCAGGTGGTGTGGCGCGCCATGCAGGAGGAGTTCATGGCGCAGCACGTGGCGCTGCAGGCGTGTTAGCTGTGTGTGTGTGTGTGTGTGTGACGGTGTGTGTGTGTGTGACGGTGTGTGTGTGTGTGTGTGCAGGTGGTGTGGCGCGCCATGCAGGAGGAGTTCATGGCGCAGCACGTGGCGCTGCAGGCGTGTTAGCTGTGTGTGTGTGTGTGTGACGGTGTGTGTGTGTGTGACGGTGTGTGTGTGTGTGTGTGCAGGTGGTGTGGCGCGCCATGCAGGAGGAGTTCATGGCGCAGCACGTGGCGCTGCAGGCGTGTTAGCTGTGTGTGTGTGTGTGTGTGTGACGGTGTGTGTGTGTGTGTGTGCAGGTGGTGTGGCGCGCCATGCAGGAGGAGTTCATGGCGCAGCACGTGGCGCTGCAGGCGTGTTAGCTGTGTGTGTGTGTGTGTGTGTGTGTGTGTGTGTGTGTGTGTGTGTGTGTGACGGTGTGTGCAGGTGGTGTGGCGCGCCATGCAGGAGGAGTTCATGGCGCAGCACGTGGCGCTGCAGGCGTGTTAGCTGTGTGTGTGTGTGTGTGTGACGGTGTGTGTGTGTGTGACGGTGTGTGTGTGTGTGTGCAGGTGGTGTGGCGCGCCATGCAGGAGGAGTTCATGGCGCAGCACGTGGCGCTGCAGGCGTGTTAGCTGTGTGTGTGTGTGACGGTGTGTGTGTGTGTGACGGTGTGTGTGTGTGTGTGTGCAGGTGGTGTGGCGCGCCATGCAGGAGGAGTTCATGGCGCAGCACGTGGCGCTGCAGGCGTGTTAGCTGTGTGTGTGTGTGTGTGTGTGTGTGTGTGTGTGTGTGTGACGGTGTGTGTGTGTGTGTGTGTGTGTGCAGGTGGTGTGGCGCGCCATGCAGGAGGAGTTCATGGCGCAGCACGTGGCGCTGCAGGCGTGTTAGCTGTGTGTGTGTGTGTGTGTGACGGTGTGTGTGTGTGTGACGGTGTGTGTGTGTGTGTGTGTGCAGGTGGTGTGGCGCGCCATGCAGGAGGAGTTCATGGCGCAGCACGTGGCGCTGCAGGCGTGTTAGCTGTGTGTGTGTGTGTGTGTGACGGTGTGTGTGTGTGTGACGGTGTGTGTGTGTGTGTGTGCAGGTGGTGTGGCGCGCCATGCAGGAGGAGTTCATGGCGCAGCACGTGGCGCTGCAGGCGTGTTAGCTGTGTGTGTGTGTGTGTGACGGTGTGTGTGTGTGTGACGGTGTGTGTGTGTGTGTGTGCAGGTGGTGTGGCGCGCCATGCAGGAGGAGTTCATGGCGCAGCACGTGGCGCTGCAGGCGTGTTAGCTGTGTGTGTGTGTGTGTGTGTGTGACGGTGTGTGTGTGTGTGACGGTGTGTGTGTGTGTGTGTGTGCAGGTGGTGTGGCGCGCCATGCAGGAGGAGTTCATGGCGCAGCACGTGGCGCTGCAGGCGTGTTAGCTGTGTGTGTGTGTGTGTGTGACGGTGTGTGTGTGTGTGACGGTGTGTGTGTGTGTGTGCAGGTGGTGTGGCGCGCCATGCAGGAGGAGTTCATGGCGCAGCACGTGGCGCTGCAGGCGTGTTAGCTGTGTGTGTGTGTGTGTGACGGTGTGTGTGTGTGTGACGGTGTGTGTGTGTGTGTGTGCAGGTGGTGTGGCGCGCCATGCAGGAGGAGTTCATGGCGCAGCACGTGGCGCTGCAGGCGTGTTAGCTGTGTGTGTGTGTGTGTGTGTGTGTGTGTGACGGTGTGTGTGTGTGTGACGGTGTGTGCAGGTGGTGTGGCGCGCCATGCAGGAGGAGTTCATGGCGCAGCACGTGGCGCTGCAGGCGTGTTAGCTGTGTGTGTGTGTGTGTGACGGTGTGTGTGTGTGTGACGGTGTGTGTGTGTGTGTGTGCAGGTGGTGTGGCGCGCCATGCAGGAGGAGTTCATGGCGCAGCACGTGGCGCTGCAGGCGTGTTAGCTGTGTGTGTGTGTGTGTGTGTGTGACGGTGTGTGTGTGTGTGACGGTGTGTGTGTGTGTGTGTGCAGGTGGTGTGGCGCGCCATGCAGGAGGAGTTCATGGCGCAGCACGTGGCGCTGCAGGCGTGTTAGCTGTGTGTGTGTGTGTGTGTGTGTGTGTGTGTGTGTGTGTGACGGTGTGTGTGTGTGTGTGTGTGTGTGTGTGTGTGTGTGTGTGTGTGCAGGTGGTGTGGTGCGCCATGCAGGAGGAGTTCATGGCGCAGCACGTGGCGCTGCAGGCGTGTTAGCTGTGTGTGTGTGTGTGTGTGACGGTGTGTGTGTGTGTGACGGTGTGTGTGTGTGTGTGTGCAGGTGGTGTGGCGCGCCATGCAGGAGGAGTTCATGGCGCAGCACGTGGCGCTGCAGGCGTGTTAGCTGTGTGTGTGTGTGTGTGTGTGTGACGGTGTGTGTGTGTGTGACGGTGTGTGTGTGTGTGTGTGCAGGTGGTGTGGCGCGCCATGCAGGAGGAGTTCATGGCGCAGCACGTGGCGCTGCAGGCGTGTTAGCTGTGTGTGTGTGTGTGTGTGACGGTGTGTGTGTGTGTGACGGTGTGTGTGTGTGTGTGTGCAGGTGGTGTGGCGCGCCATGCAGGAGGAGTTCATGGCGCAGCACGTGGCGCTGCAGGCGTGTTAGCTGTGTGTGTGTGTGACGGTGTGTGTGTGTGTGACGGTGTGTGTGTGTGTGTGTGCAGGTGGTGTGGCGCGCCATGCAGGAGGAGTTCATGGCGCAGCACGTGGCGCTGCAGGCGTGTTAGCTGTGTGTGTGTGTGTGTGTGTGACGGTGTGTGTGTGTGTGACGGTGTGTGTGTGTGTGTGTGTGCAGGTGGTGTGGCGCGCCATGCAGGAGGAGTTCATGGCGCAGCACGTGGCGCTGCAGGCGTGTTAGCTGTGTGTGTGTGTGTGTGTGTGTGTGTGTGTGTGACGGTGTGTGTGTGTGTGTGTGTGTGTGTGTGTGTGTGTGTGCAGGTGGTGTGGTGCGCCATGCAGGAGGAGTTCATGGCGCAGCACGTGGCGCTGCAGGCGTGTTAGCTGTGTGTGTGTGTGTGTGTGACGGTGTGTGTGTGTGTGACGGTGTGTGTGTGTGTGTGTGCAGGTGGTGTGGCGCGCCATGCAGGAGGAGTTCATGGCGCAGCACGTGGCGCTGCAGGCGTGTTAGCTGTGTGTGTGTGTGTGTGTGACGGTGTGTGTGTGTGTGACGGTGTGTGTGTGTGTGCAGGTGGTGTGGCGCGCCATGCAGGAGGAGTTCATGGCGCAGCACGTGGCGCTGCAGGCGTGTTAGCTGTGTGTGTGTGTGTGTGTGTGTGACGGTGTGTGTGTGTGTGACGGTGTGTGTGTGTGTGTGCAGGTGGTGTGGCGCGCCATGCAGGAGGAGTTCATGGCGCAGCACGTGGCGCTGCAGGCGTGTTAGCTGTGTGTGTGTGTGTGTGTGACGGTGTGTGTGTGTGTGACGGTGTGTGTGTGTGTGTGTGCAGGTGGTGTGGCGCGCCATGCAGGAGGAGTTCATGGCGCAGCACGTGGCGCTGCAGGCGTGTTAGCTGTGTGTGTGTGTGACGGTGTGTGTGTGTGTGACGGTGTGTGTGTGTGTGTGTGCAGGTGGTGTGGCGCGCCATGCAGGAGGAGTTCATGGCGCAGCACGTGGCGCTGCAGGCGTGTTAGCTGTGTGTGTGTGTGTGTGTGACGGTGTGTGTGTGTGTGACGGTGTGTGACGGTGTGTGCAGGTGGTGTGGCGCGCCATGCAGGAGGAGTTCATGGCGCAGCACGTGGCGCTGCAGGCGTGTTAGCTGTGTGTGTGTGTGTGTGTGACGGTGTGTGTGTGTGTGACGGTGTGTGTGTGTGTGTGTGCAGGTGGTGTGGCGCGCCATGCAGGAGGAGTTCATGGCGCAGCACGTGGCGCTGCAGGCGTGTTAGCTGTGTGTGTGTGTGACGGTGTGTGTGTGTGTGACGGTGTGTGTGTGTGTGTGTGTGCAGGTGGTGTGGCGCGCCATGCAGGAGGAGTTCATGGCGCAGCACGTGGCGCTGCAGGCGTGTTAGCTGTGTGTGTGTGTGTGTGTGACGGTGTGTGTGTGTGTGACGGTGTGTGTGTGTGTGTGTGCAGGTGGTGTGGCGCGCCATGCAGGAGGAGTTCATGGCGCAGCACGTGGCGCTGCAGGCGCGCGTGGCGGCGTGTTACCCGGGAGCTGGTCTGAGCCTGCCGCTGACCACGCAGGACATCCTGGACGCGTTCTCCGACATCGCGCAGGAGCACTGACCGCTGCCACCTGATGACTCCGAGTCCCGCTGCATGCAGCTTCATTACGGACAAGATTCTTTAAACGAACCTATATAATTATTGTGTAGTTCACTCTTTTTCTAGATTAATGTTATAATGTAAAAAATATTTAATAAAATATGTTAATATTGACTGTATGATGTTTTGTTATTCGTCTCTTGCGTACCGCAGCTTGTCTCTACAGACAACCTGCGTATTCATCAATCTGTGTGTTCACCCTCAAAGAGATCAGAAGCAATATACTTGGTGCTCGGCTGGGTGCAAGGGTTTAACTTTTACATTAATTATTATATACGTATATTTGCTTTAAATCAAAACTTACTTATTCCTTGTGTAACTACTTATATCTATGTAAAAAATTCCACATTCTCCCTCTTACGGTTAGACGTGAAATAGCGGATGTAATTTACCTTTCAAAGATAACTACAAATGTGGTTGATTGTCCAGAACTTTTATCTCAAATATCCATTGCAGTTCCATATAAGTCTTTCTGCAATTACCGTATTGTATACTTACCGTTAATCTCCACAAACTATAAGCAAAATACATTTATATATCGAGCTGGCAGCAAGTTCAACGCACTTCTAAGTAAATTTGATTTGGACTTGTTCAACACTAGCTTTGCGACTATAAGAAACTTAATCCGTAGCTCATTCTTCAAGAACATCTAGTTTTGTAATTTAGTAGTAAGAGATTCTCCGTCAGTTCTAGTGGGGAATTTGTAAACCTTCTAATGCTAGTTTAAGTTTTAATTATGTTTTTCTTGTGCTGTTATTCCTCCTAAATAATAAATAAACATTTTACCGGGTTTGTTCCATAATTAATAATAAAATTATACAAATGACGTAGAAACGTTATCATAGACTTCTGTTACATTGTAAATGTTTAATTGTAAACTGTGATTGTCACCGCAAGAGCAGGTTGTGCCTTTTGTTTGTGTTAACGCACAACGCCGCGCGCTGGCGCGGGCACCCCACGCCGCGCCGGGCCCCCACCCGCGCCCGCGCCGGCGGCCACTCTACTCACCGACGGGTCCTCGGCCGCACCGCACGCGCGCCATAGTACATCCATATATACTCATCATCGTTCACGTTACGGTGATTGCTTAGTACAATGTAAGAAGTGAAAGAACAAACTCAAGAATAAATAATTTAATCAAGCACCATTGTTATCATTCCCACGTGGAAATCGCCCGGGACAAACGCCCTAACAGTCTGCCTGTCTATAAAACCTTGACATTATGTAACGTGAATACATCACAAGTTCTCTTTGACACGAGCAGTCGTTCGTTCGCTATAGCGTAGACGAGACGCTTGTCGACTCTTTTCGAACTTTCGAACTCAGCGAAATTCCTTACGTTAACTCAGTAACTCAAGCGCAGTGTACTGCGCCGGCTCATTGCGCTAACTAAAAATTGCGCCATAACGGAACAAATCTGATGCAGTCTGCGGGTAAAGAGAAGTGAGCGGCGAACGAAACGTGCGCCGTGCGCCACGCTACAGATTCATAACACGAACAGCGACCAGCGCATAAATTGCGTTGGTTCATTGGAAATTCAACGAGTGAGTCGCGACACATAAGTCATAACTCATGATGATTGTGCACGTGAATGAGAGTTTACTGCGTGTAGTCTCTAAGTAGTATGTGGTATAACTATGTTGCGCCGTGCGCTAACACATTTTGAAGAAGTGAGTTGACACCCGCTCAGTGAATTGAGTTAGCGCAATTGCGCGGCGTCAGGCTCGAGCTCCTGACGTGATTTTGTAGTCTGGGACGTCGAGACGAGCGGACGTTTCTATAAACTGCACGGACTTACAAATTGTACGTAAATAAATAATAATTTTATTTTTAAATTTAATCATTTTAGAGGGGCCTACCTTTTTTTATATCATAAGATAGCAAACAAGCAGATGGGTCTCCTGATGGAAAGAGTCAACCATCGCCTAGAGACACCAAAGATGTTAATGGTGCGTTGCTATCTTGTGGCGAGGTCTAATGCCACATGCATAAGTTTACCGGCTACCTTACCCTCCAAACCGGAACACGACAGCGACAAGCACTGACGCTATTGCGGCAGGAATAGGTTAGGCGGTGGTACCAGACCCGGGCGAGACAATGCAGAACTCTACCACGAAGAAGCCACGATGGTAGTGACTCAATAGCCAATCGGTCGCCTTTTACGACCTGCCTGGCAGAACGGCAATATTCTACAAAGGAGGCCGGGACCAACACGGCGAGACATTGCAAATTCGGAGGGTATCTCGTGGTTCTGCTACTCACTGGCCTCGGAACGCGGTCTGAAAGCGGCTATACGCGGTCTGCAAACCGACACAATAGCCGAAAACATCATGGAGGAGCTGCATCTTTTGCGTTTCGAGCCTGAATATGCTCGCCCGCTCGAGCGGAAAGTCAGGATACATATTCCTGGCCATCTTGAAAAAGAATGCCAACCAACTCCCGGCATTTACGACGTCACCGAACTGCACTGTATGCCGGGCATTAAAATTGGGGCCTGGCGGGGCAAAAAGGGCTCCGCACAATGGCTTTACTGTCAGCAGTTCCGGCACTCAAGCCAGAATATTCACCGCCCCCTGCGCTGTATGCGCTGTGGCGGTGAACACTATGCCAGGGACTGCGAAAGATCAAGAGACGAGCCACCGATTTGTGCAAACTGCGGGAGCCACATCCCGCCAACATTTCGTGCCCAATCTTTAAGAGGGAAGCTCTTAACAAAAAAGCAAGCACTGTGGCTGTAACAGTGCCACAGAAACCAGCGGCTCCGGCTGCATCCACTCAACCACAAGCATCGCTCGAGTAGTCAGTCTGATGGCCCCGGCGATTGACCCAAAACCTCGCGGCTCCTCAACGACTAAAAAACGAAGGAGGAAACGCATCAAGAAGAACCGCCCTGCCCAAGCTGAAGGTTCACAATCAACTGCATAACCATCCACTATTTCCCATGGTCAACCTGGGACGTCTGCCGCCGTTTCTACTGCAAGCGGGACCGCGATGGCCAGCGGCCCTTCTGACATCATTCTGATGATAGATACCACCATTGAACTTCTATTAGACATCCTTAAAACCATCAGGGTGGGTCAAGATCCTGTCTCGGTGATCCCCAGAGGCTTGGCCAACTTACACGTTACCAATGGATAAGCCCCTGAGGATCCTCTACTAGAATGCCCACGGGCTTAAGAGAAAGTCAGTCCTCTTTCGGGAGCTGAACATAGACGTGGCGTTAGTCTGCGAGACCTACCTACCTGGGCACAGCAGACAATCAAGTTTAATTTCAATTTAATAATTAAGTTCTTAAATTACTTCCATTACATACTGGACGAACACACAGTAGAGATGCTGGTCGCAGGCAAACAATTGCGCATTTACGCGCTTTACCGTCCACATGGTAGGAGATTCTGCGCGGGTGACGTACATGAGGTTCTAGATTCCACGCTGCCTGGTGGATGGGGCGGGAACTGCAAGCACGTCGCTTGAAACTCTTCTTTTACTAATACCTCTGGCAGACTTCTTTTCCTGGACGCGGAGGCAAACGGATACGTAGTGACTGGACCCGCCACGCCCAAACACTGCAACTGGTGTCATTGACCTGGTTGTCAGCCGAGGTATTCCAACAACTGCCCACGTTGGAAGTTTTAGTCGAGGACATGGGATGAGACCAGTCCTTGCAGTCCTCAGGGAAATTCCGACAAGACTCGCCACCAGCGCCGCGCCTTCTACTTGACTGGACAAAATTCAAATCAGAAATAGAAGCCGCCACCCCAGCTCACCCTGTCACCTCTGATGTCAACGCACTGGCAGACGATCTGACCGATACCATCACAAGAGCCACCAAGGCGGCGTCCAAAGGACACCAATGGCGCTGTCACCGCATATCCGCTTCAAAATTATTCATAAATGTAATCTCCGCAGACTGTGGCAGCGAACCCGCTGCCCCACACTCAAGAATAAACTCAACCAGCTCACAGCAGAGGTGAAGAGTGACTTGGAAAACCATGCCACCGTACCGGCCACACGACTGGCCGTCTCTACATTGTGGCGTCTGTATCGCCAGCTCACTAAAGCCCGATTCCGATGCGCGCGCGCAGGGAAGGCGCCCAGCGCCGATGACATAATGAATAAAGTCCTGCGCCATCTGCCGTTCCTTACGGTAGCGGCGATGACTACGCCTATTAAATGGCATCTTGCGCACGGGCGAATTCCCTCGTTGCTGGAGAAAGGACTAGGTGATCATGCTGCAGAAAGAGCAAAAACTCTCTGGACCTCAAGTCCTATCGACCAGTCACCCTGCTCCCTTCTCTCTCAAAAATTTTCGAAAGACTCATTTTTCAACATTATCTTCCGCATATTCCACCTAGACCTGAGCAGTTCGGGTTCCGTGCTGAACACAGCACAACCCTCCAGCTCACAAGGGTTTTGCACATTTTCACCGTAGCCTTCAATAAAAGGGGACCGGTAGTTGCGGTACTCGTTGACATGGAGCAGGCGTTCGACAGTGTTTGGCAACAGGGTCTCATATATAAATTAATGATAGCAGGAACACCCTTACGTCTAGCAATGTGGTGGGTTCCTTTCTTAAGGGCCGCCGATTCCAGGTCGCTGTGGAGGACTCGTCAATCGTCATCTGAGCGATCCATCGGGGCAGGTGTGCCGCTCGCCTGCGTTGTACTCGTAGTTCATGAACGACATTCCGGTGGCGCGGGGCTACACGTTGGCACTGTACGCCGACGACGCAACCTATGTCGCCACGTCCATCCGCCCATCACATGCCGCAAATCTAATCCAAGTCAATCTGGATTTGTTAATAACACTGGCTAGACAAACGGAGGTTTTCCGTGAACGTGATTAAGACGCAGACATTATCTCCCAGACGAAAAATTAGAACGCTCCCGCGAATTGAAATCGTCTGCCAACAAATAGAATGGTAAAGCCTTAAAAAAAATAGAATGGTCCCCTCGGGTCAAGTACCTGGGGGTCACCATCGACAGAAATTTCAATTTAAGACAGCACATCAATAGTGCGAACAGAGGCGCGCGAGTCGAAGCGCATGTTCTCCGTCTGATATTCTCCTCCAGGCTCCCGTTGCGGATGAAGCTTGGGGTGTAGAAGACTTACCTGAGGCCAAGATTAACATACGCAGCATCCGCTTGGTATAGCATTATCGTCATCTTAAAAACGAAGTTAGAGAGCTAGCAGACCACCACGCTTAGACAGATAACAAACGCCCCACGCTTCGTCCGAAACGACGTCCGAATCCTTCATGAAACGTATTTCCTTTGTTATGTACAAGCGAGCAGACTCCTCGGGCACCCCAGAAGTGAAGGAGACCGTGCCATGGCACGCGCGTCTCCCGGACGCGAGACCATTCCCGCGGGACTTGATTACCTGAATCAAAAATAGAACGCCGCGCCCCCGCTGATCGCTCCTGTTGTGTCTCCCCGAACGGGGTCGACCCCATGATCGAAAGACGTCAAATCAGCCGCGGCTGTCAAAACCTTAATTTGACATTTGACAGCTCATGTCATCTAGTGAGGGGCAACGAAATGAAATGTCTTCAAGAGTAACTAGCATCATAGATTATATATAATTTTTTTTCTTTTAAAACAAAACTAATTGCTGGTATATCAATAGCTAGTGTAACGTAATTAATATGTTACAACAGGGTTATATTTCCTACCGTTTAATTTGTTTGGTGAAGATTTGAGGCGGAGTTCCGAAGATATAAGAAATGGGATGTCGCCTGTTGCAGTTTCCTAACATTAGAAACACATTTAACAGAAAATAGTTTCATAAGGTTATGTAACTTTCATGTTAACGTTATATCGCACATGTCTAGTAAAGTACAGCCGTTATAATACTTTGATTAAAATGGCGGTTATGTATGTGACTCTCATCTTTAATGGTATTATGAGATCTGAATATTTTCATCTCATGATCATGCCCATGATGTGTCATCATACAAACCAATAAGGCTATTATCAATTACCTCCACAAATTCTTTGTTAAATTTTATTGAAAAGGCTTTTGTATTCTGTATCGAAAAACAATATACTACCAAACTGCCAGTTTGTTTTCAAAGCAAATACGGTACCATTGCTGTCATTGAAAAGAACGGCTTTGAACAAAGCTGAAGAAAATTAGTAGTAGTTTCTTAAGGGACACAGTTGTATCATGCTGGTTATCATAGAACAAATCTACTTAACGTACTGATGATTACTACATTTACAATAAAAAATCTTGAGAATATCACTAATCTAGAATTTTAATAATTTTAATCTAGCATTTAATCATAAAGGATTCATCTTGTTTGTTGTTGATTAGCAGTACACGGAAGACTGCTTCGAAGCACATGAATTTAATTAGCTTATATACAATCTGTTTAATTATTCCCAATGGGATGTTGGATTTTAATCAAAATAAAACAACAAAACTGACAGTGTTTGTTACATATTGGACCAGCAAATAAAACGATAACTTTATTTAACACTATATTTACCTAATAATTAACATACATACATTTTATGTAATAATCCATTCATATAAATAACTTAATCCAAGGACTTTGGTGGTGAGTAGTTGAGGTACACCAGACCGGTAGCTTTAGCCTGTAACAAATATATACATTTCAGTAAAAGCTAATTAGAGACAAATCTAGGTGGTAGAGTTCTGCATCGGCACGATTGGGTCTGGTGCCACCGCCTTACCTATTCCTGCTGTAATAGCATCAGTGCTTGTCACTGTCGTGTTCTGGTTTGGAGGGTCAGGTAGCCAGTAAAACTTCTGCATATGACATTAGACCTCGCTACAAGTTAGCAATGCACCATTAATATCTTTGGTGTCTAGCGATGGTTGTAAGTTTCCATCAGGAAACCCATCTGCTTGTTTGCTATCTTATGATATAAAAAAAAGTTAATGAAAGTTTTATTTATCGCCTATAGACACCAAAGATATTAATGGTGCATTGCTATCTTGTAGTGAGGTCTAATGCCATATGCATAAGTTTTACTGGCTACCTGACCCTCCAAACTAGAACACAACAGCAACTAGCACTGATGCTATTACGGCAGGAATAGGTAAGGTGGTGCTACCAGACCCAGGCAAAATAATGCAGAACTCTACCACCTAGTATACTACAATATATTTATCTATACTTATATAATAAAATCGTAGGAAAGTCAAAACTGTACATTGAATATTTTTTTAAAAGAATACTTGGGGCGTGATCTACAATAGATATCGAAGCCAAAAATATAGTTTTTTGAATTTTTGTCTGTATGTATGTCCGGGATAACCTCAAAAAGTACTGCATGGGTTTACTTCAAATTTTGTATGAATATTACTAATAGGTCGGAAATTCCTTTTAACTTCATTATATTTTCTACTGCCATGACTTTTTCCCACCCTCAAAACCAACCGGTTAGCCTGCAGAGGGGACGACGACACTTGACTCTAACAAAAAGTAGCACTAAAATGCTTAATATTTTACTAACGAGTCCCTTAATCGAAAACTTGTTTTATTCAAACCTACAATATTTTTTAAAAACCTATTTTTCAAGATTTTATGTTACCACTTTGTTGACGTGACTAATATGTATATTCGTGCCAAATTACAGCTTTCTAGGAAATAGGAACTCTGGGCAATCGTGCATACGGACAGATGGACATAGTGAAACTATAAGGTTTCCTAGTTTACTTCGGAATCCTAAAAACTGACTACCATGCTATCTTCGATTAATTTGAATAACTTGTAATACCTATAATCTTGCAAATAAAAAGTATCCTCACACCTATATCCCCAAAGTAGGCAGAGGTACCAAAAGTGCAAACACAATTAGCCGAAAATACTTAGTCCCATAATGTGATGGGAGGCAAGCCAACAGGGAGGCAAAACTGAAAAAACATTTTGGATAATTGACCCCGGACTGGCACCCAGGATCTCATGTGGTCGACAATGACACAGGTCACTGGACTGTGGAGGCGACAATTAAAATTCTTGCACTTAATATATTTATTTTATTTATTATCTTTTAATCAATATGGAATATTGGTCAGACTTAAATTATTGCAATAAACATTCCAAAAAATGAATCTCTAATAGCACTGCAATTTAATTTATATAACACAAATAAAACAGCAATTTCTTGTTTATTCAATTAAATTTCAGGCGAATGTTAATTCGTTTATGAATGGGTGCACTTGTTCATGCATGTGTAAGTGTTTCTGATGAAACTAGCTAGAAATATTACCTAAGTAGAAAATTTTTTAAGAGTCCTAGGGTTTTACCCGCATAGTTCCCGCTACTGTGGGATTTCCAGGACAAAAACTATCCTAGGTCCTTCTTGGGTCACAGACCATATTTGTACCAAATTTCATCCAAATTGGTTATGTGGTTTAGGTGTGAAGAAGAGACGGAGAGACAGAGCTATTTTCGCATTTATAATATTAGTATTTTTTTTAATGTTTTTTTTATGTCATAAGATAGCAAACAAGCAGATGGGTCTTCCAACCATCGCGGTTGACTCTTTCCATCAGGAGACCCATCTGCTATAGACACCAAAGATGTTAATGGTGCGTTGCTATCTTGTGGCGAGGTCTAATGCCACATGCATAAGTTTACCGACTACCTTACCCTCCAAACCGGAACACGACAGCGACAAGCACTGACGCTATTGCGGCAGGAATAGGTAAGGCGGTGGTACCAGACCCGGGTGAGACAATGCAGAACTCTACCACCTAGTAGCCACGATGGTAGTGACTCGATAGCCAATCGGTCGCCTTTTACGACCTGCCTGGCAGAACGGCAGTTGGCCTATTCTTCAAAGGAGGCCGGGACCAACACGGCAATATGGTAATATAGTATGGATGTTTTCACAGATTTAGTTCTTAGATCTTAATATAAATATTTGAATAACATGTCATCTTGCTGCTCATCCTGTCATTCATTCTTATTACTATTGATGTTTTAAAAAATATTTATTCAGAATATGAGTGTTACAAGTTATTGCATATTACTCGTAATGTACACCACCCACATATTTTACCATATATATTTTAATTCATACAAGCTATGTGTATATATACAGAATATATTACATACAAGTAATTGACCTTTCTGTGATTTTCATTTGGCTAGTGATGCACCTCATATTCTTTATATTAAAAGGATTAGATGTTTGTTACTTTATTATGTTGTACCATTTGTAAATTTTGTTAGATGTACAAGAACTATGTTGTACCATTTGTAAATTCTGTTAGATGTACAAGAACTATGTTGTACCATTTGTAAATTATGTTAGATGTACAAGAACTATGTTGTACCATTTGTAAATTCTGTTAGATGTACAAGAACTATGTTGTACCATTTGTAAATTCTGTTAGATGTACAAGAACTATGTTGTACCATTTGTAAATTATGTTAGATGTACAAGAACTATGTTGTACCATTTGTAAATTCTGTTAGATGTACAAGAACTATGTTGTACCATTTGTAAATTCTGTTAGATGTACAAGAACTATGTTGTACCATTTGTAAATTATGTTAGATGTACAAGAACTATGTTGTACCATTTGTAAATTCTGTTAGATGTACAAGAACTATGTTGTACCATTTGTAAATTATGTTAGATGTACAAGAACTATGTTGTACCATTTGTAAATTCTGTTAGATGTACAAGAACTATGTTGTACCATTTGTAAATTCTGTTAGATGTACAAGAACTATGTTGTACCATTTGTAAATTCTGTTAGATGTACAAGAACTATGTTGTACCATTTGTAAATTCTGTTAGATGTACAAGAACTATGTTGTACCATTTGTAAATTCTGTTAGATGTACAAGAACTATGTTGTACCATTTGTAAATTATGTTAGATGCAGAACTGTATAGGCCTATACTTACAACAGCAATTGATGTTGCAACACAAGCGATTCCAAAGACAAGGATGGCGTTGTAGCGACGTTGGTTTGCATCATACTGAGCTTGCCAGGAGCCGCTAGGTACAGGCAGCTCGTCCATGTGTGGAGGCTTCTCCCCATGGCCCCCATGGTAACGGCGAACTGAAACATTTGTTATTATTTGTTTATTGACACCATCTGACAATGAGTGGGGATTCAAATTGCACACATAGTATGGGCAGCTGGTATAGAAGGGTCACAACACCTGTCACTATCACTACGACAGCACACCAAAGTTCACTTGCACCTGGTTCCTTTCAGTGCAGCATTGGATGAAATCAGCTGTTACAGATAAGCTACTCCTGTGGTTTTACTCATGTATATCAAAAATGTCAAGATGGCAAACACCCAAAATTGGCATCTGGTGAGTGGAATACGCGAAAACATTAGCTTATAAGTCAGTGAAACATCTCACTCTGTAAATATAGATTTGTATTTCACACCACATTTACTTTTCCCCCGTGTTGGTCCTGGGCTCCTTTGTAGAATAGGTCAACTGCCGTTCTGCCAGGCAGGTTGTAAAAGGCGACCGATTGGCTATACAAGTTACTACCATCATGGCTACTAGGTGGTAGAGTTTTGCATTGTCTCGCCCGGGTCTGTTACCACTGCCTTACCTATTCCTGCCGCAATAGCGTCAGTGCTTGTCATTGTCGTGTTCAGGTTTGGAGGGTGAGATAGCCGGTAAACTTATTCAGGTGGCATTAGACCTCACCACAAATAGCAACGCACCATTAACACCTTTGGTGTCTATAGGCGATGGTTGACTCTTTCCATTAGGAGACCCATCTGCTTGTTTGCTATCTTAATATGATATAAAAAAAAATATGATATTGTGTCACTGTAACTTAGATATATGTGTACTTAGCACTTGGATATATGTGTCACTACCACTGTGACTAGTGGAGTTCTGCAACGTTTTGCCCGGGTCCGGTACCACTGCCTTATCTATTCCTGCTGTGGTAGTGTTGATGCTTGTCACTGTTGTGTTCTCATTTGGAGGGTAAGGTAGTAGATAGGCTTATGCATGTGGCATTAACACCTCATTACATGGATAATAACACACCATTAACATTGTTGGTGTATGTGATGGTTGTCTCTTTTTAATCAGAGAAACATATTTGGTTATGAAAAAATTACAACAGATCTATAAAAATGTCTAACATTCATAATGCTGATTTAAATTATTATATAATAAACCACATATAAATAATTCTTTTAACAAGATGCTAAGGCCCCAGATGGTTCGAGATATAAAAGGAATTACGTGCAACGCTTACTTCAAATTAGGTGATTTATATGCCTTTTAAGATTTATGTAAAGTTAGAGAAAACTGTACAAATTACCATAGACTTTCTCATTCCCTACACATCTCTGACAAGCATAATCTCCTTTATTTTAACCCACAAAGCCTCTCAGCCACAAAGGGTGTCTTTTTGCTAGAAGCAATATTGGAGAATTTTTAATAGGGAAAAAGATTGAGATTTATCTGAAATCCTCTATTTGAGAATACTCTTACTGTCTATGAGAGTATTCATATTTTAGGGTATTGAGTTAGCAAGTTTCGACCAATTGCTAAATTATTTCAGAAATTAGAAATCAGAAGTACTTTATTCAATAAAACTTTTTATAAGTTATTTTTATGCGTCAACATTTTTTTTAGTCTACTACCGGATAAAAAATGTGGCCACACACTGAGAAGATCTGGCGGAAGACACTCAGAGAGCTTATTGGAACGAAGTTCCTTATGGCAGGCTTGGAGGGGATAGGGATTTTGCTGTGCGACCGAACTGAAAAAAATGTGATAGTAAAACCGTAAGAAAAATGCGTGGAATAAAAGCGTTAAATGAGACGTGCGCAGGCGCGACAGTCGCGTACACAAGCGAGTAGTGCCGTTTAGCCGAAGGAAGTTCGTTCCTATCTGGTGTCCCGCGACACCACATCATTTTTCTTTTTTCATAACATTTTTTAAATAAGATATACATAATGTTTAATTATTAAGTATCTAAATGTTTTATTAATAATAAAGATTGCCAATATGAGGAGCAGTTAATCCCATGCTTTCTTGTCATTTAGGTATTCAGATATTTTATAGTAACCCTTTTTACACAGTTTTGTTTTAACACATTTTTTTTGAATTTGTTAACTGGTAAATCTCTAATGGCATCAGGCAGCTTATTGTAGAGTGTATACTTTGCCTCATAAAAAAGTTGCTTATTCTGTGGAGACGAGACACATGCACAGCAAGATTGTTTTTGTGCCTTGTATTTAGGGAGTGAATATCATTATTCTTTTTTAATAAGCAAATATTTTTATGAACACTCATCAAGGTTTTGAATATATACTGAGAAATTACAATTAAAATATTAATTTCTTTGAATTTTTGTCTCAGGGAGGCCCTTGACCTAAGATTGTAAATTATTCAATAAATGACTAACTAAATGGAACCTCACTTCTGGACATGTGATTATGCTTTATAAAGTGCAGACATGGCCAGACCACACCTGGACTAGTATAATACTATATTTTACTTTCAATTGGAGTATGCTAGTGTTGGTTCCTCTAACTGGACTTAATTCAACAGAGAATGGTTTAGTATTGTGACAAACATCTAGAACCCTTTCTGTGTCTGTTCTACTGCCAACGTAATGCAATTAGGGCTGTTCTAATTCATTTTTAAAAGGCACCAACATAAAACATCTATATTCCATTATCACATTATATTACACAGGAAATCCACTTTATCTTGAAGATTGGTCATCCAAATCTGTTTATTTTGCTTGTACCTATTAGAATGAACAGCCAATCTTTAGAACAGCTTTTTTGTGAGTGAGTGATATTTTAGATTGTAGGAATGAGGAATAATGTCGGGGGATATCTATTCTCAGTATTTTAGGAGCTTCAAGGCCAGGGCCTTACCATCTTTCAACCACCTGCATCTATATGTATCTTCACAACTGTTTATTTTAGGTACAATATTATAACCATAGATAAATAATTGATCTCGCAGCCCTTGACAACAAACCTTACTATCTAAAAACAACAAATCCGTGAATGCGGCAACTCAATATTGTAGCGTGTGTAACATGACAATGTGCAAACGGATAACAGTAAGTAGTGTGCTCTTAGAGCTTGCATTGTGATTGGTCTGACTGAATCAGGTATGCCAGTTTCGGCGTAGTATTTGTTGCCGCATTTGACAAGTACGTCGGCAGTATCTAGTCAAGCACAGTGAGACCAATTATTTATCTAAGATTATAACAAAATATGGGTTAATTTATAGAGTGGTAAAGTTCTGCATTAAAATGCAATTTAGATTTTTAAAAGCTGGCTGCTGCTTATTATCATGCATAATCTTTGACAGTGATGAGGCTATTGCACTAAATTCCTATTGCATGTATTAGGGGTAGTCCATTAATCACATTATGTTTTTTTTGGTATTTTTAACCCCCCTCCCCTCCCAAGGGGAGCCCTTGGTGATACATGGTGATGTTTAAGACTACCCCTCCCCTCACCCCCTATATCATGTGTATTTATAGTACCTACAAAGAATCTTTAATATTTTTTAAATATTAAGGAAATACGGGTAAAAGTATCATCTAATTATGACGCTGAAGTTAGCGGACAGCAGACAAAATAAAATTTCAGATAGGGATATCTACAAACGAAATTAAGTTTTTCGAGTTTACCAAATTATAAATGGTTTGTCGTTGACTTACCTATAGATGATAATAAACAATTTTTTTTTTGCTAATAAAAATTTTTTTACATTAAAAATTAAATTTTGGGAAACTCTCACCGTGTTTCCTATCGTTTCATAAATATGAAATTTTCAAATTTAGTTTATTTTTAGATCCAAAAAAGATGATTTCAGTTAGTTTTGTAAATTTTGGCTTAGGTCATTCTGGGACGTATATCTGCGAGTAAATTGATTATTATTAAAAAAAAAAGTCACCTTTTCGTCTTTGAAAAATCTAAAGATGATATTTTTTTGATTTTAAATTTGTTAGTCGGATCGTTAGATATCCTTAATTTTTTATTTTTTGAAAATTTTGGTGCCAGATATCAAAGTAAAAAATAATCAAAATCAAAATTAAAAAACTGTCATGTTTTCATTTTTCACGAATCTAAAGATGATTGATCTCGGATTTTTTATTTTCTTATTTATTTCTTGAATATTCTTATTTTTTTTTTAATTTAAGAAACATATGACGAAGACAATTCAACTGAAAATAATTAGCTGACTGAGGTAAGTACGGGGCGTGTTTAAATGTCGCGCCAAAAAATTTTTTTTCTGACAGGTGGCGTTATTTTTTCTTTTGAATTATTTAAACAACGAATCAAAAAACATAAATATTTTTTAGTTGTAAATACGTAACTATGTTCAAGTTTTTTTTTGTGTTTCTCATCATTTTTGATTTTAATATTCCGGACCAAAATTTAAAAAAAAATCAAAAAATAAGAATATTCAAGAAATAAATAAGAAAATAAAAAATCCGAGATCAATCATCTTTAGATTCGTGAAAAATGAAAACATGACAGTTTTTTAATTTTGATTTTGATTATTTTTACTTTGATATCCGGCACCAAAATTTTCAAAAAAATAAAAAATTAAGGATATCTAACAATCCGACTAACAAATTTAAAATCAAAAAAATATCATCTTTAGATTTTTCAAAGACGAAAAGGTGACTTTTTTTTTTAATAATAATCATTTTACTCGCAGATATACGTCCCAGAATGACCTAAGCCAAAATTTAAAAAACTAACTGAAATCATCTTTTTTGGATCTAAAAATAAACTAAATTTGAAAATTTCATATTTATGAAACGATAGGAAACACGGTGAGAGTTTCCCAAAATTTAATTTTTAATGTAAAAAATTTTTTTATTAGCAAAAAAAAAATTGTTTATTATCATCTGTAGGTAAGTCAACGACAAACCATTTATAATTTGGTAAACTCGAAAAACTTAATTTCGCTTGTAGATATCCCTATCTGAAATTTTATTTTGTCTGCTGTCCGCTAACTTCAGGGTCATATCTAATTTTATTACAGAAAATTAAAGACTACAATAGTAATCTCTAGAGGTAGACAGAAAGGTTACAGGTTATTTTTGGCTGGCATAAGAATAACAAAAGGAATGCGAAATTTTTTTTTGTACTAACACATGAACATTATTTAATGTACAGTGTCCTCGGAGCACGGATTAGCAAGATTTTCTTCAACACCAATAACAGGATATGTATCTTACAATTCTTGCGAATAAACATACATGATATATTACTACACCCCCTCCCCCATTGTGATATTTTATGGACCCCTCCCCCCATTTTGAGCCTCACGTGATTAATGGACGACCCCTTACTGATGTATGAATGTTATCAAATAATGTGGAATACAAATTGCGCACAAGGAAGATTTTTAATCAATAGTACAATAATTGATTATACTCAACACGGACCATGTATCAATAAATTGAGGATTAACTTATTTCGGCTCATATAAGCACCAATAAGTTTCTCATTTTTGACAAATAATTAAATTAAGTACCAATTCAAAGTATGTTTTAGGTTACTTTTTATTATGTAACAATAAACTTGTAATAACTTTGACTGAAGACATAATATTGTGTTATTATTCTAGTAAAATAATGAATAGCATAATAATTATACATAGCAGCTTCATAGGGAAAATCGACGAATTATAATAAGTAGATAACTATTAAATAGAATAAAAATATTAATAAAAATTATGTACCTGATGGTCGTATTAGCCTCGATAGAATTTGTCGTGTAGCAAACATCTTTATTTTGTTTTTTGAACAGCAAGTGGTTCAATTAAGTTAAAATTCGAATTAGAAATCACAAATCTAGATTTTTCGCAATATTCTTTTATCTGGGGTTGCCAATCCCACAGACCAATTAGAGTACTGCCAATCCCAATACTTCATATTCCCCAAAGATTTGTGGAGAAAAATCTGCTGATTCCCCACAACATCATTTTAAGTAATAACAAAAATTCTAAATACTTAATTATGTTTCGTTTTTATTTACTTCACACTTTTTCATGTACCAATTTGTTTTAAGTATTTAACTGAATAGATTAAACTTCACACTGCCGCATGCCGCCAAGTTTTTAATTACTTCCTTTGTTGCTAATAAATATACCACTGCTTCAATGTTACCTCTACCCGCTCATACCACCAGCCATTTTCACATTTTTTTCTAAAAAAACACGGACCGTTACGCGCACACGGTTCCGGTAACCGTGGTCACAAAAATGGTTTATGAGTTGTTTGGATTGAATCCGATACTGTAAAGCGCATATTTTTAAGAGATCTTGAGAACTGCAATACACTGGTGTGAGAATTGTTTAATTTAAATGGCTTAAACTTTAAAATAATTCGGGTGTAACACGGCACTTTGAGAAAAATATGACTACTTGTTAGTCGAGGATTTTTAATTCAAAAAGGAAATCGATGACCTATGATTTTTATATTTTTTTATATAATTGGTAAACATATACATACAATAAAAAAAATAAACAACATATATTATAGTACAAAAATATTTATTTACATAAATGTTAATATTGTTTTTTTATCATAATTAATACGTAGTTTTTTTCGTAATTTTTAAATAATTAATTTCTTTTTCAATTTTACAGCTATGTTAAGTTTTTTAAAATATTGTTTATGATATTTCACATTCACATCATATGTTTTTTTTGAGATCATAGATATCAACATTAAAATTTACAAAAACAAATAAAAATAGGTACCGTCATATCCAAAGCGCTGGTATCATTTTACGGTTTTTTGAAAAAAATATTATCTAAACTGTTAGATGTTGTTCTAATGTTGATTATAAATAAAGTTTACTTGTTGATTAATACGCCAAAACACTTTTAAATTAATCTGTATCATAAATTGCAACCAACACATAACACACAGTACGAATCAAAATGGCGGAATCAAAATTCTTTCATTTTGCGTACTTGAAAAAAGCGTACTTGAAAAAAGAGTGCCAATTGATGTCATTCTGTACAATGTATCGTCCGGAAACGATAAAATACCATAGAGTATTAAAACTGATAAATAGGGAAAATATTGTTTCTTTTGGATGAAGTTAGCGTTGGTCCTATAGATACCATAGTGTATTAACGGAATTTTCTCAGAGGTCTAATTAGTTACCAAAGTGAAGTGAGCAGCTACGAATAAAACATTTTTGAGTTAAGTTGATTTTAGACTTTAGTACAGACAGCAAAAAATGTAACTAAAGTGTTACCATTTTAAATAAGTCCAACGAAATATTTCTGTAGCGGCAAATTTTAACTTAAGAAGCTTATAAATATATTGATATACTGAGCTAGGCTATTGACTGTGTAATAATAATTAACCTTGACTTGATATGACTTTGATATTATTTAACGGTGAGACGTCAAAATCTCCACATTTACACTGCTTATTGCCAATCCCTACTAATAATAAATCTTCACACTAAATTTGAGATTCTCCGTTATTTTTAGTAATTCCCCACAAATTGGCAAGCCTTGAATTCTATTGTATCAACTATCAAATATTGACCCCTTAACTAGGTACCTATACCATGAAGCTGTATTACAATTTACAAAACTGGAGCTGTATTATACTGGATCAAGGAAGTTAACCTATGCGTTCCAATTAAGAATAGAATCGCGCTGTCTTTTTTTTAAATAGATTTTTCAGAAATGTTTTTTTTAGATTGTCTTTGTCCAGAATAGGCTAAAAAGTATTAAAGTATAAAATTCATCAATAAATATATCAGTCTAGCCGTTCATCTATATATCGTCGTATTCTACGAATAAAGGCGTGATTACAAAATATGAACAACTTTCCAGGAGGAGGTTTTTGTGTTTAATTTAAATACTAATTGACAGATTTAAAATGTTAACATGTAATACACATGCAAAGGCATGTAATACATATGCGTTATCCTGAACAGGATTTTTATCATAGTAATAAATAAATAAATATCAAAATTATTTTTGGAACGAAGTTCCTTACGGCAGGCTTGGAGGGGATAGGGATTTTGCTGCGCGACCGAACTGAAAAAAATGTGATAGTAAAACCGTAAGAAAAATGCGTGGAATAAAAGCGTTAAATGAGACGTGCGCAGGCGCGACAGTCGCGTACACAAGCGAGTAGTGCCGTTTAGCCGAAGGAAGTTCGTTCCTACCTGGTGTCCCGCGACACCACATCATTTTTATTTACTTTTTAGTTCGGTCTACCATAAAAGCGTGTATTTTTAGTTTTTTTAAACTAATTTATTTACTTTTTAGAATTAGAAATAAGCAAGGCATGACAAATAGTAAATTAAAAAATTATAAGAGATCTAAAACTTTAATGTCAACTGAATCAAAAGCCGTTTGAATCCCAAAAATTTATTAATAATTAACAAACAATAAGAAAAGCATAAATTATTTGTTAGGTGCCAATTTATTAACTAAACTAACTAAAAACAAATTAAAATTAATTAAACAAACAAAATTAAACAACAAATTATTATTAAATAGTAGGTATTCTTATAGTCTTTTCGCTGATAGAAAGCGTATTTAAAAACAACGTGCGACAGATTTAAAGTTTTTGGGCAAAGTGTTTGGTCGCATGCTTCGAGACCTGTTTTGCCTTTTAGCTTTGATTCTCTTAGGTTCATAACCGAATAAATATTTTGAAATAAACTCCTTTCGTCATGTTTTAAATTTTTCTATTTTAAAATATTTGTAGTCCGTGTTTTACCCGTTCTGCTTCTTTTAACACAATTGCGTTTATATTACCAGCCACAGGAAATTCATTAAAAGAACTTGGGATAAAACAGTGAAACTAGAACCAGGACTATCTAAAATAATGTCAGCAGTTGGGATAGACATGTTTGGATAGTATTCATTTACATCTTCCATTAGCTGATTTTCTGATACAGAGTTTGTGTGATTTTCAATTTGGAAAGCTGTGTCATTAACGTTAGCATTAACGTTAACATAGCAGATAAGTTTGGAAATATTTTTTTACAGTAGGTATGGGCCATTCGGATCTGGAATGGATCTCTCCTTTTGCTTCCTGGCAAGTAGGCTATTCGAAATAGGCTGTGAACTTGACATGTTATCATCATAATCAATAGCGGCATTTAAAAACAATTTTGCATCCTCAGTAGGTAAAATACTGTTACGAATAATCTAGAAACGCGTAGAGTTGGAACGCTGGAGAGATCTAGAAATAAAAGAAAGAGATAGCTATTCCTATTGACAAACAAATAGTTGACCTAAGCTATGCCATAATGGACTTTGTGGTATAGGGCATAAGGTTGTAAATAGCGTGTACTAGAACTTATGAGTCATAACTTGTTTATCATAAGTTGTTTACAATAATTATTATTGTGTACGAGATGATTGACGAACATTCGCGATTGTTGTCGAACTATACCTCGGGTATAAATAGAGATGTGTTGACAAATACAGGGCAGTTTTTATAAAGCGATCGAGAGCGATACTTAAAGTGACCAGTGCGAAGCGAGTGTTCTAAGTTTAGTGTTAGTACAGTGAGTGACTAGTGTTAATCAGAGTATTTAGTATTACATTGTGTTGTTTTGTGTTGTGTGTATTTGTATTGTAAATACACGGATTTAATATAAGTGGTGTTTTCTTACAATTACGAACCCGAAGTACGTAACAATACTTTCAGATGTGGAACGCCTCTCTCGTTCAGCTACCCAGAAATAGGCTGTACATCTGAGGTGTTGTCACGAACGACTATGTCTGATACTACTCTACGTTTAATTGAAGGCTTAGTTATGTTTATTGTTTTTTTTTTATAGAAAACGGGGGCAAACGGACAGGAGGGTCACCTGATGGTAAGTGTTCACCGCCGCCCATGGACAACTACACTATCAGAAGACTTGCAGTTGCGTTGCTGGTCTTTTAAGAAAGAGTGGGCTCTTTCCTTGAGGACCCCAAAGTCGTATCCGTTTGGAAAAACCCTCACCAGTATTTGGTTCCACAAAGGAGTAGTGTGGGGGGAAAAAGTGCCATGAGATTCACACAGTTGTGGATTTCCAGACATTGAGATGGTGAGGATAAAATTTTGAATTTTGTCGCGATGTCCGATGGTGAAATTCTGCGGCAGGATTTTCAAACATTCAGGCGACCATATAATTTACAGGAACTTCTAATTTTTGTTAAAAATCACATTATATGTGTAGTGTTTCTAAACAAAGGGAAGAAGAGATGATAAAACCAAACCCAACGAGTGCTGTATGTACACTGATTTATTAATAATTAAAATGTTATTATTATTAATAATTAGCTCGGCACGCTAGTTACGCAGAGTTAGTTAGTAACAGAGAATAAGAGATGTATAACAATATATATTAATCTATGTTAGTACATAGAAAACTTTGCCATCGTGAGTATCTACTTGGTGGTAGAGTTCCGCAACGTCTCGCCCGTGAGCCAGGCATATGCTCATTAAAACTTAAGTGATCCCATCACCAGAACTGAATCAACATAAAACAGGAGCAATCGAATAAAGAACATCGAAATCGGTTCACATAAATCATTATTGATTTTCGGTAAACATATAACCTACTTGCATATAAAAAAACGACGAATTGACAACCTACTTCTTTTTAGAAGTCGGTTCATTAATACGGTTTAGATAAACAAATGCGGCAGTAATGGGTATCACGATCACCTTGTTGACAACAATTAGCCTGATAAATTGTGATGAACCTGGCTTTTAAAGAGAACCGACTCAGTTCAGAGTTCAGACTTCAGGCATTTACTTATCGAAATAATGAAGATATGATCGGTTCAGATCAGTCCAGTCCAATAGGCTCAGTAGTCAGTCAATTTATGAGGAAGACAGCCATGGGCGTCACCAGGATTACTTTCAGAGGGGCTATGCACCCCCTGAAAGTAATCCTGCACATCATACCCCCATCTACACATCATACCATTCACTAAAAAATAAAGAATAATACATATATTGTTATTACATATTTTATACGTATTTTGTTTCCTGCCAGGGAGGTGCACGCGCACTCCCTTGCACCCTGCTGCCGGCGTCCATGAAGGCAGCTATCGACAATAACTCTTGTAGTTGCTCTTTCCAATAAGTGTTAGGAATTGTGTACATGATGACTCATACTGATATTTTTATGATTTAAAGTAGGTAATTTGGGTATTTTATACTCTATACATATAATAAAATCGTAGAAAAGTCAAAACTGCACATTGACTATTTTTTTAAAAGAATACTTGGGACGTCATCTACAATCGATACCGAAGCCAAAAATATAGTTTTTAGAATTTTTATCTGTTTGTCTGTTTGTCTGTATGTATGTCCGGGGTAAACTCAAAAAGTACTGCATGGATTTACTTCAAATTTTGCATGAATATTACTAACACGTCGGGTCAACATATAGGCTACATATTATCACGCTATCACCTACGGGGGAGGAGCAGTGCGGAGTAAACGAAGTCCGCGCGGACGAAGTCGCTGGCAACAGCTAGTATATATAAATAAAATCATAGGAAGTCTGTATCAGTCACAATGGACAGAACCTGAAACTTGAACAATAAAATGTTAAATTGATGAATGTGAAGCTAATGAACCTAGTCCGTGGTAACATTAACACAAATGATCGCACGTTTATTTTTATATGTTTACGAGTGATCGCATTAGTTGATAGCGCGGTGATAATGGCGCGGGCGCACCGTGTCGTCACACGTCACACCGCGACCGCGGGAGGGAAACGATGCCAGTGAACGAATTCCGAAATACCAGTTGTGAGTCGTCGGCAGCGTCGCGAGGCCGCCGCGCTCTCCTCGCCCTCCTCGCGATCATCTGTTTCTTTGTTTACTGCGCGTGTTGAGCGCGGATTTACATACAATAACAAACAATGTCATTCACAAGAGACACATACAGCTGATATCACAGTTACTTAGGCGTAAAAGTATTCTTGACAAGTTTTAAACACATTTTTAACTTTTTACGGTACATTTTGTGTCCAGTGTAAACTGCAAAGGAAACAAAATAGTGATTTTGAAAAAAAAAACTGTTTAGGTACATTCCAACCCTTCAAAATACACTTTACGTCAGCAGTGCGCTTTAATAATAATAAACTCAGACAAATTTTTGAGAGTGGTGCTGATATGTCTCTACGTCAACTATTAGTGATCGGTTTATTCAAATGGAGTGGTTAAAGGGTTTAGTCGGTCGTCGAGAGCAGGTTTCGAATGCTGAAGATGCGAGGGCTGACGAGGAGCTGGAGAGCGCGCAGGAGCGGCGGCAGCGCTGGCGCAGTCTCTACATTATATACTTCACCATGTTCCAGATGTCGCTCGGCTTTAGCATCGTGCTCACCGGCGTGTGGCCCTACCTCGATAAGGTAATGTACATGAATGTCGTCACTTTATAGCCACCCTCACCACAACATATTATTCAGAGTTACCACTTTAAGTAATGACACTATTTTACAATTTCTTACAAGAGGCAGTGTTTTAACTGCAACCATTTATTTGACTCCGTCTTGTTCTGTCGACCTCGTTTAGACTAATATTCTGCATGAAAGTTATAGCTAAGCCCATTTTGTTTGCATCTAGAACCGGGCATGCATTGTGATTATTGCTCTTTTGCTCTTTTGTGATATAAAAATCTTTTCTTTTTTGAAATCCAATAACTACAAATAAACATTTCTAAACCATCAACACATTGCTCCAACATAATTATTTTTTCTGTGTCTATCCCATAACATACACACACAAAAACACAATACACAACCACTCAAAAATGTGTTTAAGGTACAAGCTTTAGTCAAAACACAAAATGATTCCTAAAAGGCTCGAAGGTATAACAGTCACGAGAAATGCACATAAGATCTTCCCTTCCCTCACTTCTCTAATCCCTTCTCTAATCTTCTTAACTATTATCTTTTATTCTTAATGTTTCGGCCTCTCAGAACCGATTATGGCATCGATTTAATGAATAATGGACTGCTTTAACGATTGATACGTTTAAAACTCTACAATGTCTTTTTTGTATTAAACACCATTCCTTCTTAAGTCATACCCCGAAAGACAATACAAACTACAAAGCATTGTAGAGTTCTGGATTAATTTTAAATATGAATAATATTCATATTTAAAATTAATCCAGAACTCTATTCCTTCTTAAGTCATACCCCGAAAGACAATACAAACTACAAAGCATTGTAGAGTTCTGGATTAATTTTAAATATGAATAATATTCATATTTAAAATTAATCCAGAACTCTATTCCTTCTTAAGTCATACCCCGAAAGACAATACAAACTACAAAGCATTGTAGAGTTCTGGATTAATTTTAAATATGAATAATATTCATATTTAAAATTAATCCAGAACTCTATTCCTTCTTAAGTCATACCCCGAAAGACAATACAAACTACAAAGCATTGTAGAGTTCTGGATTAATTTTAAATATGAATATCATATTTAAAATTAATCCAGAACTCTACAATGCTTTGTAGTTTGTATTGTCTTTCGGGGTATGACTTAAGAAGGAATGGTGTTTAATATAAAAAAATAACTATGTATAAAGGTAAAATCTATATTAATATTATAAATGCGAAAGTTTGGATGTTTTGATGGATGGATGTTTGGACGGATGAATGTTTGATGGGTGGATGTTTGCTACTCAATCACGCAAAAACTACTGAACGGATTTGAATAATATTTGGCACAAAGGTAGATGATGATAATGAAAGGAACCTGATATTTTTTATCTCGAAAAAAGTTGGCGATTCCGCGGGATTCACCAAAAACTTTTATAAAGTAGCGGGCTACACGCTGCAGTTAGCAAGTTATAAATGTTAAATCTCTTGAGGTAGTGACTGTGAATACTATCGTGTTCTGGAAACAGCGCGAGCGTCAGTAAATATTGTGATTGTCATAACAAGAGTGTTGTCGCCAAACAAACAAAGGAAATATCACATAGAGCGCGTGCAGCGACGACGTGCAGCTGTAACAAGTTATTGATTCATTTCGTCTTTCACTTATGGTTTTCGCAAGTTTTTTTTTATATCATAAGATAGCAAACAAGCAGATGGGTCTCCTGATGGAAAGAGTCAACTATCGCCTATAGACACCAAAGATGTCAATGGTGCGTTGCTATCTTGTGGCGAGGTCAAATGCCACATGCATAACTTTACCGGCTACCTTACCCTCCAAAATGGAACACGACAGCGACAAGCACTGACACTATTGCGGCAGGAATAGGTAAGGCGGTGGTACCAGACCCGGGCGAGACAATGCAGAACTCTACCACCTAGTAGCCACGATGGTAGTGACTCGATAGCCAATCGGTCGCCTTTTACGACCTGCTTGGCAGAACGGCAGTTGGCCTATTCTTCAAAGGAGGCCGGGACCAATACGGCGAAAGAAGTTAACGTCTAAATAAAAACATAGGTAATTCAATCCACCCGTGGCGCTTCGATATTTTAGAGGAGGTAAATTTTTAATAAAGAAGATTTTTTAAAGCAGGAAAGATAAATTACCACCCCGTAGTTACGCTACGGCAGGACACTTCGGCATAGAAGTAAAACACCCATTACACTACCAATATCTCAAGCCCTGTTTACAGGGACAGGGTGGTGTATTAAGAAACAGGGAGATAAGGCGATCTAGTAGCTTCGACTTACTGCCGATCGGGCCGTAACAAGAAACAAGCCAGGGCGTACTGACACAGCGCGCGGTGCGAGTGGTGTATTTTATCGTTTATTTTATTTACATACAATGTGCGCTATCCTAATGATATAAGTGATTTTATTGAATGAAACATAATTTCTGAGTTAGTCACAGAGCGGTTTCTAGTGTAATGTAATAAGCGGCATCCTGACTAGGAGACCGGGCGCCCGAGAGATAGGGCCCGAGAAATGTCATGTAATTGGTGCTTAGACCTAGAATTATACAAAGGTTCTTTTCGATTTTCAATCCAAAATCCAATTCATCCATACACCGACCGAATAGACAAATGTTTTATTTATATAACAGAATAAAAAATAGGTAGCTTTCCTGAAAGAGGAAAGATAACCATCGCTTATCGACACTATTAAGATTAATGTTATGTTGCTATTGGCGTGGCGAGGATCTATGCCACCATGTAGCCGCGATAGCGGTGAAACTTATCCCTAATCGGTCGTCTTTTACGAACTGCTTGTCAGAATGACAGGTAGTTTCTTCTTCAAAGAGAGCGCGGACCAACACTGGGTAGTGGTTTCCATCGCTGCGCGTTACCAGTCTGTAACGACCATCACTTGTTTCTAGAGATAACCGACACCGATAACTGTACGTGCTCATCTGAGGACGTCGATGTTAACACCTCGCCACCACACTCCGAGCTGCTACTGAGAATTTTACTCGATAAAACCACAACAACATTGTGTCTGACAACAATATGTGTCTGAGGTGGGGATCGAACTTAGGGTCCTAGACCACGAAATAGTCCGACAATATGAAGCAATACCAGAATGTTATAAAGTTTGTCGCTTACAAAGAACGCTGTCTCGGTGGAATTCAACTGTGTGTGTACAATAACAAAAACATTCCGTGTGTTGGTCCAGGCCCCCTTTGAAGAACAGATGAACTGCCGCCCTGCCGGGCAGGTAACAATAGGTGACTGATTGGTTATACGTGTCACTACCATCGTGACAACTAGGTGGTAGAGCTCAAAGACGTCTCGACCGGGCACTGCGCCGCTCCTGCTGAGAAAGAAGGGAAACCAGATATATGTTCTTGGACTTCTATATACTTCTGATTACGTTGTGGGTTTCAAGCCTGCTCAGTTTTTTCGCAGGGCACCCTGAGCTCGCAACCCAGTGGTGATCAGGAGGTTGCCGCTGTTGATTCTGGTTTCCAGAAGTTACAGTAGGTTCGACAGGTGGGCCTGTAGAGATAGTACCTACAATATATTTTCATCAGAAGAGAGAATTATTCGTATTATCGTATGCTGCTGAAACATAGATAGATTAAAAAAATCATTTTAAAAATATTTATACAGTATCACTATCATCAGAGATGTATATATTTCTAGGTATGTGTATTAATACACGTTTTTTGATATTTTTATGTGTTGTTGACTAATTCTACCAACACACCTACATCGCGGATAAATAGTCGAGTTTGTTGCTAGCTCAATTTGTGTAATGTGTGTACGGTCCAGTGATGTTTGGCTTTTAGTCTGTTATTTGTATTGACCACTGGGTCCACTTCTTGTAACCAACAATCTAACTTCTGCCAGCCAGAAGAAGTCTTATTCACCACTACCACAGCCACTACACACGACTGCAAGAGTACAACGATCGCACGCGTCAGTAATATTCTTTTTATTCGATAATTTTCTTTTATTGCTGTAGTTTCCTTTTGAAGAATAGAATATCGAATTACCTGTCAGAAAATCTTAAAATATCAGTGCCGAAGACTGAATGAGACACGGTCAATGAGAGTGCTGCGTGGTAGAGTTCTGCACCGTCTCGCCCGGATTTGTAACCACCGCTTAACTTATCCCGGTCGAAATATCAATAAACATAAACAAGCAAGCAAATTATAAACAAGCAAACTGATGTTTCTTTAAACACCTATATGTACATAACTATATACATAACCTCATCTATAGCAACCAAGGAGATTAATAGGGCGTTGTCATCTGCGTGGCGAGGTGGAAACAGCTACGTGCATAACTTTGCCGGCGACATGACCTTCCAAACTAAAACGTGACAGTGGCCAATACTTAGTGGTGATATCGCAGCTGGAGTGTGCAAGGCGACGGTACATCGGAGGATATGTATGTACTCATTATAGTGTAATTGTACCACCGCCTTGTGATGACCATTGTGGTTCAGCCTTCGCTTGCCTTTTACTAGCTGACAGGAAAACAGATTGTTGAGCGCGTACACCTATCACTCCCGGTTACCGCAACAAATAAGCGAATGTGTGTTTACGCACTGTCGCGGTCGGTCCGGGCCTCTGATGAATAGACCATTTGCCGTTCTGCCAGGCAGCGAATAAGAGGCGACCGACTGGCTGCATCGTCGCGGCCGGGTCTGGTACCACCGCCTTACCTATTCTTATGTCGTAATTCGTATCATAATAGCGTCAGTACTTGTCACTGTCGTATTCCGGTTTGGAATATAAAGGCAAACTGATGCATGTGACATTAACACCCCGTCACAAGGATAAAAACGCACTATTAACATCTTTGTTGACTCTAGGCGATGGTTTCTCTTTCCATCAAGAGAGCCATCTGCTTGTTTGCTATTTTATAAGAAAAACAGTGGTATAGTGGGAGCTCACTATCTTCACCTACCTTCCCCTTACCTTCCCTTCATCATCCTGCTATCTTCCCCCTATCACTCCCGGTTACCGCAACAAATAAGCGAATGTGTGTTTACGCACTGTCGCGGTCGGTCCGGGCCTCTGATGAATAGACCATTTGCCGTTCTGCCAGGCAGCGAATAAGAGGCGACCGACTGGCTGCATCGTCGCGGCCGGGTCTGGTACCACCGCCTTACCTATTCTTATGTCGTAATTCGTATCATAATAGCGTCAGTACTTGTCACTGTCGTATTCCGGTTTGGAATATAAAGGCAAACTGATGCATGTGACATTAACACCCCGTCACAAGGATAAAAACGCACTATTAACATCTTTGTTGACTCTAGGCGATGGTTTCTCTTTCCATCAAGAGAGCCATCTGCTTGTTTGCTATTTTATAAGAAAAACAGTGGTATAGTGGGAGCTCACTATCTTCACCTACCTTCCCCTTACCTTCCCTTCATCATCCTGCTATCTTCCCCCTATCTACCAGTTTTTTTGACACTGTGTTACTTTATATGCCTATGTACATACACAATTAACGTATACAATATATCGCACCTCCGCACAAAGAGTGTCACAAGTCCAAAAAACGATTCTCGAGTAAAAGGGGTTTAAAGTTGCTCCTACCTATTTTTTTCGCTTTTCCGGCCAACGCCACTAACATCACTAACGCCATATAGCACCAAATCATTGAAAACAGTATTAGATCACCATTCGACATAAAACTATGGCATAATACGATACGAATGGTACAATAAAAGTGATTTTACCAATTTTTGAATTGTGACACTATTTAAGCGGAGGTGTGATATGTTTATGCATACTTATATGCAGAGGTAAGGGTTAAAGACCACATGTCGCAAGTTTAATGGTTTTTTCTAGGGATGGGCCGAAATTCGTTTTACATTCGGTTTAACCGAATTTCGGCAGTTTGAACCGAACTTCGACATTCGGCCGAAATTCGGTTTAAATGCCGAACATTCGGCACTAGAAGAAAGTTTCTTCTTGCACTAATTTGCTTGAAATCTATGCTAATGTTATATAAAGAGTAAAAATTTGTATTCTATATTTTTATATATTGTATCATCTAAACTCAAAAACTAATAAACCAATTTAAAAAAAAACTTTCATCTTTCTTTCACGAGTAACATAGGCTATACTATACTTTCGAAAAAAACAGTTGACCTAGCAGGCCACCCCTGAAACATCCCGCTAAATAAAAGAACATAAAAACAAAAGTGAAAAAACTTCAGCATAGATTTTTGAGTTCAAAGAGTTCAAAAAATATGTAAAATGGTTGACCCGGCAGGTCATCCCTGAAACTTTCTGCTAGATCTTTATCTATATCTTAGCACATTACAGATTTTTTCAGAGTTCAAAAATCATAAATAACAAATATTCGTTAGTACATAGAAGTTGTTGTAAATGACAGTAATTTCAAAATTTTTGAAATGCTATATATTTTAAAAACGATGATTGATTTTGGTCTTTCAAATGACATTCAACGCAATTTTTGACCTCTAAAATGTTTCCATAGCTACGTAATTTACAGACTCAGAAATGTCGAAGCAATATCAAAAAAGTTTCTTTGAATTTTCGATATTACTAAATTCCAAATAAATCGACCGATTTTGATGCAATTTGCTTATTTGACACAATTTATAGAAAGAAAAGCTGATTAGACTTTTAAGTCAATCTGTATATTAGTCTGAAAGTCATTTTAAACATGCTAAGTTTGCTCTAAACAAAAAAATATTAATATTTGAAAAGCCGTAACTTTTGAAAACTTGATTTAATTTTGATCTGTGAAACTGTATTTGAAAAAATTTCGAATTTATGTCGAAAAAACACTTTTTCCAAATTTTTTCGTCAACGATAACTTCCGAACGGAAGTTATTTATGAATTAGACGCAGTTTTTTAACAAGAAGAGCTGATAACATTTTATACTCAATCGAT
The DNA here is from genome assembly GCA_036924255.1 of Apodemia mormo. Taxonomy (NCBI): domain Eukaryota; kingdom Metazoa; phylum Arthropoda; class Insecta; order Lepidoptera; family Riodinidae; genus Apodemia; species Apodemia mormo. The sequence continues at coordinate 449,140 of JAUPFN010000013.1, forward strand.
ACATTAATCTGTAAGTTATATTAAAAAAAATATGTTTCGTCAATTTTCTTTGCAATTTTTTCAAAATTTATCAAAATATTCTAGTCCGAATTGGTTAAAATTGTTGGAAGCCAAGTTGAACAGAATATTAATCAATGCCATTAACCACGTTTCGATCGGTCAAGCCGTTCAAAACTTATGAAATGTTTACATACATACACATACAACCATACATTTTCTCTCACTCAAACACATACATACATACATACATACAAACATACTGACGTCATCGCAAAAATAGTCAGAAAATGTTTCATACGTAGCGGGAAGTTGAAAATCAAAAGTATGATATAGATGAAGATGCATATATTTTAAAACATGATGATTTAGATCTTTTTAATTGCATTCAACGTAATTTTTACCTTTAAATGGTTTTATTAGCTCCAAAATCGGTAGTTTAAAAAATGTCGAAGACAAGATAAAAAAATAGGTAAGTCAGTCGACGCTGCAGGCTATCCTTGAAACTTCCCGCTAAATTGAGGTATTTTAGGCTCAAAGGAACAAAAGCTGTAGTTTTTGTCAGCATTTTTTTTCAAGGTTCAAAATTCTGACTATTGTTATAAATGACAGCGATTTCATTTTTAAAAAGCTGTATATTTTGAAAACAATGATCGATTTTCATCCTTTAAATGGCATTCAACGAAATGTTTGAGGTCTAAAATGTTTTTGAGCTACATTCTCGATGAAAACTCGATTTTCAGAAATTGGGGCAAAATCAGTAACTTCCTTATCTATATACCTAAGTAGCAGAAAGTTAATAATAAAAATCCATGCCTAAATTGGAACAATGTAACTCAATGTATCAAAATGTTGCTGTTAAATCATTAATTCACGTGCGTTGCGAAACTCATTAACGATATCTTATATATCCATACTAAAATTATAAATGGGAAAGTGTATCTGTTTGTTTATCCGTCTTTCACGGCAAAACGGAGCGACGAATTGACGTGATTTTTTAAGTGGAAATAGTTGAAGGGATGGAGTGACATAGGATACTTTTTTCTCTTACTTTACGCGAGCGAAGCCGCGGCAAATATAATAGCTAGTAGTAAATAGTAAAATAAGTAAATAGCTAGTATAAAATAATTAAATTTTAAGTAAATTCGTAAAAAGTCACGACGTGTCGCTTTTAAGAAAGCGCCCCAAAATTAAACCGAAGTTCGGCCGAAATTCGGCCGAATTTTTGTATTTTCACCGAATGTTCGGCCGAAGTTCGAATTCGGTTCAAACCACATTCGGCCCATCACTAGTTTTTTCCGATCTCAAAAATGAACAATGCGTCTAAAGAAGTTTTTATCTCAAGAAGAAGTATGTGGAGATGTTAGTCACCACCCATCTTGTCAGCCGACATATCGGTGAAGCGAGGTGAACGGAACGTATATTGGTTTACTCTAAATTCCCATAAGGCAGCCGACGATGATGTCAAACTGTTTCATGCGACCCCCGCGATGCCACCGAGAAGAAAGACGTCGGCTTAACAAATGGACACAGCCGACACGTACATAAAGAACACCACAGCGGCACAAGTATCTGAAGTATCTTCAGGTGAAACGAACAGTCAATCTTCGTTACTCCTGAACATGCTTCTGTTTCAAAGTGAAATGTGCGTTGAGTGCGTCAATTGTGTGTGAAAGTGTGGTGGATGTGGGTGCATAAGGCTATACACGGTTAAGATACTATAATATTTCATCTTAAGATACCCTAATATAATATAACTTAAAGCATATTTCAATAATCACTCACCATACAAATCCTATGAACCATCACACACGACTAAGATAATATATATTTTACCTTTAGTATCTTAAGATACCCAACGATATGGAAATATATATTTCATATCTTAAGATATGAAATATAATATATTTCTTCGCATCTTAATTTAAATACATGATGTTTTTAATTCGGGATATGCGCGATCGCAGTGCCTCATAATTTACAATATTATAATGTTATAAATGCGAAAGTTGGGATGTTTGGATGGATGGATGTTGGTTACTCAATCACGCAAAAACTACTGAACGGATTTGAATGTAATTTGGTACATAAGTAGATGGTGACCTGGAATAGCACATAGACAACGTTTTATCCCGAAAAAATTTATAATGTAGCGGGCTGCGCGGTGCATCTACTTTATTACAATAGTTACTATGCGGTCAACTGAGAATAGGATCGCGCTTGTTATTAACTTCATATCACAAGTGTCAAATTAGCAATGTCAGCAAAAAACATTTGCTCAAAAAATATTGCTGATTTATTAAAGAACATTATATAACGTTTTAATATTATCAATAAAAAAATTGTGTATAAAAGTCGCGTTAGTAAAATATACCAATTAGAGTGAAAATATTTTTTTAGTATTTCTTTATTAGAATTTTTTTGCACACCTTACTCATCAGTTTTTGCAAAATGCGGACTAATATGTCATCCAGAATCTTAGCTGGAACGCATAGTAGTAAGTTATAGCAGCAGGCAGCTTTTGTGATAAGTGGTGAGTCAGTGCCGTAACAACAAAGCAGAATAACTTAATAAGTGCATTGCTGTTCTCTCGCTGTTATCTGAGCCATCGATGCTTGATTGTTATGAGGGAGCGATGTCGCTTAGTCCTTTATGTTACCGAATGACGTGATACTACAACATGCATCACTCAAACTGGATTGAACATATTACATCTATTTATTTTATAGAATATCAAACAGGCGATTGGTTTTGGTTATGAAAAGATTCAACAATCGCTTTTAGAGTAGGTACATATAACAAAGGTTGTAAAGGCAGGTTGAAATATCCCATTCACAAGTTTACCAGTTAGCGTACCCTCCAAACCGGAACACAACAGTGACAAGCACTGACGTTATAACGACACAATAATAGGTAGGACGTCGGTGCCGGAGCCGGGCGAGACGGTGCGGAACTCTACCACCCAGTCATTACGATGGTAGCAGGTTGTGACACGTTCGGCCAATTACTTCTACGAAATGATTCTAGTTTTTGTGTGACTATCTGTTCTCATGCTTACAAAGCATCATTTTGTAGTTTTTGTAGTACTTGTGTTGTTGATAGCCAACGGATAATATTGAAATGTTACATCAACATATTGTGTAATAGCGCTGTGTGACATATTACAATTTGATAATACGGGATTCATAACTAAATATATTTTCTAATAATATATTTAGTTATGAATTTTATAAGGATATATATCGCTTGCATAATAGGTATGCATTGAAAAAAAAATAGCAACTAGGTATCTACAATTTTCTTGTCGCTATTTTCCTCGTAGAAGCAGTCTACCGAATCGGTGGTATCTTTATTATTGCCACAGAACAATATACTCCTAACGGAGATTATTAGAGGATACTCTGTGGACGGCATTAGACCTCGCCATAAGATAATAATAATAATAATAATAATAATAATAATAATATTTTTTATTAGCAACGCATATAGCAACGCACCATTAACATCTTTGGTGTCTATAGGCGATGGTTGTCTCTTTCCATCAGGAAACCCATCTGCTTGTTTGCTATCTTATGATATAAAAAAATCCGTACATTCTCTGCAACGTTGTTTTATTGAAACATAAAAAAGTAGAGTAGTGCCAAAATGCGGAGACTTATGACAGCAGCTGTGCAGGTACGCGGGTGCGCCAGATTACAGTGAAGATGTTCATTCATGGTACTATTCATAAAGAACTCGTGTGTAGATCGGCGCTCATTCTATCGCATTCACTACGACATGGCAGTCCGCGATCCTGAATGGGGCAGAATTTTATTTTATTTTATTGGTTTACCAACGTTTGAATACAATAAATAATTAATTTTAACACTTGTCAACAACCATGCTAACTGTATCAAACATTTACAGGTAAACACCACATGCTTATAATATTATAAAATAACTTATTTAACATAACAAAAAGAAACAAGAAATTACAAAAAAATGAGATAAATAAACACAACAAACAAACAGAATGTTACCCAACCAAGCACATCGTTTGAAAATGTTCGTTGTTGAGTTTCAAAGGGAAACGATCAATGGTTAAAGTTACCCCGCGCGGTTATCACGTAACTCGCAATGCGAAATTATTGTAATTGTTTAGTTATCGCAAGACACATAACAGCCTTGTGTATTAGTGAATAGTGGCAGTCGTTGCCGCTTGACTAACTATTTTTGGTGCTGTGACATTGTAAAAAGTGCATCTCGTGACTAACAAGCAATTCGAGACGTGTTTGATGATTTTTTCGTTACGTTTATTATTCATAGCTGATTGCTGGCGGATTGCAAACGTTAGGTGATACGCCTGCTGAACATTCAATATTCGTCCCGGAAAATCCAAAAAACATTAAATTTTAGTCAGCATGTCTCCTGCTGGGAAAGAGACAACCATCGGCTATAGACACCAAAGATATTAATGGTGCGTTGCTATCCGTGTAGCGGGGTGGTAATGTCACTCGCATGACTTTACCGAATACCTTACGTCTTAACCGAAACACGAGAGTGACACGCAATGACGTAATTGCGGGAGGAATAGGTAAGGCGGTGTGAATAGAGCCGGGCAAAACGTTGCGGAAGTCTACCACCTACTAGTCACGATGGCAGTGACTATGGTAGACAGGTGGGCGCCGCGCTGGGCACACAGACAAACCGCTGTGTTGCGACGCGGCCGACGCTGATCAGGCACATTGTTTGATTTCATAACATCCCACTCGCACGCCATGTGTCTTTCACTTTCTTTATTACATCACCCCAAACACATTCGAGGAGGATTATGACATTGTACATGTACATACTGCTGGCCCCAGTGGCGAAGTTTCATCCATATATTGATACTTAAAGCGAAAACTTTGTACCCCTTATACAAAATTACGTGAATGGAGGAGTAGATATAATTTGAATTTGACACAATTAATATTACATTGTGACGGAGTGCAGCAGGCTAATGTTTTTATATAATATGCATTAGAGACACATTAAATTGATACAAAATAACATTACATACCTACACTACTATTCATTTGACACACACACACACATTTAATTCAATATATCGACGGTCTCTACGTTAAAAGGACATATCAAAAATGTATTTTTTTTTATTTATAAGTATGAATAGGCTTGTCTGATATGAATGCCAATGTAAAAACAGTCGTTTATCAATTTTTCCGAGAAAATATTAAAAAAAAATTAAATACTTAAATACTGTTATGGACTCCCTAAATATAATAATTCATTGTAGAAAAAACTTTTTTATAATTATGCATAGAATTATTTAAAGAGACATTAAACATTAATTACGCTCTCCTGTAAACCTCAGTTTTTGAAATGTCCTTTTATACATAGGGACCGTCGATATATGCCACCGTAAAATTGTAAGAACCATTAGATTGTATTTAAGCCATAATATATAAATACTAGAATATATTAAATATATTCTAGTATTTATATATGTATTTCTATGTATTAGTATCGTTGACTAACATCCGTTAATTAACACAAGCAAATAATTTGCTTACTTTGGGGTTAGATCAGTCAGTGTAATTTGTCCCGTGAATATTATTATTATTATAATCTACCGTACCTAGTAATATTATAAACAAGTTGCTAACCTAACCAAATTATAAACTCCCTAGATATGTTATAAACTTACGGTTCTTACAATTTTACGGCGACATATACACAATATGTTAGTCTTTTGTTAAGAAATAATATTTTATTAAAATCTTATTAGGGATTTTATTTAGCCTATGGTCAAACGAAGTCATAGAGTAATGGTGGATTTTTTTAACTTACCACTACGTATGTAGATAAGGAAGTTACTGATTTTATCCCGATTTTCGAAAATCGAGTTTTCACCAGATGTCCACGTTTTGAGGTCCTAGGAACATTTTCCGACTTTTTTCACAATCAAGTCAGTATGTCTGTATGTATGTATGTGTGTGTGTGTGTAAACATCTCATAACATTTGAACGGCTGGACCGATCGAAACGCGGTTGATAGCATTTGATTGGATCCTACTCAACTTAGACTTCCTGAAAATTTGAACCAATTACGTTTAGGGGATTTTGAGAAATTTTGAAAAAACATTAAAATAAATTTTGGTGAAACAGTATTTTTTTATTATAATTTCCAGACCTATGTACCGATTGAGTACAAAAATTAATCAGCGCTATTCCTCAAAAACTACGTCTAATACATAAATTGCATCAAAATCGGTTTATCCGTTTGGGAGTAATCGTTGACGAAAAATTTTGAAAAAAGTGTTTTTTCGACATAGCTTTGAAATTTTTCAACCAATCATTTTTGGTTGAAAATGGTAGGCATTTTGGTGGTATTATATAGTATTTAAGTACTAAAAAAACTACGTCAAATACTATTTCAAAAATCAAAATCGAATCTAATACTCAAACTTATAGCTTCAAATATTAAAATTACGTTGTTTTTAGCAAACTTACTTAATTTTTTTTTAAATAACTTTCAGGCTAATACACCGATCGATTTAAAAATCTTATCAGCTTTTCTCTTTTTAAAAACTGCGTCAAATACCGTTAATTTAATCAAAATCCGTTAATTTGTTTGAGATTTATCAATGAAGAAAATTAAAAATAAAATGTTTTTTGACATTGCATTGAAATTTTTCAACATATCAATTATTTAGCTAAAGCTCAAAAATTGAGTTATCAATGAAGAAAATTAAAAATAAAATGTTTTTTGACATTGCATTGAAATTTTTCAACATATCAATTATTTAGCTAAAGCTCAAAAATTGAGTTATCAATGAAGAAAATTAAAAATAAAATGTTTTTTGACATTGCATTGAAATTTTTCAACATATCAATTATTTAGCTAAAGCTCAAAAATTGAGTTGAATGCCATTATCGTTTTCAAAATATACAGCTTATCAAAAATAAATATACTGCCATTTAAACAAACTAGATGTGTAAACTGAAAAATCTATGCTTATATTTTTTACTCTTTTGATCTTAAAATACTTTAATTTAGTGGGAAGTTTCAGGGATGGCCTGCAGGGTTAACCGTTTACACATTTTTTTATTTTTGTTTTTAGAGATTTTTTAGAGATTATTTTTTTTATAGAAAAGCGAGCAAACGGACAGGAGGCTCACCTGATGGTATGTGATCACCGCCGCCCATGGACAACCACACCATCAGTAGATTTGCAGTTGCGTTGCCGGCCTTTTAAGAAAGAGTAGGCTCTTTTCTTGAAGATCCCTAAGTCGTATCCGCTTGGAAAAACCTGCCGGTAATTGGTTCCACAGAGGAATAGTACGAGGAAAAAAGTGCCTCGAGAATCGCACAGTTATGGATTTCCAGACATCGAAATGCTGAGGATGAAATTTCGAATTTTGTCGCGATGTCCGATGGTGAAATTCTGCGGCAGCAATTAATCCAAACGCTTCCTCGGAACACTCCCCATGATAGATCCGATAGAAGATGCAGAGCGAAGGCACATCTCTACGTAATGCCAAAGAATCAAGCCGATCAGAAATAGTACTGTTACTGACGATTCGAGTCGCTCTACGTTGAGTGCGGTCAAAAGGAAGGAGCTAGTTCTAAGGAGCCCCCGCCCAAAAGTGAGAGCAGTACTCCATATGAGGTCGGATTTGCGCCTTATAAAGTTGTTAGCAATGGGCTGACTGGCTGAATGGCCCTGCTGAGAACACCCAGCTTTTTTGAGGCTAATTTGGCCTTGCCTTCTAAGTGACCACGGAAGTGAACGTTGCTCGATATATCAACTCCAAGAATTTCAAAACTGGCTGTGGCTGTTAGGGAAGTATTTTTGAAGCGGGGAGATACGACAAAGAGAGATTTCTTAGTGGAAGACGCGCAAACTTGTGTCTTCTGGGGGTTAAAATGGACTAAGTTTAGTCGACTCCACTTTGAAGCTGAGGGCAGTTGTTCTTTGAATCCCGACACAAGTTTATTCCGACACTCGTTAACGTGTTGTTGAGAAACTCCGTTGCGGCCAGAGTACAAAGCATCACCCGTACTATCGTCCACATAGCAATGAATGTTGCTTGATTGCAACATTTCATTAATATGCAGAAGAAACAGTGTAGGTGATAGCACACAGCCCTGAGGAACACCAGAATTGACGGGTTTAAGTTCAGAGCATGTACCATCAACAACGACCTTGATGCTCTGATCTGCCAAAAAACTGGTGATCCAATAGCGGAGTTTCACAGGAAGCCCATAAAAAGGGAGCTTGGAGAGAAGTGCTTTGTGCCATACCCGATCAAAGGCCTTCGCTATGTCCAAACTAACTGCCAAAGCCTCCCCCTTGTTCTCCACAGGCTCCGTCCATCGGTGCGTTAGGTAAACTAAAAGATCACTAACTGAGCGACCGCGACAAAAACCGTACTGGCGATCGCTAATCAGATTCTAGATACCCCAAAAGCTGGCTGTTAATAATGGATTCCATTATTTTTGAGAACAAAGGGATTATCGCTATAGGCCGACAGTTGGTCGGATCTGAGCGATCGCCTTTCTTAGGGATTGGGTGCACTAAAGCTGTCTTCTAAGATTTTGGGACAACGCCAGTTGTGTATTAGAGCCAAAAAAGACGCGTTAAAACCGGTGTTAACTCGGAAGCGCAGATCTTTAGCACGATTGGTGAGATGCCATCAGGCCCACTAGACTTATGGAATCTCAACCAAAGAGCTATCTTTTAAAATCGCTAAAGGTGTTCTAGGCCACATGAGGCCTGACTGCGATTTTACTTGTAAACCATTTGTAACGTTTAGACTTTGAATAAGTAAATATTACACAAGTGGACAGATAGGTACATTGTACTGAATGCATAGACTCTGGTTTCCCACGTTGCGCTGGCTGGTCGCCTGGAGGATGGGTGGTAATTCTCATCACAGAATTCCAATCATAAGTATTATCGCTTCATACTTGTGATGAACTGGCCCTAAAGCTTCGTCGAAGTACTAAGTCTTAACCGAGCATTATCATATTCGGCATTTGGTACTTCACTAAGGTTTATTACTACCTCGATACAAGTTTTATATAATTTTTCCTCGAAACTTAATGTTTTGCGTCGAACAGGTCAATCATTACCGAATTACTAATTATTTTTATACTAACGATTTCTGTTAGTTAATTATCTAAATCATCTAACTAATTATTTTTATACTAACGATTTCTGTTAGTTAATTATCTAAATCATCTAACTAATTATTTTTAAATCACTGTTGTTTTATCATATTGTTTCACATTTGTCCTTTATTTGTGTAGTGTACATTAATCCTTTGAAAGTGTCACGTAGTTTGCTTGATATACAAATCAACGGTCCCTGCACATATAAGGACATGTCAAAAATGTAACATTTTTTCTTCATTTTATGTATTTCGTTACGTATACAAATCGAATAAGAGAACAAGTGTACTACAAAGCTACTATACTTATTTAAAATCATCCTAGCTACATAGATAATAATGCACACTTAATGTTTGCGGTATCCGGTATACTTGGGTGACATATACCTGTTTTGATCGGTAGAGTCACCCGCTAATCTGCTATTCAGTGGTATACAGATAAAAATAACAATTTGTTGACTCCCTTTACATTTTAGGTTTTTATTAATATTAATATTGCCGCAAACCTGTGACGTAGCCCGTTGTCCTGAACAGTGTTTTTCAATATTTTTCAAGACACGACCCCCTGCATGTTATAAAAAATTGCGACCTAGCTTACATTCAAAAAATCAAATCCTTTTAATATTTTCTTTATTATCAAGTAAATAGTTTGTCTTTGTTTTTTTAGTAACACTAGCTAGCGTCTACGACCCTTTTGCAAAGACCTTGCGACCCGCCAAAAAGGCCGGGATCCACATTTTTAAAAACACTGTTCTATACGAATGATAATCGCGGTAATGCGACGCGACGCGACGTGTTGCGACGTGACGGGAAAATATCAAGTACTTACTCGTTGTATATATTTTGAACTGTGGCCGTTGTGGTTGTAAATTGTAATCAATCTGCGACGAGACGTGACGCAGTTCGAGCCACAAAATGTTTTTAAATAGAGGCCTTGTTTGTTGTTTTCCTTCATTGTTTATGAAGTTTTTGTAGCGTTAATAATTGAAAACACGGATTTTCGAGTATGATTATAAAAATAATAAACTGAGATCTTCGCGTTTGTCGCTCATCGATGACTGCAAAATGGGACATACGTCGCGTTAAGTATTATTAGTCACATTATGTCGCAACTCGCATGGTATCGCATCGCGTCGGTACGTGCCGCGTTACGTCGCTCTCGTAACAGTTATACTAAGGTATAAAATTAAAATCTTTATTAATATTATAATAATTTACTAATAAAATAATTTACTACAGGAATTTATACAAATGTATAAATTCCTGTAGTAAAGTTTAGTATCGTGGAGACTGATGCTCCTGTGAGTGGAGTTAAATAAATAAATAAATAAATAAATCTTTATTTCAGGTACCATGCCCATAGATTTCATATTACATGCTTATAATGTTAACACAATAATATAATTAAATTAGCTAATGTTCAGATTTTATTACATTATAAACAAAAAAAAAAAAATTATAAAACTTACATTATTAATTACAATTAAAAATTTACATTATTAAATTAATTTATTTAATTTTTATTTAATATTAAATATAAGCGCTCTGGAACGCATGTGACATGCGTTCCAGTGCCTTACCACAGGACAGTCCACTCTATCTAATATGGTGTTAAGGAGACCGTTGGTGCTATTCCGCACCCGCAGCATCACCGAGGCCACCGTTTGCGCAAGATCGCATGAAAACTGTCAATGCGGGTCTCGGCAAACATCCCAGATGCACTGCAGTACCGAGGTAGCCCCAACAGCATCCTTAACCCATTATTATACTGAACACGTAGAGCATTGAGCGCCCTACTTGTGCACTTGGCCCTCAGGCTACACGTGTAAAACGTTTGGCAGTATGCTTTAAATAAGCGAATTTTTACTTCAGCGCTACATCGTGCAAACCTGCGGGCCAACATGTTGCATCTCACTGCCAATGCTCTACGTTCTCTCTCTACATCTAAATCATCAGAGAGGTCTGCGCTGACCCAGTGCCCCAGGTATTTAAATTTGCTAACGGTACTTAACGCCATACCCCCAAGTTTGATTGGAGGTACCGCCTTTGGAGCTTTATTGCCAGCCTTAAATACAAGTAATTCGCTCTTTACTCTATTGTACTTTAAGCCATGTGTTATCGCATACCTCTCACAAATTGCAATCAGTTTCTAAAGAGCTCTAACCGATGGGCTCAGCAGAACCATATCATCCGCATAGCTAATATTATTTACAAATTGACCATCTATTGAGCAACCTACTGCGGCTCTGTTTAGCTCATCTATCAATGCGTTTATGTACAGGTTAAAGAGCCTAGGAGAGGTAATTCCACCCTGCCTCACCCCACACTCCAACCTATATTCTTCTGATAGAGCTCCTGCCCATCTAACCTGATTTGTTTGGTGCTGATACCAAAACTTAACTAGGCTAACAATCTCCCTTGGCGTGCTTGTTTCCCTCAAGAGCTTATCCCATAAGATGTTGTACGAAACAAGGTCAATTGCCTTCGACAAGTCCAAAAAACACGAGTAAACTGGCGTCCCCCTGGTAGTATAATACTGAACGGTGTGCTTTAGTCGCAGTATTGCGGTTTCGGTAGACAGTCCCGGCCTAAACCGGCCGTGTGATTCGTGTAAGTTAATGTTTTTTCAAATATGCGATCTAATAAACCGTCCAGCACTTTTGCTATAACAGTTGCCAGAGTGTTAGTGTTAGAGTTGTGACATAACGAATACTTTTTCCTCAGAGTAGAAAATCATCATGCCTGCACATATTTTATTTATACTGAGTCTTTCTAGGATGGGTTTAGATGAAAAATTATAGAATGTAGTATTCATAGATACCGCGACAATCGGACTGGTTCAAGGCCAGAACCATTTATCAACAGTCCTTTGGATTATGAGTCACAGTCGGGTTAACTCGCAGAGTCCATAATCAAACGCAGTTGGCCCAGTGATATAATGTAATATGTTCCGCGAGAAGCTTTTGACTCATGAATCCGTTCACTCTCGCATTAAGTAAAGACTACTTACGTTTCAATGTCCGAACGTCAATCTCATATACCTATCCGTGATACGAATATTAATGACGGGATGTCGCATATCGCACATCTACTCACTATCGCAAATCGCACGGACTCGCAAAACTATCACTAACACGGTTTTTTATAGGGTAATTTCGCCTGTTTGCGTTCACTTTGTGTAGAGATGGCAAGTTTGGAGGAAAAAGTAATAATTAATTTAATGTATTAATTATATAGTCTTTCTGAGTTTAACTCAAAATTTTGGTAGAAACATCTCGTAGTTTTTTTAATGTATCAATATCAGAATTAGGCTATTTACACAAGTTGCATCCACAAAATCTAAATTGCGTCCAACCATTATGGATCATGTCTTGAAAAAGACTATAGGGAGATTTTTATTTATAATTGTAAAGAAATATTGGATTTTAATTATTTATTTATTTAAGAATGCAGATATTTAATAATCAACATATTTTTATTGATGAAACAATAAAAATAATATTCTTCTCAACCTTGATAGGACTTAAAAAATAAAATTCTAAAAAATAGTATCACATTTAATTAAATCTTCTTCTGTGTATAATTTCTTTTTAACACTGGTTGAATATACAAGAAGGCGTTTTGATGCGTTTTTAATGGTAAAAACAGTCGAAAAGTATAAGCGTATGATATGAAATCCCGCGTGTGATTGATTGTCACTGTGTCCACGGACCTAGTTTTCTTGGATTGGGTGCTATGACTAGGTAACCTATCTACCCCTTTTATATCAATGCTCAGATTGCTGCTTTCACTTTTTTCAAAGTGGGGAAATGGAATTAATTTACCTACCATTTTTTGTCCACAAAAGTTGCTTTAGCGTCTGTATTCACAAAAAGGTTTGTAGTTATGTTTGTTAAGCAACGCGAGAGATGATGAAAACAATTATTATACGTACTTATATTCCATATCAAAGGTCGGAATTATGAAATTGTATGCAGGCACTTGGCAAGGCCACAGCCGCCCGCTGCCGCACGCAACACGCGAGAGGCGACCGCGCGCCCGCCGCGTGACTCACGTTCGTGCACATGCACCGGCAACTGAATCACATCAGAACATAACGCGATACATTGTAATTCGTTACGTTATCAATTAATGATCATCGATGTCTATGTCTATGACTCTAGTTAAAAAGTCTATTCTCTAAATGGTAATATTTTGTGCTAGGGTAAATTATGTTATTTCCGAATCGAATGTGTTACGGGATGGATACAGTGGTTCTAGTGCCAAATATGACGGTACATGATTATAACATCAAGCAAGCAGCAGAATGCTCTCCTGGCGGTAAAAGATAGCCTTCGTGTACAGACACCAAAGACGTTAATGTTATAATTCGTATGGTGAGGTTTTAATACCACATGTATAAGTTTATCGGCTGTTTAAAAGCGGTGGGTAATATTTATTCCTTGAGGTGAATTTATTCACTTATTCCGGGTCCAGGCACTGATATGATTTACCTTATTTATTCCTATAGCTCACTTCGTCCTTTTTTATCGCAGCGTATCATATTCTGTGATCGTATCTTTAAGGAAACGTTGATTCCTTTTGTGGACCCTCTTTACAATGGGCCGTGATGGTCGACTAAGGGCATGCACGTTTATGTAGAGGGCATAAATGTCTGTGATGGGCCATCATCGAGTATGATCGAGCGCAATCCAGTAATTTGTAGGCCAGTAATTTGTAAGTCTGGTCACCACATCATAAGTATAAGCAAAGTTCAGAGATACAACTTTTCTTTTTTCCTACAATGTTGAATATTTATAAGATGTAAGTATTGTCGCCAAAAAATCGATAGTTTTAATCTAGAAACGACATTAACGTCGATTGTGTCGATAGTATTGAACGATGAAAGTAAATAAACTAGCTATCGATTGTGTAGATTGTATCCACGAAATAAAGAAAACAAGGGGAAGTGAAGAGTGGGCGTGCCGCGTGCGTCACTATTATGCGCTTTTACTCTAAATTGCCTTAGTGATACTTACCATATCTTTAGGAGATAGTCGTCGTGCGAAAATCTATTATACACTGAATTATGCCGTATTGTGCCATCCTTGAATGCAGAAATGATAGTAGAATACAGATGATTAAAAATGGAGATATTTCATATCATTCGAAAGTACAATTTTCATTTTATTTTAATTAAATTCCTGATTTAATATAATATCTAATGATATAATAGAAAGTCAAGCTAAAATCAGCCGTACACCTTACATATAAAGTACATTTTAGGTTGACCTAATTTTTCTAGAAAGATATACGTAATGACAGTCATTACGTATATCGTTCTAGAAAGTTCTCTACTCAAATATGATCAACTGAAAACTACGGAAAAATCAATGCTGCCATCTATTGTAGAATAGCGAAACTATTACGATCTTAAGTTTCACTATTGTACAAATAGATGGTTCTATTTTGAATAGACTACAAAAGGACGTAAATACTCTTTTTTTTTGTAGCAAAATAAAATTTATTGTAACGCAGTTTGGTATATTTTTAAATGTTCTGTTTGTGTGTTTCGGATTATTGTTGTTTAAAATGAAAACGACCAATGAAACAATGTTTGCATTAGTAGTTTATATGCAATAATGCTTATTTTATGTGTGAGTGTGGCGATCGCGGTCCTGATACAAATGTTTGTACTTGCCCATTCCGTTGTTTTCTTTATTTCGTGATTGTATCAATCATTGGATATAAACAAAGTATCGATTCTATCAATAGTACTGTTAGACAATATTGCGTTGACTATTGATATATTCGAAACTATCGATAGATTGTACAATCAATAGCATTGGTCAGTATTAGAATAAAGTTGACTATCGATAGTTTTGATAGTATCGATACTATCGATAGTAATTGTGATTAATGCAATATTATAATTCAATCAAGGAAGTTACATTCTACCCGGAATGCTTACACGCGCTTCAAAATCGTTCCGAAGAGTACCACGACATGAGTGGAGTGTGTCTCTTTCTCTACTAAATAAAGCGCCAATCGCCATATATAAGTGTGGCCATGCGTAGTTTGCAAATTACTACTAAGTAATTCTACTAATTTGAGAAACAGTTTTTGCATTGCATAAGTAATTACGTAATAATCAAAATAAGCACATTTAAGAACTCACTATGTTAATTACAATACATTTTATGCTAATGTATTTATCGACGTATATGAATAAAAGGGATTTAACGATTAACGAATATATAAAAATCTACCATCCGAAAGTTTTATTTATACTGGCAATTGCAAGAAAGTGACAACATCCACTCATGTCGTTGTCTTGCTCAGATCGTTTGTCCCCCTCTGTTATGTAAGAAACAAATGTCAACTTTATTAAAAAAGACATAAAGTACATTTTATTTTTCAAATATTGCTTCGTAGTAATTCCAGTTATCGTATATAAGTTCCTTGAATTCAATATATTAGGCGTGCCAAGAGGCTCATAAACGACGATGATCTGGTAGGCAAATAGATCCAGAGCCTCGCTCATCACCGCAGAGTGGCTAGTTTATCGGTTTTTTATCGGATACACTTTGGAGAGTGCGCTGCGGAATTGCGCGACCTAATTCCATTACCCCCGTTTTTCTATCGATCGTCGAGGCGCACAGATACGAGGCATTGCTATATGGTGGACGTTCCATGCACCCGGACAAAGCGGTTCCACTCAAAATTCTTGATCCGAACCGCAAGGGACTGGAATATGCTTCCTGAGTTTGTGTTTCCCGATTTGGGATTTCCAATTTGGGTATCTTCAAGAGAAGAAAAAAATATTATATTGAATGCATAGACTAATATGACAAAATAACTAAGTAATATAGTACTATAGACTGATAGGTACAAGTCGCGCTGAGACAGAAGTATTTGTACTCCGTCGAAACATGCCAAATATAATTGTGAATCATTGGATTACTTGCAAAAGATAATAAATGACGTCTTGCTTGCCTACTAGCTATTGTCTGCTTTGAATATTTTACATTTCGTTGTAGAGCTCTGAATGAGTAAATTACAACATTACGCAAATGCGACATGGAAACAAAGCACGAAGACACAAGTCAAAACAATGAGTTCAAGGCATTAATTATCTAATTAATAACGAACGTGACTATCGTTATATTTACATATATTGTACTATAATTACCCTACTCAGTGTGTTGCCACGTTTTTGAGCTGGTAATGGTTTTTTTAAGTGGAACTTCTTTAGAATCGTTGATTTGAAACTCGGCGAAACGAAAATGCGACAGTAAACAAACATATAAAATATATACATAGGATTGAGATGATGAGGGAATGAGATAGAATACATTACACAGTACATTATGTTAAACTGTCATGTATTTAATGGTTTCAAAAACAGCCACGTGCAGACAACACAACCGGAAAGAGTTTACTTCTAAAACACGAAAAACTTTTTCCTCCATCTCTATAGTATATTCTCCTATTCTCTTACAAAATAATCAGAATACAAAGTTTCTCTTCTACCTCGTGACAGGTTACATTCGAATATTTTATATACTTTTCTTGCAATTTGTTTAATAAGAACATTCAGCAAAAGGTTAAGAATTTATTACGAGTAAGTTGTTTTGAGAAACAGCCTGTCCAGTGACTGCGTTCTTTATGTATAATATTATTTTCTATTTTGTAGTTGACTTTCTTTTCATTCTTTTAAATGTTGAGTTAGTATTCATTAACTGAATTAATGGTTTCCGCTGTAGACTAAACTTTTTTTAAAAACTAGCAGAGACGATCTCGACCAACATGTGCTTCAGTTCTAGTGCGTACATACCGCAGTCCCATAGGACATGATCCCTATATTTGTCCGCTGCTCACAGAAGCATCTTCCTACGCTACTAAAGCGCACATCGCGCATCCTACCCCTAAAGCAGCCGTGATCAGTTAGTATCTGAGATACAACATGGTCCGGCTCATGAAACAAAGAAAACAAGCTTGTTTCCGCTTGTTTTCTGTGTTCCATGGTCCGGCTCCATCTATTTGGCCTTCTTTCTATCCCGAAGTAGGTAAATTTGTGTTTGAAAGTTTTTGCGCTTTTACATTATACATATAAAATTATAATAAGTTAATTTCTAATACGACTTCTCACATCTATAATATATGCTGTAACTACCTACTTGAAACCTATAAGTTACTAAACTACCTATATGTGAAATTATATGTAAACTTAGTACCTAATGCTCAAATATGTAATTAATATAATTCACATGTAATTTTGTTGGTGGTTCATAATAAATAAATAAATTAGAAAAGTCAACAAATTGAAGTAATACTATAAATTGAAGTAATACTAGAGTAAAAATTTTTATTTCAATCAGTGCGCAATTGTTTTTTTAAGTTAAGCTACCTCTAATTTCCTGGGAGTTCAGTAGTTTGTCGCAGTTTACGTGCCTCTCTTTTTTCAGCTACTAGCTCACGAGTGGACTATGAATAGTATCTTTTTCGTAGCAGTAGGATTTAGGAGCACTTTGTTGAATGTTCGACTGTCAGTTAAGCTTCGGTGTTTAAGAGCCAAGCTAGTGTTAACCCTAAACTTTAGTCTAGAATGGATTCCGTCGCCGTTAGTCTTACTATCGTGTATCGGTTTGTAATGTACAATTTCTTGGAAAACCTCTAGTAGTACTTTACAATTGTTAGAAGAAAGGTCGTGAATTGAGGTGCATTTAAAACAATTACTGGGAATCACCTTTACGACACAAAAGTCTGCTAAATCTGGGACCGTTTTCTAGGATTTATAGCTTCCTCTAATTGACGTCCTTTGATTTAAATTATCTGTTTAAGGGGATAATATAATGCATTTATGTCCAGCTTCTCCAGTCAATGGCTATACTTGCAATTTGTATCTCAGGTTTTTTAAATGACTCAGCTTTTTGATGTTGGTGCCAAGCAGAGCCCGGAAGTTTATTGCTGGCGATTTTAAATTTAACATAACCTTCCACGTTTCCATGTCCTTATCTAGCGCTGGCTGCACATGGCAAAAACTATATGCGCGGCAGTCTGGTTCTTACATCAGTAATGAAGCAATCATCGCTATCAGACAAGAATAGAAGTAGTCGAGTGGTGATGTCTAGTTCCGGCGAGCATCCGTATGCCACTCGTGTCGCCGCCGAGGGCCACTGGCACTGTGCCACATCAAATCTGAGTTGTTCATTACATCTTCCGAGTACATGCCGAATTCAAAATATTATATTGCCTGTACCATAAACATATTATGATGTTTAGAACGTTGATAAGCTTAGATTTAATCGTTAAAAGTCAGTAAATAGTAAGTACTATGTGTTTCTTATAGTTCTATAAGCATAATAATAATAAATTTATTTTGCTTTTCATAATTAATATGAAAACGTAAGACTTAATTACAACAACATGAATGCCGAACGGCCAATTTTCATATATATATTAGTACTATGAAAAGTAAACATTTGTATTTTTGGACTTTTGTATTGTTGTATATTTGTAACGAATAAATTCAAAAACTGCTGGACCGGTCTTAGAAATTATTTTACCATTAGAAAGCTACACTCTCCAGGAGTGATACGGTGCTTTTTTAACAGACTGAGAAAACGGAAGTAATTGTTTTGGATCACGTGAACGAAGTCACAGTAAGTAACAGCTAGTACCTACTAAATACAGTCTGTAGGAAATTATGTATGTTTGTTACTTAATTACGCAAAAACTGCTTGACTAATTTAGATGGATTAATTAAAACTTTTATAACGCAGCGAGCTGCGGGGCACAGCTGGTATTTGTGTGAAATTACCATTAGAGAAAAAAACAGCACGTGTTAGATACTGGCTTGCCTATTAAGGTGACCAGTACCTAGATCATTTAGCATATAAGTTAGAAAAGCTTTATCATATTAAAAATAGGTATATGTAGGTATATCTTTATACTTATTATTAAGTTAAAAGATATACTTTTTACGTAAAATATATTTTTAAAATTCAACGTTTCAGCTAGCACCGGGCACAAGTAAGGAGGCACTGGGATGGGTCGTGGGAGCCAACCCGCTGGGGCAAGTGGTGGCGTCTCCACTGCTGGGCTTCTGGGCCAACCGCGCGGGCAGCGCGCGCGCGCCGATGCTGGCCAGTCTGGCGCTGTTCACGCTGGCTTCCGCGGTGTACGCCAGTTTGCACTTGGCCCGTCCACATGCATACGCCTGGATGCTGGTAGCCAGGACTTTGATCGGCGTCAGCTCGGGTAAGCCTCGAATTTAAGGTTCTAAGTTAATTAATTTATTCGGGATTATGTGGACGTAATCCCGAGTACATTAATGTGTACGTCGGTAGGCAGGGTTGAACTCACACGATAAGATATTCTTGGTCACTATGTTTCGCCAATTCGTTTTTTCTTGATGTAAGTAGTACTGGGCAGATGCGGTGATCCTTAGCGCCGCTTTGTCAATATTAAATTAATACGGCGTCAGTTACGCTTGGACATTAGTATTGCAACTTTAGGGAAGTCTGGCAGGAAAGCTAAATATCTACTCCTTAAAGAGGATTCATGTTATTCTGGGGTCTCTCTGAAAAATATAATATCATCTGTCATTTTGCCAGAAAATTGGTAAAAGGTAAATGATTGCGACTACTAATCACTTCTATCCTAAATAATAGGTGATAGGGTCCTGCAACTTCTATCCTGGGCTTGATCCCACCGCCTTACTTGTTCGTACCGCAATAGAGTCAATGTTTATGTCAGTTATGTTCCGGTTTGGAGAGTAAGGTAAAAGTAAGGTAATACCGTACTAACATATTAACTTAGCTGTATGTTGTTGACACATTTCAGCAAACGTGGCGGTGGCGCGGTCGTACCTGTCGGCAGCGACCCGGGACGGCGAGCGCACGCGCGCTGTAGCGGCGGTGTCCCTGGCGCAGGTGCTGGGCTTCGTGGTGGGCCCCGCGCTGCAGGCGGCCGTCACCCCGCTGGGCCCGGGGCCTCCCTACCCACTGCTCAACTCCACCGCGGCCCTGGTGCTAGATTCCGCGCTGCTGGCGGCCGTCACCCCGCTGGGCCCAGGGCCTCCCTACCCACCGCTCAACTCCACCGCGGCCCCGGTGCTAGACTCCGCGCTGCAGGCGGCCGTCACCCCGCTGGGCCCGGGGCCCCCCTACCCACCGCTCAACTCCACCGCGGCCCCGGTACTAGACTACGCGCTGCAGGCGGCCGTGACCCCGCTGGGCCCGGGGCCCCCCTACCTGCCCCTCAACTCCACCGCGCCCGCCGCGCTGCTCCGCCTCGACATGTACACGGCGGCCGGCTGGATCAACGCGCTGTTCGGCGCCATCAACTTCGTCCTCTTCTTGCCATTCTGTTTTAAGGAGAAAAAGATTGCAGCAAGGGAAGCGATGCTCGCGCACGGCAAGGAGACCGGTGAGTCTTATTTTATGATCTTGTGTCTCTGTGTATGAATAACGAACGTAAATATCACCACTTCGCGTACTTTGCGGGGTGGACAGAGTAAATCAATCCCTTTAGTTACCGTTGCGATTTGCAGCCCTGGGGCATTTAAACCGTTTAAAATGTGCTCTGTGAGTCGGTACATTTGGTGAATGCAAGAGTGAGCTGCTCGAATACCGAACTGCTCATTTATTTAATTACCTTATTTGTGATTTTATCCGGCCTCGGGGCCTTTTTATTTCACCTACTTCTTCGCTATCGACGGGTAATAGCGGATTACCCTCTGGTGGTAGCGCCGCCCTACGCTCTACTTTGCTATCCACAAGGTAGTCGTGGTTTAGGTCCGCAGGCTAGATTGATGGGGAACTAAGTGATTGGAACGACGAATGAAAAATGTTACCATCACAAGATATTATCCGTGACGTAGAAGTATTCACGTAAAAGATGCACGGCTGTGTCCATAATACAGCCAAAACCCGTTGTCTTTCGTTCTTCAAACTGCAAAGGATTGATATATTCTGTCACTAATATCGCTTAGTTTTCTATGAGAAATGTCATGTGAGTAATATAAAGTAAATAAAAAGAGTTGTCTTTTAGATATAATATATTGATCTGGGATCCCATCATTACTTTCCTCTTGATGTTTTCATAACAAAGCAAAATGTTGAATTCGACACATAAAGGTTTTTATTTGAAATTCCAGAGAAGGAGGCGATGAAGTCTTTGAAACCAGACTTGGTGAGCAGCTGGACGCTAGTGGTGGCATTCTTCGTGCTGGTGTTCAACTTCGTGCTGCTGGAGACACTGGCGACGCCGCTGACCGTGGACCAGTTCGGCTGGAGCAAGCCGCAGGCGCTGCAGAACATGGGTGCGCTGATGAGCGCCGGCGCCGTTGTGGCGTGCGTTGTGTTCGCGCTGATATCACCACTAACCAGGATCTTCGAGGAGAGGTAACCGCTTGCATCTCAAATATCACTGCCATGTCAGTTGTAAATTGTAATCATGAAACTGTATCTATTATAACTGGAGGCAACACTTAATAACTACATGAACACAATTTTTGATACTGCTGTCATCTTCCGAGATGTTATCCTCTCTTTCTAACACAGCTATATAAAAAGATATAGCGAGACCTCATGGGATGAGGTATAACGTAGGTATTTGTTTCAAGTGATTAACACGAGTACTAGCTCCAGCTTTATCTAAGACTTCATGGTTGTAATCGCCTTATCTTTTACTGTCGTAAGAGCGTTAGAACTTGTAATGATTTGGTGAGTAAGGTAGCCGGTAAACCTGTGTGCAGTAGGATAACATCTTTACATAATAACACCGATAATATCTTTGTTATCGATATACGACGTTAATATATTTCTCTCAAGAGAGCCATCTGCTTGTTTACATCAAAATGTCATAAAAATAAATATGTTTTGACAAAAGCGTGCACGTCATGAAGCACACTATGACAACCCCTTTGGACTACAGTTTTGGCAAAGAAAAAATGTACCACAGTGCAGGTTAAGGCCGCTTGCGGAGGAACCAGCCGAAATAAGCGGGCGGCGCCGCTCGACAGGATCGCACAGCCCGACTGAAGGCGGCGGAATGACAGACACATAAAACGTAGAGACCGGAGGGAGAGTGGAAGATAAGAATAATGAATTGATAGATGTATTGAAAGAGATGCGCCTGGATGTTACACGTGTAATGGACACCAAGCGAAGTGATAGTGAAGCCACTGGTCTTCCAGGTGACATGATGGCTGTGTAGTCCAGTATACCTCGAAATGGATGACTGCTGGTATGAACCAGAGTTGGAGGTGGTATTCTTCTATAGTGTAGTTTAGTTATTAGTGTGAAAAATTATAATTTGGTCAACCCTAGAGTACTTTATATTCGTGTTAAACTGGAAGAAGCAGTATATGCTGAGATAGAATCGTCGACGACCGGTAAGTGGGAAAATTTATAAGATTCTGTATTAATTATGTTATGAGTTTATTTAAATTTTAAACGATTGGACCAAGACAAGGCGGCCAAGTTACGAAATCGTGTTGAGCAACTGTGGTAATAGTAGTGGTTACAATCTTTAGGATTTATGTTTTGAAGACAATTTTCTTTGTACATCTATGTATGTGTTTGGATATTTGGATATGTGGATGTTTCTTAGCTATTTTGTAAACAGCTAAACAGATTGGGGTAAAATTTGGTACACTTATAGATTTTTTGACGTGAATACGTCTTTAAAATTGCCTTCATAGGGGAGACGGTTCAAAAAACGGATGATAACAAAATTGGGGGATACAATTTCGTGTTATAGCTACATAACTATCAGCAACATCCAAAATATAATTATACCACTGGATAGCTAAAGAATCAAATAATGTGATAAGCTGAAAGCAGATTACGATACTTCGGGAATAGTGGAGTAGGAAGTGCCACCATTTTTAGTTAAGCGTTATTACTCTAAGCATAATATGGTATATCTTTAAACTCAGAGCAACTATCAAATTCGATTAAGTTTTATTCAAAAGCTTTTATAAAGATTTTTTGATTGTATTATTTCAAAAAAATAATTTTCAACGCTAATAGTAAATATATATGGCACTTAAGTGAAAAATTCAGTGCAAAATTGTAATCGGTCACAAAAAAAAAGTCTGAAAGAGATTTTAGGTAGCAATTTAATGATACCCATGAATCCCCATATGAAAAAGTGAAGAACGCAAAACGATGAAAGCGTCCGAACCTTTCAACGATGGCACCTGTACACTGCTGGCCTTTACGGCTTCACCGGTCGTAGAAGCGAGCAGAGTGCTCAGCGAGACTTTAGAGATGTGGGATTGTAAACCTTCTACCCTAAGGGTGTCTCCTGTGAGACTGATCCTCTGCTTAGGAGTGGCATCGTGGTTTGTGATAAGAGGGTTAGCGGCATTGTCCCGTGTGTAGGTGTGTGGTGTTTTGTATGTTTCGTTGGCCATAGTTATCAGGTCATCGGGATCGGTGAGAACGTGGCGGGGCCTACGAATTTGGGATCGGGATTAGGATCTGGGATATAATCTGCGGCGGCTAACACCAGTGGGTTAGGGTGTAAGTTGGTAAGATTGAAATACCCTTTGGAAATATCTTGAAATGCCTAGCTAAGCTCAGCAATTCGAGATATTTATGAAGGTCAATGTATACCAGGTTCTGTACTACGTGCAACGGATGCATGTAATCTGTATGGGGGAAATGGGCAAACGCTACGCAGGCATATGATAGAATAGGTCTTATGCAAAATCTCTTATGGTCTTGTAAAGTGTCACCTTGTGTCTAAGTGATATGAGTGCAGGACCTGCTGTGATCGGCCTACGAGTGGAGAATGAACTCAATATACGGAATTGAAATCAGCGGTTGGTTAGGTACTCTCGTACGATGAGTACGAGTCTGTCAGTCACTCCTATTTAGCTTCACATAACTACAATATTTGTGATTTTATCCGGCCCCGGGGCTTTTTGTTAAGCAGGTTTGTGATTATTTCGACTACTGCTTCGCTGTCGATAGGAAACAACGGGTCACCCTCTGGTGATAGCGCCGCCCTACGCTGTACTTTATTATCCACAAGATGGACGAGGTCTGGGGCTGTAGGCTGGTTTGATGAGGAACATTGTAATCGGAACTACGGATGATCCATCCAATACTATCGCAATATATTACCCGTGACATAGAATAGCGCAAAGAATACGTTTTGTTGTGATATCCGGATTATAATTGCTTCGTCATCCAATAAGCTTTCACGCAGGATTGGCTAAAAACTTTTGTAACGAAGCAGGCTGCGGGATGTAGCTATTAACTTAATATTTCATTACAAGGAAATTATTGAATTTGGTCGAGGCAGAGGTACAAGTACAACTAGTGCATCCACTGAACAATGAGCTTAATAGACATTAATGTGTTTGGGTCGGTACATGACTTAGCGACGTTAACTTTAGTTCGTGTTCGTCTCACGAGCTTCGCAGGAAGTGAGATTGAGTATCTATTCTTATTAGAGGGCTCTAATCATCACAAAGTAATTTGGCGATTCCCGTTTCCAGAGCGCTGCTGTTGTACGGCGGGTTCCTGCTGACGGGCGCGGCGTCGCTGCTGTGCATCCCGTGGGGCCCCGGGCCGCCGCCGCTGGCGCCGGCGGGGGCCCCCTTGGGCGCGGAGGCGGGCGGCGGGTGCCCGCAGGCCGCGCAGCCGTGGTGCGCCAGCTCCCGCGGGATGACGCTGCCGCAGTTCCTGCTGGGCTACGCCGCGGTCTCGGTCGGCTACCCGCTCGGCGTCACCCTCATACAGACTATATTCTCCAAGGTGCGTCCCCGCATCCCTAGCCTCCGTACACCGCTCCCATGGGTTGATATATTATTGTGCATTAATTGATGTATTTCAACATGCAAGAATGTATGTGGTATGTTTTTATTAAAAGCACATAACTAAATACGGAGTGTGAGGTGTGGTATGTGACCGTCCCTGATACTTTTCGCTAAATTGAGATATTTTAGGGTCTAAAAGTCAAAAATATGCATAAGTATAGATTTTTGGTTCGAAGAGTTCAAAACTCAAAAGATTGTTGAAATTTATACATAACTAGTGACCCGCCCCGGCTATACCATCAAGATTTCCTGCTATCTTTTGAAATTTCTAAATTCATATAGATGCTACATTTTTAGTTTTTACATTTTTACCTATTTATTTTATTTTTACAATTAATATATTACAGAATGTCTTTTTATATACCGTTCACAGCTTTCTTGCCATTAGACAATACGAACATGTTTTCTTTAGAGGTTATTATTGAAAGAGCGATATATAGTTGGCCATGTGAAAAACAGTCAACGTTGAAGGTTTGACCCTACGATTTATTAAGGCGAGGCATCGGAGCAAACGGGAAAAAATGTGTAAATGGTTGACCCTACGGGCCATCCCTGAAACTTCTCACTAAATTAAGGTATTTTAAGCTCAAAAGAGTAAAAAATATAAGCATAGATTTTTCAGTTCAAACATCTATTTTGTTAAAAATGGGAGTATTATTAATTTTTGAAAAGCTGTATATTTGAAAACGATGATGGCATTCAACTCAATTTTTGAGATCTAGAATATTGTTTTAGCTAAATAATCGATAGGTTGAAAAATTTCGATGCTACGTCAAAAAAAATTTTATTTTTAATTTTCTTCATTGATAAATCCCAAACAAATTGGTCGATTTTGATTAAATTAACGGTATTTGACGCAGTTTTTAAATAAAAAAGCTGATAATAATTTTAAGTTTTTTTAACTTTATTTAAAAAAATTAAGTAAGTTTGCTAAAAACAACGTAATTTTAATATTTGAAAAGCTATAAGTTTTGAGAATTAGATTCAATTTTGATTTTTGAAAGGGCATTTGACGTAGCTTTTTAGTACTAAAATATCGTAAGACACCAAAAAATGATTGGTTGAAAAATTTCGAAGGTACGTCGAAAAAACGCTTTTTTCAAAATTTTTAGTCAACGATTACTCCCAAACGGATAAACCGATTTTGATGCAATTTATGTATTAGACGTAGTTTTTTGAGGAATAGAGCTGATTAGTTTTTGTACTCAATCGGTACATAAATTTGGAAGATATATTTAAAAAATGCTGTTTCGTCAACATTTTTTGGTGTTTTTTTAAAATTTCTCAAAATGTCCTGGACCGAATTGGTTCAAATTTTCAGGAAATCTAAGCTGAGTGGAATCCAATCGTATGCCATCAACCGCGTTTCGATCGGTCTAGCCGTTAATAAGTTATGAGATGTTTACATACACACACACCCACACACACACACACACACACACACACACACACATACATACATACAGACATACTGATGTCATCGTGAAAATGGTCGGAAAAGATTCCTAGGACCCTCAAAACCTCATAAAAAACGGAACCTCAAAACATGGACATCTGGTGAAAACTCGATTTTTGAAAATCGGGGTAAAAGCAGTAACTTCCTTATCTACATACGCAGTCGGAAGTTAAAAACTGGTTTGCTAAATTACATTTTTTTTATTAATTGTTAAATAACAATTTTACAAAAATTATACGATATACCTAAAGATATTATCTAAGGAATGTGCTAAATTATTACATAATAGAATATATTTTACTTGATCATATAAAATTCCGAAAACAGGCTACTATTTCTAATCTTCGACATGATTTTTATATGGTGATATTTAGTTTAAAAAAAAGAATGTACTAAATTTTGGTTTTGAGCTGCAGTCCTATATTTATTTATCCGAAAATTAACACGTTTCCCAGCGGTTTAACAGAACAAACCGCGCGCGCGCCGCCACAGGCCCGTAAATCCGGAACCGCTATGCCCCTGCATTTTAAATCTGTAATATCTTCGAAAATATTCATTTAAATTAAATGCTGTATACGGCCATATTAATCTATATTAAATCAATAATATATTTAAGTTATTTAATTGGATAAGGATTAGTGCTGTATTGCTTAAAATTGCTTCGAAAAAAAGCCATTATTTCTCGTAAAAAGTAAATGACAAAAAAATGCTATTGTGGGTTATCCATAAGAGATAGACATATACCATCGCGAAGTTTTCTGTAAACCTTTTCAAGGTGTACACCTTGAAAAGGTTTACAGAAAACTCTTAGTACATTATTTTGATAAATCTCGTAGGGTTTAGCCTGCGTTTGCAATGTAAGCGGAAAAAATATAATTATTTACGACATGACATCAGAAAACTCAAAAATTGCAGTATTTCTTTACAATACATTGAATGTTATTATACATATAAACCTTCCTCTTTAATCACTCTATCTATTAAAAAAAATCGCACCATAATCCGTTGCGTAGTTTTAAAGATTTAAGCATACATAGGGACATAGGGACAGACAGAGAAAGCGACTTTGTTTTATACTATGTAGTGATATAATTACCTATTCCTTTAATTCTTTTAAAAAGTTAAATCACGGACTATGTGAATACGGTGTTGTAACTTTTCTGCAACTTTGTCATACCTACCATCTTTCTAAATATAATTATCTACCTTCATTTACATCTTGCTGTTGAGTGTTGATAAGCTGTATTTATAAATAGACGAGATATTTGTGCGATGTATATTATAATGTACATTTGGAATGATGTGTCCAATTAAGTATAATAATTGAAGGTATTTTGTAATAACTTTTTCTGTTAAGTATAAATTAATATTAACAAGGTAAAATTTATACGCTTAAAATAATTCAGTAAGTACTGATTTATTTCAAGCGTAAAAATTTTACCTACGAAATAAATTGCCATTCGTACAAGTAAAGAAGACGAAGAAGAAATAAAGACATTTTTGAATTTTAAACGGGATTAGTGATGTAAATCTGTCAAACTGTATTCCAATGTAGTTTTTAAGCTCTAGAAATATTGTGTCGGGTACGATGAGTCACACGCTATCTCGGCCGACTCACGCGATCATTGTTACACGCTATAATATAGTCTATAACGTAGCGCCCTAAACAAATAGTTTTTAGTGTATAAGGCGTTATCATAAAATAGTTGATTTGAACAGGTGTGGTAAGTGGTGCGTTGTGTGTGTGCGTGTGGCGCAGGTGCTGGGCCCGCGGCCGCAGGGCGTGTGGCAGGGCGTGCTGGCGGGCGCCGGCAGCGGCGCGCGTTCGCTGGGCCCCGCCTTCGTGGCCGCCGTGTACGCGCGCCGGGGCCCCGCGCCCACCTTCGCCAGCACGGCGGCGCTCACGCTGCTCACGCTGGCGGGGCTGCGCGCGCTCTACCCCCGCCTGCGCCCGCCGCCGCTGGCCCCGCCCGCCGCCGAGCTGCAGCTGCTGCGCCCCGCCGCCAACGGGGGCCCCGCGCTCGCCGCCGAACACATCGGACCACGTGACGCAAACGCTACTCCACTCACGTGACAAATCGAAACTACCTTTAAAATATGATCATAACGATTTTTAATAATTCCACGCAAAATAAAGACGTACGTACACGTCGAGACACTCGTGAATTTCGAGGAACTGAAAAATAATTAAGGTCGACGGCTTAATGTAGCCTCCGTTACGTTAGGTGCCTTTGAAACACATTATATAGAGCGTATGCACATTGTTTGCGACAAATTGGCGCGACCGTATATAGTACCTGAACTTAGTATGTGTCGAGTGTCGTTGCAATGTCACTTACAACTTTAGGTAAACTCTAGGCGACCACCTTTATTGTGATTATTAGGTGTGAAACCTAAAGGCAACCTAAAACCTATTTTATATTTATTTAACAAGTAGGATAGCAGCTAATATTTCGAGTCATATTCCAATATGACTTACTGCATATTCCTGTCGTAATTACGTTAATGTTTGTTTGGTTAGTTATTGTCGTACTTCACTAGGTGGTAGAGTTCTGCATTGTCTCACCCGGGTCAGGTACCACTGCCTTACTTATTCCTGCCGCAATAACGTCAGTGCTTGTCACTGTCGTGTTCCAGTTTGGATGGTAAGGTAGCCGGTAAACTTATGCATGTGGCTTTAGGTCTCGCTACAAGATAGCAACGCACCATTAACACCTTTGGTGTCCATAGGCGATGATTGACTCTTTCCGTCAGGATACCCATCTGCTTGTTTACTGTCTTATAATATATAAAAAAATAACACCGAGCGAAGTGGTGTTGTACACATGTGGCGAGGCGTTAATGCCACTTATACATTACATACATTAACATCTTTGGTGTCTATTGCGATGGTTTCTCTTTCCATCAGAAAAACCATCTGCTTATTTGCTATCTTGTAATAAAAATATAATATGACGTATTTTACAACACTATAACTAATGAAGATGAAGTGGCGCCAGCGACACTCCGAACACTTCTTTATATTAATCGTTGTATCACATTCATTCCGGAACGCACGTATTCTCGTGTTACTGACAGTGATCCACGGGTCACTCGATAAATTTTGAGATAAAGAAAAACTATTGAAGATATTACCATTATTTATTTTACATATTTTCGAAATACACTCCGTCACTCTCTATACAAAGTTTCATTCGTCTAAACTAACTTTGGAAACATTTTTTCCAGTCTAGATGCGATAGAACAGAAATTGCTGAAGACAAACCTCGAAAAAAGCTCGCCTTTTTTTTCTTTTACTGTCGGAAACAAAAAGATATCACCGGGAGCTAAGTTTGAACTGCAGCTAAGTTAGAGCTTTCGATGCCAGAATCTTCAATAAACGCCTTTGTTCTGAGGATCGTATGTGAAGAAACGTTGTCGTAATGCATGCTTCATTACGACAACGTTTCTTCTTCTTTTTCTTCACATACGATTCTTTGGCAATGCTATTGCAATATACCAATCCAAGTTAACATATCTATGCTTTTCCAACATGGATGTCAACAGATGTCCGCCCCGAGAAAAAAAACTAGCCATCATGTTATTTAACTAGCTATCAGTTTATTGCCAATGTTTCGAGGTTATTGGAGTTTTTTCGGTAAACTCTCCCTTGAGAAGACTCATGCTGCCATTTGTTTTTTACTTTCTGGATCATACTGATAGATCCAGGTTTCATCACCTGTAAAACGCGTCTCGATGTTCCGTCTTCAAATCGTTGACGCAATTCACGACACTAATCCACATGATCCTGTTTTCAGTTTCTGGGAGCAAACGCGGGGTCCAACGACTACAGATCTTCACTCTAAGATGTTGATAGTCATATTAACGCTCCGATTGGCCGCTTACCTCTTTTGAATTCACTAAGTCATCCAAAAACTGTTGCCCGGGATGGAGCAGAGTCCCCCAATGTTGATTGTAATCGTTGTTAACTTAGTAGTTCGGTTAAACCCAATTTAAAATCGTAAAATATGTATAGCAAGCAAATGTTCGCGGTTAAGTTCCATTTTTTTAAAGAAAAAATGTGGAAACATTTGGTACATTGTTTTTTAAATTGAACTAACTGGCTAATTGTGTTCTATTTTCGAATAAATTTGCTTGTTTATAATCAAATAAAACCGGTGTATTGCATTTAAAAATTTCAAACATCTCAAAATTTGTCGAGGAACCTGCTACGTGAGAACATATTAATAGCTTTTAAGATAATGGATACGTATTATTATCAGTTTCAAAATCAGTTACTTTGTAAGTTAAACACAGACATACTCACTATCACCATGTTCTCATCACAAAGTGTTATGCATAATATATGAAAAAATCAGAAAATACATGTTCACGGATAGATTTATGTTGATATAATGAAACTAGATTTATTTTTTCAAAAATTACAGGGCACAATGAGATATTATTATATCATTAAAACGCCATTTTGAATTTCGATTTGACTTTATTCAGTTCGATAACTTAATAGTTATCATAATTTTATTGTGCTCTATGCTCTTGAGTTAATTTGAATTCATTCTTTCTTTATTTACAATGGGTGGTGATCGTGGTATGGTACTGCATTCTTAACTATAGCTAGATTTATGGCCGCTCTTGAACCAGCTCAATCGCCCCGGAAGTTCGTGTTTGAATTAAGTTCATTGTTTTAATTATAATTCGAAGTAATCGTAACCTTTATATTTAAAAAAAATGTGAATAGAGATATGACTTAAATTAGGCTGAGATTCCACCATAACAGAAATGTACGAGAATTAACAAAGGGGAATGGAATTAGGAAAGGGGATGGTTAGTAGCATCTTTGCCGTGGCGACGGCCTAGCGAGATGTGACTTCACATTGAATGCACGAATAATCGAAATATTAAGACTGAACGCTTAAGGTGTTTTAGCCGAATTATAGTAATATTCCACCTTATAAGCTATACATCTATGTATATTATTTTTTTATTAAATCGGTAAAATTCTTGAATGATCTGAGGTATTCTGAGGAGGTCACATACTATTTTCAAGCAGGTTCGACATTGGGCTTGTTCTGAGGTTAGTGTCTGAGGTCAGGCGTAGCTCTGCGAAAATACAATCAGAAATCAGAAGTACTTTATTCAATAAAACTTTCTACAAGTTATTTTGACACGTCAAAAAAACAAAGAACAACAAAAAACAAAGAAGACAGGATTTAGCGATGCCACTGAAGCAACAAGTAGTTGACGTAGCGGAACATCTTAACGCTCACCACCTGCCTAGTACTTCACTCCATAGAAGTTGTAACTTTCAATGCTTCATTTCTTATTGTTTTTTGGATTTCCGTAAAGTTACGCCAGAATCTATAAAATATTTATATAATTAGCTGTGCGACTGAATAGGAATTTAATGATACAATATGCAGGGTAGTGTGTGAAGGGTTTTTTCGTATGACGTAATTTTTAATATTAGATTTTCTATTTTTATAAGAAAAAACTTGTTACATAATTTTATTTTTGTTATGATATTAGTTTGCGGGACGTCATACTAATTTTCAA
The DNA here is from genome assembly GCA_036924255.1 of Apodemia mormo. Taxonomy (NCBI): domain Eukaryota; kingdom Metazoa; phylum Arthropoda; class Insecta; order Lepidoptera; family Riodinidae; genus Apodemia; species Apodemia mormo. Next base: position 481,124 of record JAUPFN010000013.1, read on the forward strand.
ATGATGAATATATATTTTTTTATTAGTTTCCTGTTGGCGAGTATAACAAATTTTCAGTTTACGACAGCGCTGCGTTTTTCTAAGCGAGTATGATCAAAATTTGCCGTATTTATAACATTTCTTCCTTGATGGATACCTACTTATTCTTAAAGCATTTAAAATATATTTTAATAAGTAATTTGAAAAATATTTTGTTCGATAAAAATACTGCACAGATGAGCTTGCCGAGGAACTGCTGCATTAAGAATTTGTGTTTGGGCCAGGAATCAATAAATACAAAGTCAATTTTTGCTGAGTTGTATATTGTTGTTTTGTTTGTAATAATTATAAATGTTATCAAGTGGTCATGGTGCCCGACAAGTTCCTCGCTGCGTTGTTTCAGACCGATAGGTTTATATTTGAGTGCTAAGTGTGAGTTTTTCTTTTCGCATTCGATCGTGAGCGCGTTTGGAGTTTATTAGGAATTTGTATGTGATTTGTACAGCGCCACCTAGTGGTAAACGTGAGAAACCAGTTTACCACTAGGTGGCGCTGTACAAATCACATACAAATTCCTAGTAAACTCGAAACGCGCTCACGATCGAATGCGAAAAGAAAAACTCACACTTAGCACTCTGAAGTTATCACGGGTTTTTGTTTCGCAGCACTTTCAAAAAAGGTCGTCGATGGAAAGTTTGTTAGACTCGTCGAAAGGAAGTCACTCACGAAATTTCAAGTATGTACTCATAATTTAACAATGAGTATGTATTTCCGCGGACTACATCTTTGTACACTTATTATATAACGATGAGATGACATTGTACATTAGATAACATTAATTAAGCTGGATGAAATGTTTTGTATTGACAACAAGGTGTCAAATTGTTATGGGCGCAGCAGTGCTACAATAAATTTAGGAATTAATGAAGTTTTATTCGATTTTTACCTTTATACAGTTTTCCTTTTACTTTTACCATGCAATACAATAGCTCTTTATATCAAGAATCATATATAAAATAAAAACTATAATAACTAGCAAAAAGCAGAGCTTTATAAGGGCTCGCTAAGTTATATTACCTAGTAATATTCTTAGGAAAGTATTTTTATGCGAATTACATCTTTTAATGTATCATGGACTTTATTTATTATATTGCATCAAAGGCGTCGTCAGGCTTAGTATCTAGGGAGGCGCAGAAAAATAAAACAAAAATAAAAAATAAAATCTTTCTAAGATAATTTTTTTAGTACTTATGTAGAAGAAACATTCTTCATAATTTTCTTGATTTATTAAAAACACGATTTTTATAATTATCAATGTTATCTACACAGAACAATTATATAGGTTATCTACATATTTTACACCACATTTTTTGGTCTACCTATAATATAGTACCTACCTATAATATGTAGCAACTCAAGATCTATCTCGCGCCACCACTTCGCTCTTGAAGTCTAATATTGATAGAAATCAATTTTTATTTATGGTAACTTTCTTGTAAAAGAGTTTTCTAGGAAAAATGAGTTTTAAAAATAAAATTTGATCTTATAAAGAAAATTTAATTTAATTAACCTTCAAAATTTTTAGATTTTTTAGAAACTCAGCGAATAAATTTTTTGAATTTTTCCCTTAAGAGAAACTCTCGGGGTTCGATTCCCGAGTCAGGCAAATCAAAAATGTGTTTTTTCAGTTTGCTGATAAAAGCAATGTTGCCCGGGATTGGAAAAGTACCCAGTTGGTGATAGACTGGTCACCTATCACTGTCTGTAATCTGTAAATGGTTGACCTTGCAAGCCATCCCTGAAACTTGCCGCTAAATTAACGTATTTTAAGCTCAAAATAGTAAAAACTATAAGCATAGGTTTTTTCAGTATAAAATTCTATTTTGATAAAAATGGCAGTATATCGATTTTTGAAAAGCTGTATATTTTGGAAACGATGATCGATTTTGATCTTTCAAATGGCATTCAACTCAATTTAAATATTACTTTAGCTAAAAAATCGGTAGGTTTAAAAATTTCGAAGCAATGTCAAAAAACATTTTTTTCAAAAATTTTCGTCATTGATAGATCCCAAACAAAATGACCGATTTGTCACCAATTAACGGCACGTGGCGCAATTTTTAAAGGACAAAAGATGATAAGATTTTGAATTCAATCGGTATATTAGCCTGAAAGTTATTTCAAAAATGTTAAGTAACTTTGCTAAAGATAACGTAATTTTAATATTTGAAAAGCTATAACTTTTGAAAATAAGATTCGGTTTTGATTTTTAAAAGGGCATCCGACATAATTTTTTTAGTACTAAAATATCGTGGAATATCAAAAAATGATTGGTTGAAATATTTCGAAGTTATGTCGAAAAAACACTTTTTTCAAATTTTCGTCAATGATTACTTTTAAACGAATAAACTGATTTTGAGACAATTTATGCATTAGACGTAATTTTTTGAGGAATAGAGATGATTTGTTTTTGTACTCAATGGGTACATTAATCTGGAAGTTATTTAAAAAAATCTGTTCCGCCACAATTTTTTTTGGGTTTTTTCAAAATTTCTCAAAATCTCTTGGGCCCATTTGGTTCAAATTTTCAGGAAGTATAAGTTGAGCGGAATCAAATCGAATGCCATCAACCGCGTTTCGATCGATCCAGGCGTTCAAAACTTATGACTTGTTGACTTTGAAAACTTATGACACACACACACACACACACACACACACACACATACATACATACAGACATACTGACGTCATCGCGAAAATAGTCGAAAATGGTTCCTAAGACCACAAAACGTGGACATATGGTGAAAACTCCGTTTTTGAAAATCGGAGCAAAATCAGTAACCTCCCTATCTACATACGTAGTGGGAAGTTAAAAAGTACAAGTGTTTTAATCTATACACATAATAAAGTCGTAGGAAAGTCAAAACTGCACATTGAATATTTTTTTAAAAGAATACTTGGGGCGTGATCTACAATCGGTATCGAAGCCAAAAATATAGTTTTTAGAATTTTTGTCTGTTTGTCTGTTTGTATGTCTGTTTGTCTGTTTGTATGTATGTATGTCCGGGGTAAACTCAAAAAGTACTGCATGAATTTACTTCAAATTTTGCATGAATATTACTAACAGGTCGGGTCAACATATAGGCTACATATTATCACGCTATTACCTACGGGGTAGGAGCAGTGCGGAGTAAACGAAGTCTGCGCGGACGAAGTCGCTGGCAACAGCTAGTAGATTAATATTGTATTAAAATGGAGTGGAATCGCCTCTGTGGTCTAGTGGTCCAGCGTTGGCGTTGATCACATGAGGTCCCGGGTTCGATTCCCACTTTAAAAAATGTGTTTTTTCAGTTTTCTGATAAACACAAAATTGTCCGGGATTGGAAAGTGCCTGGTTGCCGATAGGCTTGCCACCTATCACATTTGTGGGACCAAGTATCTTTGGCTAATCGTGGGTGCACTTACTGTACCTCTGCCTACCCCTTCTGGGATACGGGCGTGAGGATACTTTTTAAAATGGAGTGAATGAAAATGAAATAAAACTACCACGCCAAAACTTAAACCTAAAAGTGCGATATTTTTTCAGTAAAATGTACCACTAAAGGGCATAAATCGTCGCCTAGTGTAGCTTTGTAGCATTTTAACTCGTTAGTGTTATAATAGAAGCGTTAGCAGTAATAAAATTCTAATACAAAATGTATCTTCTATTTTTTTAGTGTTTATGAAATAGCATTTTAATGGTAACATATCTAGACATGAATTTAAAAGATAACATATCTAGACATGAATTTAAACCACCACGTCAAAGCTCAAACCTAAAAGTGCGATACTTTTTCAGTAAAATGTACCACAAAAGTGCATAGAAAGTGGCCTAGTGTGTAATAAATGTAAATACACAAAGGCGGTGAGGTATCACTGCACAAATGATCTGTTTCTGGAAGGGAGCTCTACTGAAACTGAAACTTGTGAAGTAAAAGACCGGTTGTTATTATTGTGCCTACCTGTGTCGACACTAACGGACTGTTAGCAGGTATATTGCACAACTAGGAGCTCGACATGATACAGTAATCAATGTTTACAATATACCTACCAGTGTTTGAGCACCGATCCTGTGCTAAAGAATTAAACTTTAGATAAGAAAAAACTTTGGATAAGAAAAAAATTGTGCTAAAATTTTTTCTATGTTAAGTTTTTTAAATCAGTTGGTAGATATATTAGATATTGGTATGTAAGAGGTGGATCTTACATGTTATTGACCCAAATGCTCCTGTCACCTCCTACGGGATTGTACTTTGCTAGTCTAAACAAACAATGCTTACAAATTGAGGTAACTTACACATTACTGAATCAAACGCATTCGTCACCTCCTATGAGTAGTGCATTCGGCAGTCTAATCAGACAAAGGTTAGCAATTAATGGTGAGAAGCCCACTTGCATGAACATTAGCTACCACTGCTTTTGCCGCGCCGCTTATATTTTTTGTCGTGCATGTTATGTTTGTCTGGAGACTCGTTTGAGGTATAACATGACTACTTAAAAGATGACCTACGTCATATATCCTTGGGCTCAATGATTAAGGACTACCATTTTAACATTTGCTAGTCTGCCATTTTTATCTCATGTCTAATCGGTGGTTAATATCTACAGTGTGTGAGCGAGCGATGAGTATGGAGCGCTGGCACTGTGCGAGAGTAAGGAAAAGGGTCGGTTTATACTCGTACGTGAGGTGTCAAGAAGCGATAAAATAATAATAAATAATAAATAAATATTCACGGGACAAATTACACTTATTGATCTAACCCCAAAGTAAGCAAATTATTTGCTTGTGTTATGGATGTTAGTCAACGATACTAATACATAGATATACATATATAAATATTTTACATACATAATAAACACCCAAACCCGGAAATACAAACATTTATGCTCATCACACAAATGCTTGTCCCCGTCGGGGATCGAACCTGAGCCCCGTTGATTGCGTAGTCAGGGTCACTAAACAATCAAAAATAATTTATATTTTTAATAAAAGAGTCATTCTTCGAAGTATAATTTCTGAGCGTAACAGACTTATCTCCTTTATAAACAAATAATGTTTGCATAAATCTACTATAGCATGTTTATACATTCTATATGCATCGTGTCATATAGATTTTATTATGTAATAACCATTTATATAGGACTTATTTACCCTCAACACCTCAAATCCGGTTAACTTTGTACGTTTTGCACGCGTACATGTGCGCCGTCTTCTGATCAATCGGAGATATTTTTTAATTTACTTACGGTTTTAATCAGTTTTATATAACAAATTGAAAAAATACAAGTCATTTTCTATTCTGGTCAAATTTTCTATATCATTGTAGTGAAAGTTTTTATTTTATGAGTATAAGTAAGTACGTAACACACTTGGCAAAATTTGGCAATGGGTACTACTAGGTATTATGAATTGGCGAGGTCTAGACGTATCGGGATTGGTTTTTGTGATTCTATAGTTATGCTGCTGCTTATGGGTCAAGTAGTCGTGGCCTTGTATCCCTCCATTTCGGTGCAAGAGTCAGTTCTCCAATTTATCAATTTTTGGTTCTCAATTTTCAGGAATTTCCATGTCACATTTTTAGAATGCAATCGTACTAATTTTAGTAAACGGGTATTGAGGTGTTATACCTAACTCCCAAATATAATTAGCTAATAACAAACTAGCAACTTATATATTTCCAATGGCGAGAAATTTCAAAATTGGTGTAATTTCTGTGTATAAAACACCATGAAAGTTACATAAACCCCGTAGAAATTATTATATTTTATTTGCAATTAATAAAATGAAGTATTCAATGTTTTTACTGTAATTCATGCGATCACCAGATTAAGTGATGAATATAATTTTGTTTGTCAGTTTTTTTATTTAAACCAGCTAAACCAAAGCTGATTATCATTTAGACTGCCTCGTGGTCCAGAGTCCGATCCCAAAGGTGGTATTAAGATTTTTCGAGGTTTTCTCGAAAGTCTTAAACTTCGGTAGCAGCTCGGAGCACTATACCATATAGTGGTGTGTTACCAATCTCGTGCCTCGGATGAGCACGTAAAGCTGTCGGTTGCAGTTATCGTTAGGAATAGTCGATAATCATTAACATATCGGTAAATGTGGCGATAAGGATCTTTTTTTTTAACCGAAACCAACCGTTTAGCTAGCAGAGGGGGATACTTGACTCTAAAAAAATTAGCATTTTAAAGCTTAATATTTCGCAAACGAGTCCCTTAATCGAAAAATTGTTTTCACAAATTTAAAATATTTTTTAAAAACCTATCCAATGATACCTCACATTCTGGAGTGCACAAGAAAAAAAATTAATTTCCCTACTTTACACGAACAGGAACCTAACCCAAAAAATATTTTTCAATATAATATTAATATGTTACCACTTTGCTGCCGTGACTAGTATGTATATTCATATCAAACTACAGCTTTCTAGTACTAATGATTTCTGAGTTAGACTGCGGACGGACGGACGGATGGACGGACGGACATAGCGAAACTATAAGGGTTCCTAGTTTATTTCATAACCCTAAAAAAGAGTGTATCAGTGGCGTGCAGTCTATAAAGGCAATTAAGCAGTGCAGTGCAGTGCCATTCATGACTTTAATTAATAGTAAATAAATGAATAAACAAAATATATTAATTAAAAAAACGCCTAATATTTTATAAATAGCATCTATTTGCAAGCACATAAACATTATGTTTGCCAGGAATTTGGCAACTTCAGTTTTCAACCAAGTAGGTAAGGCATTTCAATGTCTGCAGGATATTTGTTAGAACGTGTGAAGTAATTTTTGTGTTTGTATTCAGTTCGCAAGCGCACACATCTATGAATTTCGTAAGCAACGATGACGTAATCTACTGCGGCAGTCCGTACTGTTCGGCAATTATCGTGAGTATCGTTTATTATTTATTATTTTATTTGCGTCATATTTTTCATTTTATCACAATATCACAATATTACATAATTATAAAACATATATATAAGATTGATATGAGGAGTAATTAATCCCATGCTTGTTTGTCTTCCAAATAATCTGATATTTTATAATACTCTTTTTCACGCAGTTTTGTTTTAACACATTTTTTAAATTTATTGATTGGTAGATCTTTGGTAGAATGGTAGAAGTTTATTAAAGCGTATACATTGCCCCATAGAAGAGTTACTTATTCTGTGGAGACGAGATGCATGCACAACAAGATTGTTTTGTTCCTTGTGTTTAGTGAGTGTACGCCACAATTTTTTTTAAACAAGCAAATATTTTTACGAACGTACATCAAGTTCTCAAATATATATTGGGATATAACAGTTAAGATTTCAATTTCTTTGAATTTTTCTCTCAGGGAAACCCTCGGGCTAAGATTGTAAATTGCCCTAATAGCTCTTTTCTGCAATACAAATATAGTATTTATTTCAGCAGAATTTCCCCAGAGAAGAATCCTATATGACATAATGCTGTGAAAGTAACTAAAGTATACAAAATTCTTGCTGTGTCGACATCAGTTAACTGTCTCATTTTTTAACTGCATAAGCTGCCGAACTAAGTCTATTTGCTAAATTACTAATGTGAGGTCCCCATTGTAATTTTTTTTTACTAAAGTAATACCTAACAACGCAGTGGAATGCACCAGATCCAGTTTGTTTACATCCAATTGAACACTGGTATCTACATACCTTACATTAGGCAATGAATATTTGATACACTTGATTTTGTTACCATTTAATAAAATATTGTTTGTACTGAACCAGTGTACAACTTTTGAAGTAGCATTATTTACTTCGTCATACTTACCAATTTGTCTTTTCACTTTGAATAAAAGTGAAGTGTCATCCGCAAACAGTACGATTCCATGCTTATCCTCTACTTAGTAAGGCAAGTCATTTATGTAAATTAGAAACAAGAATGAACGAAGTATAGAGCCCTGCGGGACGCCCATGGTTACAGCAGCACCAGCGGGACTTTTCCCATTAATGTCAACCTTCTGAATTCTTTCTTAAGTAAGAGATCACAAGATCAAGAGCCTTATTTCTAATTCCATGGTGGTGTAACTTCCTGATTAAGATGTTATGATCGACTCAGTCAAATGCCTTAGACAAATCACAAAATACTCCAAGTGCATCCTGTGAATTCTCCCAGACTTCATAGACGTTTTTCAGTAATTCGACACCAGCATCTATAAATAAATAAATATTCACGGGACAAATTACACTGACTGATCTAACCCCAAAGTAAGCAAATTATTTGCTTGTGTTATTCAACGGGTGTTAGTCAACGATACTAATACATAGAAATACATGTATAAATACTAGAATATATATAATAAACACCCAAACCCGGAAATACAAACATTTATGCTCATCACACAAATGCTTGTCCCCGTTGGGGATCGAACCCGAGCCCCGTTGATTGCGTAGTCAGGGTCGCTAACCAACCACCAACGGGGCGGTCAAATCTTTGTTGGCGGCGGTTGAGCGACCCTTCGTAAAACCGAATTGTTTAGTGTGAAATAATCTAAATTTATCAAAATGTCTAAGCATTTAGTTTGGTATAATTTTCTCAAATATTTACTTAGGGTTTTCAAAATCGAGGTTAGCCGAAAATTGGAGGGATGACATTTAGAACCAGACTTGAAAATTAGAATAATTTTGCTCAATTTTTTGGCGGTAGCCAGCACTACCGTCAGCTACCACCATTAAATGTCTAACCACGACGGTTATCTCTCTCTAACCGCGTGGGTTATCTCTTTATGACCATGTCGGTCATCCTAAATGTCTAACCACGACGGTTATCTCTCTCTAACCGCGTGGGTTATCTCTCTATGACCATGTCGGTCATGCTAAGCGTCTACCTACGATGGTTATCTCTTTCTACCTACGATGGTTACCCTCTAGCGACCTTGGAAGCCGTCTCAAAGCCTAAACACGATAATTATCTCTTAGTCCATTTAAATCCCTAACCTTCCTTACTTCCCTTTCATACGTTTTAACCATAATAGTTATTGCATCCAATAGCTTCTAACCATGATGGTTAATAACACATAGAACCTCACACTTAGATTTCAACCATAATGGTTATTTTATTAATCTCTAACCATGATGGCTAAATAAGTTATATTTTTTGCATACTTACGATACTTACGCCTTTCCGATTCTCCTGATACCGTACCTCCTCGCACCACCACTTACCCAAGAACTTGAACCATGAACCTTGTTACCTTACCTCACAACAAGAAGAAACAAACACAACAGAGGAAAACTAGCTACGGGAAGAATCACAATCAAACACCAACAACGCGCACTTTAATTATCACTGAACAAAGAAACGGGGCGGCGTACACCGTTTCACTTTAAGAGCACTTTAATCACTTAATTCACTGAAGAGGCGCAGCCGTACCAGCCCGCAGATGCATCGGCCAGGACCAGCAGCCAGGGCGAGACGATTGACGAAATGCCCAGCAGCCAGGCTCTTCGTGAACCAACCCGGTGAGACGTCCTACTAACAAGTGACCACTAATACCGTGCAGCCCTGAAAAGGACTAAAGATGACGAAGACCCGATCACCATGCCGTTCCTATAAGAACGCAACACGGCAACCGTTAAACCAAGCGAACGATCCAGAAGGAGCGTCCGGCCGCAACGAAATAGGTCTGCGTCCAACGCCGCCGCTGCGTGAGCGCAGACTGATGACATCAGACGCCGCGCTACGGCGCGAGCCCGCGCGCTGGGTGGAGCGCACTCCCCGCGCGCACCGCTCGCTTACGTCGACCGTCGCATGAAAGATTTCGCCTCGATTTTTGGCGCCAGGCAAGCCGTTTTAAAAACACAATTTCGGTTCTAGTAACAAATTATTTAACTTGAAATATTGTAAATGTGTAGGCTTTCTCTTTTTAATTTTACCGTTAGACGTTTTGAATATTGTATAAATATAGGGCAAAGAGATCAAATAAACCACTTTGTAATTTTTCATCAAACGTGAACTAGTGTTTCATTTCTCCAAAAGTATAATCAAGCCAGCTGCCGCAAAACCTCTGCCGAGTCTCCAGACGCCCTGCATCGCCTGCAAAACTGGTGAGACCTTCTGATAATACTTACAGGAGTCTATTGCTAGCGGCCTCCGCTACAGCCACACCACCGCTACAGTGGTGACGACGACTCGTACCGCTACAGTGGTGACTCACGACTGAACAGAAAACGCAAGACAAGCAGTCAGGAAACGCAAGCAAAATCCGCCAGTCTGAACAAGTCCTGCAGAAAAAGACGCAGAATGTCACAAGACACGGAAACTCTTCTGCACGAAATAAAGAGGCTGTCCGCAGCAGTCGCCGAACTAAAGGCACAAAAAGCTCGTTCGGCACTTCTCCACACACCTCAGCAATGTCACAGCGCATACAGATCGCCATACCACAAAAGCGCAGAGAGCTCACCGTACTATAGATCCCGCTACGGCAACTACGGCAGCAGCTATCGATCCCGCTGCAGCAACCACAGCACATACAGTAGGTGCAGACCGAACACGAATACGCCACAAACACAGCCATGCCGCTTCCACCGTCGCTTTAGCGCAGCAGCATACAGATGCACTGAACCATGCACGTACAGCAGCACACGGCAAGTACAGAACCAGATGGACGCAGCACAATCAAGAGCAGAAGGTCAGTCACACCGCTTATTCGTTAAAGACAGAAAGACCGCACTACAATTCCTAGTCGATACAGGTGCGAACATATCAGTTTTACCACCACCAAAAGGGACAAAACTGGAACCTACAAAATTCAATTTATACGCAGCTAACAACACCGTAATTCCCACATACGGCGAACGAACAGTAACTCTGGATCTAAACCTGCGAAGACCATACACCTGGAAATTCATCGTTGCAAAGGTCAGCAAGCCTATAATCGGGGCAGATTTCCTCAACCACCACAACCTTATAGTCGACATAAAAAACAGGAAGCTTATCGACCAAACAACAAAACTCGCAACAAGTTCTTACGTCACACAATCAAATTTACCTACAATTTCAACTATTAACAATGATAACGAATATCACAAAATACTAGCAGAATTTCCCGGCATCACCAGACTGACAGCAATGAAGCTATCGCCGAACACAAACGTCGAGCACTACATTGAAACATCAGGCCCACCACTGCATTGCCGCGCAAGACCTATTCCACCTCACCTATACAAGGAAGTCAAAGCTGAACTCGAAAACATGATGGATCAAGGCCTATGCCGACCAAGCAAGAGCCCATGGTCATCACCGTTGCACATAGTGAAAAAGAAGACAGGAGGAATAAGATTAGTTGGTGACTATCGCAGACTCAATGCCATCACAACGCCTGACCGTTACCCAATCCCTAGGCTGAAAGACTTCACCAACCAGCTTCACGGCAAGACCATATTCACCACTTTAGACCTAAATAGAGCATACCAACAGGTCATGGTGCGCAAAGGTGATATACAGAAGACAGCGATCATCACACCCATGGGATTATACGAATTTCCACGAATATGCCCCGGCCTGAAGAATGGGGGCATGACTTTTCAAAGATTCATGCACCAGGTACTCCAGGGGCTACCCTTCTCCTTCTGTTTTGTTGATGACGTTTTAATTGCTAGCGCTGATGAAGACCAGCACCGTCAACATCTCCGCACCCTACTAAAAAGATTCGAAGAAAATGGCATAACTATCAACCCATCAAAATGTGTGTTTGGACAAGAAAAAGTCAAATTTCTAGGCCATATAGTAAGTAAGGACGGAATCCTACCCTTACCAGAAAAGGTCATCGCCATCACGAAGTTCCCGAAGCCCACAAACGTGCAAGAACTACGCAGATTTCTAGGTATGATCAATTTCTACCGTGATCACATACCGAATGCAGCAATGATACAAGCACCTCTACACGCATTTCTACACAACTGCAAGAAAAAAGACAAAACAAAGATCACCTGGAACGAAGAGGCAACCAACGCTTTCGAAGAAAGCAAAAAGGCTATTCAAAACGCCGCACTATTAGCTCACCCATCGCACGAAGCACCGTTAGCTATCTTTACAGACGCTTCCGACCTAGCAGCAGGATCCGTACTACAACAAAAAACAAAGCAAGGATGGCAACCACTAGCTTATTTTTCAAAAAAATTTTCACCAACACAACGCAGATACAGCACATTCGACAGAGAACTGTTAGCTATCTACATGTCTATCAAGCACTTCCGCAAGCTATTCGAAGGAAAACACGTAACAATTTATACGGACCATAAACCACTTACATACGCACTGATGAAGAAATCATCACCGTCGGAAACGCCAAGACGCGCAAGACAGCTAATGTTCATAAGCGAATTCACAACAGATATCCGACACATCAACGGAACCCTAAATGTCGTCGCAGACTCGCTTAGCCGATCCCCAATCGACGAAATCAACACTATACCTACAATCGATTACGAGAAAATCGCAGACGCACAAAACAACGAATTAACCACAATTCAACAATTAGCAGCACAAGAAAACCTAAAAATAAAAAAACTTAACATTCCCAACACGCAAAGACAGCTATTTTGCGAGATGTCTACGTCAAACATACGACCTTACATCCCGCAACAATTCAGGGAAGAAATATTTTTCCAAGTACACAACCTAAGCCATCCGGGTATAAGAACAACAAGAAAACTAATAACTCAACGCTATTTCTGGCCAAACATGAACACAGACATCAACCTATGGGCAAAGCAATGTATTAAGTGTCAACAATGCAAAATACAGCGACACACACGTTCTCCCACCGGAACCTTCCCACCGACGGACAGATTTCAACACCTTCATGTAGATATCGTCGGACCTCTGCCTACCACGCAAGAAGGATACAGATACCTCGTCACAATGATAGACCGTGTGACCAGATGGACTGAAGCCATACCTACAGATAACATCACAGCCGAGTCGGTAGCAAAAATAGTTTACGAAAACTGGATATGCAGATTCGGATGCACCTCAACCATCACGACAGACCAAGGCAGACAGTTCGAAGCACAGCTATTCAACAAATTATTACAAACAATGGGAATAAAACGGATTCACACAACACCAAGACACCCACAGAGTAACGGCATCCTAGAAAGATGGCACCGAACACTAAAAAACGCACTGAAAGCACGCCTATCACAATCTACATCGTGGATAGATCAATTATCTACAGTTATGTTCGGCCTACGCGCATCGCCACGCACTGACACAGGTGTAAGCGCCGCCGAATTAACTTACGGTATGAACCTACGGCTACCCAGCGATTATTTCAACACAAAACCTAAGACGGGGCTAGAAACGGATATCGACTACGTAAACAGACTACGCGAAATAATTAATGCAGTCAAACCACAAGAAGCAAGTTCACACTCAAACTGTCTCTCAACATTCATTCACAAGGAGTTGCAATCAAGCGATTATGTATTTATCCGAAATGACGGTGTCAAGAAACCCCTACTACCGTCATACGAAGGGCCGTACAAAGTATTAGAGCGAGACGACAAATGCTACAGAATATTATTGCCTGAAAGACGCTCGCAATGCATTTCAATTGATCGCTTAAAACCAGCCTTCGTATTAAACGAAGCAACTGATAACTTGCAAACGACTTGCACAAACAATAACACTCCGATGACGTCTAGCGAACCACCATCACCACCAGTTCTGGTACCACCTGAGAAGCGGACCAGGTCTGGCAGATTGGTCAAGCCACCAGTACGCTTCGCTGGGCCGGCAGTACTTTGGCGGTAGCCAGCACTACCGTCAGCTACCACCATTAAATGTCTAACCACGACGGTTATCTCTCTCTAACCGCGTGGGTTATCTCTTTATGACCATGTCGGTCATCCTAAATGTCTAACCACGACGGTTATCTCTCTCTAACCGCGTGGGTTATCTCTCTATGACCATGTCGGTCATGCTAAGCGTCTACCTACGATGGTTATCTCTTTCTACCTACGATGGTTACCCTCTAGCGACCTTGGAAGCCGTCTCAAAGCCTAAACACGATAATTATCTCTTTGTCCATTTAAATCCCTAACCTTCCTTACTTCCCTTTCATACGTTTTAACCATAATAGTTATTGCATCCAATAGCTTCTAACCATGATGGTTAATAACACATAGAACCTCACACTTAGATTTCAACCATAATGGTTATTTTATTAATCTCTAACCATGATGGCTAAATAAGTTATATTTTTTGCATACTTACGATACTTACGCCTTTCCGATTCTCCTGATACCGTACCTCCTCGCACCACCACTTACCCAAGAACTTGAACCATGAACCTTGTTACCTTACCTCACAACAAGAAGAAACAAACACAACAGAGGAAAACTAGCTACGGGAAGAATCACAATCAAACACCAACAACGCGCACTTTAATTATCACTGAACAAAGAAACGGGGCGGCGTACACCGTTTCACTTTAAGAGCACTTTAATCACTTAATTCACTGAAGAGGCGCAGCCGTACCAGCCCGCAGATGCATCGGCCAGGACCAGCAGCCAGGGCGAGACGATTGACGAAATGCCCAGCAGCCAGGCTCTTCGTGAACCAACCCGGTGAGACGTCCTACTAACAAGTGACCACTAATACCGTGCAGCCCTGAAAAGGACTAAAGATGACGAAGACCCGATCACCATGCCGTTCCTATAAGAACGCAACACGGCAACCGTTAAACCAAGCGAACGATCCAGAAGGAGCGTCCGGCCGCAACGAAATAGGTCTGCGTCCAACGCCGCCGCTGCGTGAGCGCAGTAGTCGTGTGTAGTTCGCGAATGAATCCTTCAATTGGACTACTTCAGTTGCGTTTAGTTCATCCTTCACTAGTTCAGTTTCAATTTATCTATATCTCTAGTTCGCGTAGTTCACCGCGAACGAAACGATTACGAGAGTCGAAGATTGCCGATCACGCGCCGATGGGAGTGACGTAGCAGACACAATCTCGGCCCGGCTGAACTTGATACCGGTTAACTATATCACTCGTGCTTTCGTGTACAATGTACATAGGTACATACTTACGAAGAGCGATAAAATGAATTCTTTAATTATAAGCGTTCATTGCATATTGCGCATGAAGGTAGTTTTAATCTTCAATTAGTATAAATGCAATGCATAAAATGTCATAATGTTTGTTTGAATTTATCTAAAATGAAAAATTACAGTGAAAAATAAAAGTTTAGAAAAATCAGCTTAAAGTTAAGGCCATAAGAAACATTTTGCTGTATTCGGCAATTGTAAACACTATTTTAGTAAGAACTTTTAATCTTTCATTAGTAAAAGTACGAATAAAAAAACGAAAAAAATGGTACAAATAAAAAATATACTTTATTTTAAAATTGTTTTACTATCACTTCAACGTTTATCTCGTTCGCAGAAATCATAAGATTCATTACACACTACTTAGTTCGATTAACAAACGAAGGAAAATCAATGTACTGAGAAATGATAGCGACTCAAGCCATTGGACTAGATGAACTACTGAACTAAAAGAGTGATATACTTCGCAGTGATCAAAAGATATGTACATATCTTTTCAATTCAGTGACACATTCTGCGCACCTCTAGAGCGCAGACTGATGACATCAGACGCCGCGCTACGGCGCGAGCCCGCGCGCTGGGTGGAGCGCACTCCCCGCGCGCACCGTTCGCTTACGTCGACCGTCGCATGAAAGATTTCGCCTCGATTTTTGGCGCCAGGCAAGCCGTTTTAAAAACACAATTTCGGTTCTAGCAACAAATTATTTAACTTGAAATATTGTAAATGTGTAGGCTTTCTCTTTTTAATTTTACCGTTAGACGTTTTGAATATTGTATAAATATAGGGCAAAGAGATCAAATAAACCACTTTGTAATTTTTCATCAAACGTGAACTAGTGTTTCATTTCTCCAAAAGTATAATCAAGCCAGCTGCCGCAAAACCTCTGCCGAGTCTCCAGACGCCCTGCATCGCCTGCAAAACTGGTGAGACCTTCTGATAATACTTACAGGAGTCTTGCTAGCGGCCTCCGCTACAGCCACACCACCGCTACAGTGGTGACGGTAACGCGAGCCGCTACAATTTCATCAAGTCAGGAAATACACCAAGTATTACATACACAATACAATAACATTTATTACTGAAGCAATGATTCTAACGGAATGTCCCCATAAATCTGAGGTTTTCTTAGGTTCCAAGGTTTTAAAGGCGTCCTGCGTTGTATAATTATTTGCTGATTCCAATGCTTTTGTAAAGAAGTTAAAGCTGGGTGAAATAACGCGGCCCAAATTAGAACGTTACGAAAAATTGTGTTTAGGTGGCGTGGAAGAAAAAACATTCGTGATTTGCCTTTGTAATTCTGAAGAGAGTATTTATTATTTACTAGCTGACCCGGCAAACGTTGTTCTGCCTTTTAAACTACTTTGTTTTTTTTTTATAAAAAAATAAGAGTAGTTAAACGACGTTTGCCGAGTCAGCTAGTATATAGATAAACATATTAATTGGCAGGAGCGCTGCGACGTGTGTCAAACCGAAGGAGTGTTGTTTAAGATATATTGTATTTGAAACATTTTAGACCGCGTTGGACCGGGCTTTGAAGAATAAAGAAAACATCTTATTTTCTTTCTTTCGTGGAATAGACCATCTGTCGTTCTGGCAGACAGTTCATAAGAGGTAAACGATTAGCTATGTTAGTCACTACAATCATGGCTACTAGGTGATAGAGTCGTACATTGTGTCGCCCGGGTCTGGTACCACCATCTTACTTATTCAGCAATAGCGTTAGTGCTTGACGCTGTCGTGTTCTGGTTTGTAAAGTAAGTTAGCCGACAAACTTATGCATTGACTTTAAGATCCCGCCACGCGGATAGCATCGCACCTTTAGTATCTATAGGTGATGGTTGTCTATTTCCACCAGGAGAGCCATCTGTTTGCTCGCTAAAAATCGTATAATGTTTACAGTTACACCGAGCTAACAATATCACAGCGTATGCGCAATACTCGCGCGGCAGAGTAACCTGCGCCCAAACCACCTCGACTATATGGCTGGTCCGACGCTGCGTGTATCTGCATAAGTATGTACATTGGAGCTCACCGCTTGGAAGGTAACATTACTAAACAGATTTTGATAACATTGCTACATGTTTTGATAACGCCGCGATGGCGAGATTTGTAATCAGATTAGGCGGGTAAACGTAAAAGCCCGCGTGTCACAACAGTTATCAGAGCGCCCCAGCAGTCGAGAGCCGAGATAAGCCGAAGTAGATTGCAAGCGCTGCGCCGCGCTATCGGATAGCGATTACCCAATACATTGGAGAGTGCTACCAGTCATCGGGCATCAATTCAATGTTACTTTTTACCGACTTTCAAAAAAGGATGTGGTTCTCAATTCAGCTGTATTCTTAAAATGCTTATTATCTTTACAAAACTCGTTCATTTAGTAACCATTTTGAAAATTATTTTATTGTTTGGGTCCACTTTTCATTTGGTCCCTGTGAACTTAATAATAGATGATAAGGTTTCTATACAAGTGAGATTGAGAATCGGTTGTTGCAGTTTTACTGCATTAAATTGATTAATGTATGTTCAAAGAATAAATTAAGATATAAATTAACTGGAAACGTATGAGAAATTTACATAATAGATTTCTGTAAATTCAGTCAGAGTCAATAAATTGTTCATCCAACAAATCAAAAATGTTCCTGCTCCACTTCTCGACATCTAAAACTTTTTCCAGAGCTCAGCTGAAGTAATTCTCTCATTCCTATTCAACTACATCCGCTGACTTTAAGGGTTTTAAGGCAGGTAAAATACTGAAATACTTTTTCACAATGTTATTATTAGATACTATTAAAACTACTTAGATACTGCCTTAATATTTGCTGCTGCTCTGTTCTTTTCTATAAGGTGCTGACAAACCAGCTTTGCCTCAGTAGCATAACGCTCAGTCGGAAACTTATGATACTGATTTGGTTTGGTTTTTCAGTTGCGGTTAAACCTTATTTTTCAATTTAAAATAGTTAACATACGCACACGGACGTGCTTAATTTTTTTTTGGAACGAAATTCCTTATCGCGCGTTGTGAAAGGGGGCTAGACGGAAAAAATTCTTACAAAAAGTTGTCACGACACTTTTTGCTATAGTAGGCTATTGTCAGCTGTGCCGCGTGCACATGTTTCTCTGTCTTTCTCTCTCTCTCTCTTATAGAAAGCAAGCCAGATATTTTCATTTCTATTTCGCATTGAACTGTGTGGCGTCGTGACGATTATTTTTGTTGAGTGTATACAGGTTTTTTGTATCGAAAGGAACTTCGTTTCATCCGGGTGTCCCTTTTGCGGTGTGTGTCAATTTTAAGAATAATGTTTTTCTATTCCATTCTATTCTAATCTAATAACTAAGTAATCTCTGACCAAACCGGCGCAATTGCGATATCGAAGCATGTTTTCCCGCCTTACATGCAGTGTGGCCAATCGTTCCGAAGGGTTTGCTCCAAATTCGCTTCGGCTTGGCTGAACCTTTACTGGACAGGGTATAGACTATACCTAAAATAATGTATATATATATGTAATGATTTAACTTGTTTGTAATGGTTTTATTCATCAAAAGAATATGTTTCAATTGTGTTATATTAGAATAAGTGACAAAATATGGCAACACTAGGCGTCATCTTCCTATTCGTTAATGTTGTAAAAGCTAAACGGCGGGACAGAACGCGGCAAGATGGCGCGTAGTGGGGCTTACGATATGAGAGACCTCATTTTCAGCGACAGACGGTTCTGAGCCATGAGCTCGACAACTTGTGAACACTCAAGTCTATAATTGTAATGTTAAAATAGTCTGCAAGAAGTACATTAAAGAAATATCAAGCTTGTATTATATTTTATTCACGAAAAATCAGAAGTGGGATTAACCTGTGTGCCCACAAATCTTCAAAGGTAATCCAGCACTTATATACAATAATGTATTATGTATTATAAATATATTAGTATCATCCGATGGAATGTAATAGTATTTTGTTAAAACTACCCACATGTTTGATAAGTATTTCTGAGAACCGAGTTACTGTTTTAAAAATTAATATTAATAGCAAAGTCAAAGTACATACAAAAGCATTTCGAGCGTTCGAAAATTACATAACTTCAATTGTCTTAATAATATAGTTGTGTCCTGCTATACGTGAAATAGTATGCTCGATGAAATAAGTTATTTCAATTTTACAGTGTAAAGTCAAATATATTTGTGTGTTCTATACCAAAGCATAGATTTTTGAGCAGCTTATAAAAAAATTAGAGTATTTCAGTTTTTGCGCAGTCGTATATTTTAAAAACGATCGTCGATTTTGATCTTTTGAATAGCACTCTACTCAATTATTTGAGTTCTAAAACCTTTTATTAACTTCAAAATTGATTGAATAGAAAACAACGAAATAATGTCAGTCATGTATTAATTTTTAACAAAAAAAAAATATATCGTTGATAAATTCCAAACGAATTGAGCAAAGAAAATGAGTAAATCCTATTTACGTTATTTGACTCAGTTTTTGAGATCAATTTGAAATCAATCTGTTTACTAGTAATTGTAAACAATCTAATATTTGAAAAGATATAACTTTACACAACTTGATTCAGTTTTTATTTTGGTATGGCAACTGCATCAGCTTTTAAATATTTTAATATTGTAGACATCGCAGAACATTATATATATTACATTTTTATTCAAAGAAATTTACTCCGATTGGAGACAAATATTGATTATAGCGCCAATCATTAATTTTGACGGTAATGGAAAACAAACTAGATGTTTCACTAAATGTGGATAAATATATAATTATATTAACAAATAAGCCATGTAGGTGTGCTTGTTTAGAGAAAGAGCCGAAACCATGTAGGTGTGTTTCGAGATATACTGAAAATAAGCCATGTAGGTGTGCTTGTTTAGAAAAAGAGCCGAAACCATGTAGGTGTGTTTCGAGATATACTGAAAATAAGCCATGTAGGTGTGCTTGTTTAGAGAAAGAGCCGAAACCATGTAGGTGTGTTTCGAGATATACTGAAAATAAGCCATGTAGGTGTGCTTGTTTAGAGAAAGAGCCGAAACCATGTAGGTGTGTTTCGTGATATACTGAAAATAAGCCATGTAGGTGTGCTTGTTTAGAGAAAGAGCCGAAACCATGTAGGTGTGTTTCGAGATATACTGAAAATAAGCCATGTAGGTGTGCTTGTTTAGAGAAAGAGCCGAAACCATGTAGGTGTGTTTCGAGATATACTGAAAATAAGCCATGTAGGTGTGCTTGTTTAGAGAAAGAGCCGAAACCATGTAGGTGTGTTTCGAGATATACTGACAATAAGCCATGTAGGTGTGCTTGTTTAGAGAAAGAGCCGAAAACATGTAGGTGTGTTTCGAGATATACTGAAAATAAGCCATGTAGGTGTGCTTGTTTAGAGAAAGAGCTGAAACCATGTAGGTGTGTTTCGAGATATACAGAAAATAAGTCATGTAGGTGTGCTTGTTTAGAGAAAGAGTCGAAACCATGTAGGTGTGTTTCGAGAGATTACAAATGAAATATTTGGGTGTGCTTAGTTTGGCGAACTAACTGAAACCATTCGCAAGGCGTGCACCATAGACGAGACAAAAATTAGAATGATGTAAAGCAATGGATAGTCCGTATGAGCAGCTCTAAGATTTCATTTATGCGTACTAGAGAGAAATTTGAATTTAAGTGTGGCGGTAAGCGATTTAAAAGTAATGTACCATGTACGAAAGATCCTATGTTCACGGCGTTCAACAAACGTCAGCCACTAAAAATGATTACAGCAAAATGAGATACGGTCAAACTTACATAAACAGAAGGATTGGGTAATGTGATTTTTCATGGACATCAAATCGAAACTTTATAATTGACTAGCTGTTGCCCACGACTTCGTCGTTTTTACGTTTAATCCGCACAGCTCATCCCCATAGGTGATAGCGTGATAAAATGTAGCCTATATGTTGACCAGACCTATTAGTAATATTCATGAAAAATTTGGAGTAAATCCATGCAGTACTTTTTGAGTTTACCCTGGACATACAAACAGACAAACAGACATACAGACAAACAGACAAAAATTCTAAAAACTATATTTTTGGCTCCGATATCGATTGTAGATCACGCCCCAAGTATTCTTTTAAAAAAATATTCAATGTACAGTTTTGCCTTCCTACGATTTTATTAGGTTTTTTATATTTTATTATATTTGATACCGGATATCAAAAAATATATATTTTATGAAATTATATATTGATGGATACTTTCAGATAAATCCGACGAGCTTTATTCGAAAACCATTCAATACGCAATTGGCGTAAGATTTGGAATCATAGATATTAGTATCCGTCTGATAATATAGCAATTTTAGTTTATCGGCGCACCCACTCTGCTGTCGCGTCATTTTGTCTCGTTGCAAGATTCAGTAAATATTTGACAATATAGTGTTTCGTCAATATATAGGTAGTTCTAGCTTAGACTAATATCCGATTTACAATATCGTAACGATGTACAGTTTCAATATCTATACATTTTGTATCGCCTACTCCTAGTAAACAAAATATAAGGCGAATTGACTGATAAAAAGCCTCAAAGTTTTTTGGTTGTATAGTTCATTATGACAATATCTGATCTTATAGGAAAATGCATTATTCTTAACTACAGTCATTCCAATTACATATACACATACTTTAATACCGTCCACGCGGACATATTCAGAGCTGCAAACACAACACACACGTACATAGACAAGAGGATTTAATAAAGAGTTTGTACTGTTATCAATATTAAATTTCAGCAATGGCGGATTCTTCGGAGTCTGAATATAAAGCGCCGTTATCTCTTACTGGAAGTCAGATCCAGAAAGCTGTAGAGCTGATGTCGTCGTTGTCAATCACCGAGACAAAGTCGAAATAGATCGCAGGCGGAAGTCCCAAAAGAACCTTATCTATCGGAGTAATCGTGGGAAATGTAAGAAAATCGACACCAATAATATCGAGTGTAAAAAGAAGATTCAAAGACGTAGTTACTATTTATTCGCGGGAAATGCTAGAATGATGTCAAATTACACTAGTTGACCAGCCAATTAAACTCGATTGTTACTCAATGTATGAAATAAAATGTTTTCAATAATATGACGTTACTTTACATTGGATTATGTTTAGTTAAATTCATGATTTTTTTGACAATTATCAGTTGTCACTCTTTGTAGGACTAAGTATTAATTTCGATTGAAATTTCATGTTCCTGTAGTATTTATAAATACTAGATTTTTTATTATATGTAGTATGCGTATTATAGGTAGATTTATTGTAATAGTAAAATCACATGTTCAGGTACTTGGGAGTAAAATCAGAAATTATTAAACGATAATTTATTTCTGAGGTTGACTTAAGGGTACGATGTAGGCCATTTATGACTGGTACTAACAACCTAATTAACATTACTGTCAATGTTAATATATATCACAGACCACATAATACTAATAGACGTGGCGTTAGGCATTGAACGTGTAGTCGTACATATGAGCAAATGCTCATATCAATGTCAAAAGTGTGGCAAATTATATAGGAAAATTGACACTAATTGTAATTAGGTTTTTATTGTTGACGTACTGTTGTATACATTCTCGTATTTATGTCGGTTCAAAATTTAGCTACGATTGACGTCTAACAAATGTCTTAAGAAGGCGCCTCCTATTTTATTATATATTATACTAGCGGCCTGTTACATGCTTCGCGACGTATCGTCATTTATTGAATCATTTGTTACAAAAAAAAGTGATAAATAAAGAACCGGTGTACCGATTTTGTGCAAACTTCACATAAACCATCTACTAAACAGTCCGAATAAAGCTTGAACATTTGGTTTGGATAGGTGAGCCCGTTCTTGAGTTATAAACTTACAACGAAAAATGGCATTGATTTTTATAAATATATATAAATTAATTTATGTTGACATGTAAGACAGATATTGTGGCACTTATTTCTCTCTATGTAACATATGTTTATTAAATCTGTATTGTAATTTGTGCACCCTAATCTGCAAGCAATGAATATTGCCACTCGTTGTCTGGATTTAGTTTAGTTTAGCAATAAGACTCTCTATTTGTGCGCTTATTTTAAGTGTTATGTAAATGCTACTTGATTATGGTGTACATAAAGCTTTAAATTATTAAATTAAATAAATATTAATGAACAATATTACTTAGAACTTTAAATGAAATAATTAGTCAAATGAAAAATAATTTACAAATCAACATGAAGAAAAGGCAAAATTATTACAATTGAAATTTAATATAAATATGATAATCCTATAGAAGTATAATATAGATGATCAAAGAAATAACAAATCGACAATATTTGTAACACTTAAGACTAAATTGTATTTGCTCTCCGTAAAATTAAATATAAATATATAAGGAAACGGCAATAACAGGCTTTGGATATGTTTCATTAGTATTTTCTTATGGACTGCTTATATGAGGTGACTCTGGATTTGATGGGTAAATGCTTTTACAGCACAAAAGAATGAGTTAGGGCTATATGTAACATGAAACATCACACAAAAACAAACTTTAAGCCTATTTTTAAATCTGAGAATATTAAAACTTCCTTGTATGTAGAATGTAGATACATTAGAGCAGCTTGTTTTTTTAAGAACACACTAAATACTTTAAAATCAACCCGCAATTTAGTACAAATAACAGACAAGCAAGCAAGCCCTATGTGCCATAGTATAATAGACTACAACATAGTCATGGTAAAAAAAAAAATATATCTATGTACATTGTTTCTTTTATCAATTACCAAGCATAATGAAATAGCTAACTATAAACCGGTATAAAATACAAATGCATAAATGGCTAATTTCTCATTCTCTGTAAAAGAATACCTATTTAAATTGTAAAAATGTCAATATCCAGTCAGATGTCAAAATAATAGTTAGTGGAAATGTAAGTATATGTATATATAGTGTCGTTAGTTACTTGTTAGGCTTGCTTTATAAAGAAACTAATAATTAGATTAAATAATATATAAATAATTTAATATTATATAATTAAATGTAAATTAATATTTAAATAAATAATTACCTAAGGTAAAACAAATTTTTATGAGATATGTTTAACAATGTAATGTAGGATTTAGTAGTAAGAAACTAAAATTGGTACACTTAAAAAATATAATTAGGTATATGGAGTAAAATTGGTCAAACATTTGTAAATTAATTTTATATAATTTATAGATTTTTAGAATATTAATTTAATCGATGCAATGAGTTATAGTGAGACAATGAGAGAGTGTAAAAAAAATATGTAGAATACAAAGTGTATAGTTTATAATTAGTAAAATTTCATTCAAATCCGTTCTCTTCAATCAAATCCGTAGTCTTGGCGTGATTGAGTAATAAACATCCATACATCCAAACTTTCGCATTTATAATATTAAAATAGATGCAGATTACAAGCTGAAGTGATAATATAAATTAAAATAAAATTATGTAGCAAAACTGCTTACAAATTTTTGCTTTCATAGAAGATATAAATAACACTGTATTATTACTTGTTTTTAAATAATTATGATTATGATTAGTAAGTTATTGAATGTTAGGATTGTGTACAAGCAAATTTTTTTTCCTCATAAAAAAAAAAATATATTTGTGTCGACTTATAGTATGGGCGAAGGTAATGATTTAACTTGTTGTACTTTTGCATCTTTAATATTTCCTAATTGATGTCCTAAGGATTTACGGAAAAGTTAATTTTAGAATTGAGTAGTGTGCCGGGAGTCACACTTTGCCGGATGGCCGAATGTTTAGTGATTCTCTTTGAACTATTGAACTAATGTGACAACACAAGGTAAATAAAACTTTGGTTGCCTGGTCTATTAGAGAACTGTATATCGGTTCTCTTTGATCTATTGAACTATTATGACAACTCAAAGCAATTTGAACCTTGGTTGCCTGGCCTACTAGAGAACAACGTTTATTAGAACCAAATTGTATATATAAAAGCATTCTTATAAAACATTAGCGTGATCTAAATATGTACAGTGACATCTAGTTACAAATTTGAGAAATAAAAGTTTTACTGATTGAACATACCACCCGCCAAGGACATTAAGTGACGAAATGTCCTTAATAATAGAAATCAGTGAAAAGTGACCTAAACTTAAAATCAAAACAATTAACTCTGTGTAATCAAAAGAAACAAAATAACTTTATAATTAACAAAACCAAAAACAAATAATAATCAATAAGTCCATATCAATACTAGAAATCAATAAGTAATTGCCCTTGTTACATTCTTAGCACATTAACAAAAATAGATCGTTTTAATTACATAATATTATAACAATGTGCAGTGCATTAATTGCTATCTGACCTTATAAGCTTTCTACTTATTTAGTAGGATACATATTTTGATATACGCTTTTTAACATTAGACTTCTTAGCGCTAATATTGACCACACGGGTGACATTATCATTGCCTACATGCTTTTGTGTTACTTGAGTCTTAAGTACTGGCCTAAACAATAACCGTCGACTGGGTGGTAAATAATTCTCCTTTACCAGCACTAAGTCACCAATATTTTGTTCTGGTACACAAAAAATTCCTTTTTTACTAAATTTAATAAACATTCTTGCGACTAACATTGCCAGAAACATTGTAACATTCTTTGAATGAATTGCCACCTTTTTAATGAATTGATATTTGATTCTAAATAATTATTATTATCTGGTATTATAAGTAAAGGCTCACCAATAAGAAAATGTCCCGGGGTTAATGGCAGTGGATCATTAGGATCCGAACTGTCTACTGTAAGAGGACGTGAATTAAGACAAGCTTCAATCTGACTAAGCAGTGTAGTCATCTCTTCAAAAGTAAGCGTTGTCTCACCGATGACTCGTTTTAGATGAAATTTGGTGGATTTTACCCCAGCCTCCCATAAGCCTCCAAAATTTGGCGCGTGAGGTGGGATGAAATGCCACTCGGTTCCGTAAGTTGCCAAATGCTCTACTGCGGTTTGCTGTGCAACATTCAGTTGCTGAAGTTCTTTAGCTGCACCAATGAATGTCGTGCCGTTATCGCTCCAGAGTTGAGCGCAATGGCCACGTCTAGAGACAAATCTCCTGAAAGCTGCCAAAAAAGCTTGTGTACTCATGTCACTTACTACTTCCAAATGGATTGCTCGGGTGAACATGCAAATAAATAAGCAAATATATCCCTTGTGAGACCGATTGCCTCGCCCTTTGGTTGTCCTTATATTTATGGGACCTGCATAGTCAATAGCACTATGCAGAAATGCGCGTGCAGGTGTACATCGAACTGTTGGCAGTGAACCCATGTACTGATGTTGGATTTTGGCTTTTTGTCTTACGCATCTTAAACATTTATGTATATGCTGCTTGACAAGACTTCTTACCCCAATAATCCAATACTTAGTTCTTAAATAATTAATCATTAACTGAATTCCTCCATGCAACGTGTTCTTATGTGCATCTGATATCACTAAATCTGTAAAATGAGACGAATGGGGTAATATGATGGGGTGTTTGACTTGTTCAGGTAGTGATGATTGATGTAACCTACCACTCACTTTCATGATGCCATTGTCGTCAAGATAAGGGCACAATGCTTTTAGCTTGCTAATTTTATTATTTAGATAATGATTGTCTTGTAACTGTAAATACTCTTCCTCAAATTCTTTTTTCTGTACTTTTTAATACAACATGATAATGCTTGATCTATTTCTAGTTTTTTCAAATAAGTTTTCCTGTTTTGGTCTCTTGTGTAAAACCGTCTACAATAAGCAATGACTCGTAATAATCTTGGTAATGATGAAAATCGTTGAAAAATGGATTCTTCAAAACGTGCACTGTAATGTGATTTTACAGTCTCCTCTAAATTTGTTTTTAGATCATTCGGTCTTTTATATAAAATATTATGTTGCTTGAGAAACGATGGACCGGAAAACCAAAGCTCGTTGTTTGCGAGTAGTTTTGGTGGAACACCTCGTGAAGCACAATCAGCCGGATTATTCTTGGATGACACGTGATACCATTGAGAGGAATCCAGAGTAGTTAGGATTTCGGAAACCCTGTTGGCCACAAACGTTTTCCATCTACTGGGATGGCTATTTAACCATGCGAGAACGACCGTTGAATCTGACCATGCTTTAATGTTATTTTTGTCAATATTCATTACTTCGGCTACTTCAACTAGTAGTCGTGATAATAGCACTGCTCCACACAATTCAAGCCGGGGAATACTGACTTGCTTGATTGGAGCAACCCTGGTCTTGGCTGTCAACAAAGAAACCTGAGTTCTTCCAGTACTGTCAACCACTCTTAGAAATACAACTGCTGCGTAAGCTAATTTTGAAGCATCGCAGAAGCCGTGCAACTCACGAATAGCATCAGTTGTTCCACTATGTAACCAACGTGGCACTGTGATTGAGGTAAGTTGCGACAACTCATTTCGGTAAGTAAACCATTCATTAGCTAATTCTGGTGCTATCTGCTCATCCCAATTTACACCTGCTAGCCATAGCTTTTGTATAAATATTTTCGCTAATATTATAGTAAATGCAATCCATCCTATTGGATCATAGAGTTGGGCTATAATTGATATTATTGATCTTTTTGTTTCAGATGCAGGCAGCGGTGGAAGGTTTACCAAGTACCTGAAGAAATCTTTGCGGCGATTCCAGGTAATTCCTAAGACTTTAGTTGTACTATCTTTTTCTTGCATGTTTTTATCTTTTATTTCATTCTTTGGCTCCATATGTTTTCCTTCACTTTTATTTATTATTGCTATAAGTTCTTCGTTATTACTATTCCATTTTTGTAATTCAAAACCAGCTCTTAATAACAATTCTTTCATTTGCTTATAAATTTCTACTCCTTCTTTTACAGTTGAACATCCTGTCATCAGATCGTCCATGTAAAAGGAATGTGCCACTGTCGGTGCAGCTAATGGGAAATCTTTACCTTCATCAATGCCTACTTGATTTAAAGTTTTAACTGCAAGGTAAGGGGCAGAAGCGGTTCCAAAAGTGACCGTAGTTAATTCATAATCCCTTATTTCATTTTCAGGATTTTCGCGCCAAACGATGCGTTGAAATATTAAGTTTTCATCCGCAATTTTCACTTGGCGGTACATTTTAACAATATCAGCGATCAGTGCTATTTGGTGAACTCTCCATTTTAAAATTAAATAACGTAAATCGGGCTGCAACTTAGGACCTATCATAAGGGTATCATTAAGTGAAACTCCATGTGTGTTCTTACTTGAAGCATTAAATACAACTCTTACCTTTGTAGTCTGCTTGTCATTTCTTACGACCGCATGATGGGGTAAGTAAACAGCTTGATCTTGCTTGCTTTCTCCCACAGGTCGCATGTGTCCCAATCGTTGATATTCCCTTATTACTTCTGTATAAGCATTTTTAAGCTCTATATCTTTAGACAATCTCCTTTCTAGGGCTTTAAATTTTGCTACCGCTATATTTCTTGAATTTCCGCCTAGACAATCCAGATCATTATTTCGGAAAGGAAATTTGACAATATAACGGCCCTCTTTTGTTCTTACCGTTGTACTATTATAAATATTTTCACATTGTTGCTCTTCTTCTGTCCATCTAGTTTTTGTACTGCTTGTTTGTTCTTCCATTTCCCAAAACCTTTTTAATATATCAATTTCTTGTAAGTGTGCGTGCATTGATGCTACACTTATGGTATTATCTTGAAAATGATAATGACGGTCATTAATTGTACCAGATAAAATCCACCCTAACGTTGTACTTTGAGCAATGAGAGTACCGTTTGCACTTCTTTTTATACCATCCCTTAATATTTGACTATACACATTTGCTCCTAATAAAATATCAATCTTACTAGGCATATTGAACTGGGGATCGGCTAGACATAATTCGTTGATTTCTATCCAGTTAAGAGTATTGATCTTTTGTTCAGGCAGATATGACGTGATGTTCTTCAGAACATAAGCCTTGACTGCTATGCTAAATTCGCTGTTAATACGTGACTTCAAGTTAATGTTTACTATATATTTTGACGTTACAGCTTTATCACCTCCAATACCAGTAATCGTACCGCTCACAAGAGTTTTCTTTAGATTCAATAACTGTACCGTCGCTTCGGTGATAAAACAAGCTTGGGAACCTTGATCTAATAAAGCACGTATTAAATGGTTTGTACCAGATTTAGATACGGCGTTTATTAGTGCAGTGGGTAGTAGAACCTGTCTAAGTCCTGTGGCTTTCCTTACCGACAGACACGAAACTGCTTGTTGAGCATTAGTGGCAGTACTGTTAACTTCAAGACTCTCTTCAGCTGTGAAGGGCTGATGAGATGAGCTTTCCTGCGGATGTAACAAAGAGTGATGTCGTTTATTGCAAATTCGACATGTCGTAGGCTTTTTGCAGTTATACACAGTATGGTTACTGCCTAAACAATTAAAGCACATTGAGTTTTTCCCAACAAAATCACGCCTTTGAGCATATTCTGCATTCGCAAATTTTTTGCAAAAACATAATTTATGATTTTCTGAACAAAATTCACAACGTAAGAGAGGTCTATTTCTAACCAATAAAGCTTTTGGTCTTACATTAGAACTACTACTTTTATGCACTTGATTTTGCCGTGTGTCTATAAATTCTAAAGCGCGAAAACGGCTTTCAATAAAAATTTTAAATTGATCTAAAGTTGGCAATTCATCCAAATTGCCTGAGCTAGATATGTGTAGCTCCCATTGCTTACGCGTTTCACAGTCTAGTTTAAAAGTAACTATGTGGATAATAATAATGTCCCATGTGCTCACATCAATTTTTATATTCTTCAATGCATTCAAACAATCAACAGTATTATCCAATAATTCCTTCAAACCTGATGCCGATTCGACGTTTAAACGTCTTTGTCCAAATAACCGTTTTAGAATACAATTAGCCAAATATTTTTTGTTATTGTATCGCTTTTCTAAAAGAGACCAACATTGACTATAATTAGCCTCAGTGATCGGAGTGTATCTTATTAATTGTTCGGCTTCGCCGGTTAAGTGAGATTTTAAGTAATGTAGTTTTTGTACATCTTCTAAGGATTCGTTGTTATGAACTAATGAGGTAAATAAATCGCGGAACGTTGTCCATTCTGAGTAATCGCCGGAAAATGTAGGTATAGTTATTTTTGGAAGTCTCACTAACCGGTTAGACCTTTCACTATCTTTCTTAAAACTAGACTCACTTTCAACCATTACAAATTGTTGAACTGCAGCTTTTAAAGATGATTTAAAAATTAAATAGTAGTCTTCTGTATTTTCATAGATCTCTTTAATTACATAAGTGGTATTAGCTAGCTCTTGCGGCTTAGAGATTTCATAAAGTTTTGTATTATTTGTCCTAAATAACGACCAATATCTTTCTAAATTCTCTAGCCTAGCTTCTACATACTCTTTAGTTATTCTGTCCTTAGGACTCTTTTTAAAATTAGTCAAACCTTTTCTTATAGAATTATGAAGATCGAGTTGGACATTTAGTAATCCTTCCATATTTACTCAAATTATTTTGAAATAAATACTAGAAGTTTTAAAATAACTTTACTTACAATATTTTTAAAGTTAGTTATTTTATCTTAAGTATGAAAAGTTAACTTTAGCTATATTGTCTTAAAATTTTCACAAGTCTTTTAATCTTAAAATCTGTAGAAATTTGGGCATAGGTTCCCCGTATTTACATTTTTTGCGAAACTATTCTAAGTCCTAACTACATACAAATTATTCTAAGTTAATATTCTAATCACTCAAATACTACAAGTCCATTAATTTTCTTATTTCTGTTGCAAGTTTTTCGAATAGATGAAATAAAGTTCACTTTTGCTTGACAAATGTTAATATAAAGATTATTACTCACGGTTTTCACTTTCTATTTGTTTCACC
Organism: Apodemia mormo; assembly: GCA_036924255.1. Taxonomy (NCBI): domain Eukaryota; kingdom Metazoa; phylum Arthropoda; class Insecta; order Lepidoptera; family Riodinidae; genus Apodemia; species Apodemia mormo. The sequence goes on from JAUPFN010000013.1 coordinate 512,129, forward strand.
TGTACTTGTATGCACATTGCACTCCTCCAATATCACCATTAGTATTTTTCCTTAATTTGCTCAGCGTGTGTGTTCTCCACCTCGCCGTACTGCCAGCCTGTCGCAGCTCCACTCCAGGGCCGCGGCCGTAATTACGTACTCTCCGTCTCATGCAGCAATCCACTGCGAGTACGTACCTGTGGTGTCTCCGACCACAGTGTTCTTCAAAAAAGTCTATCCGGCTCGAAGGACCAATGTTTAGTGATTCTCTTTGAACTATTGAACTAATGTGACAACACAAGGTAAATAAAACTTTGGTTGCCTGGTCTGTTAGAGAACTGTATATCGGTTCTCTTTGATCTATTGAACTATTATGACAACTCAAAGCAATTTGAACCTTGGTTGCCTGGCCTACTAGAGAACAACGTTTATTAGAACCAAATTGTATATATAAAAGCATTCTTATGAAACATTAGCGTGATCTAAATATTTACAGTGACATCTAGTTACAAATTTGAGAAATAAAAGTTTTACTGATTGAACACCGAATGTAATGATTTAACTTGTTTGTAATGGTTTTATTCATCAAAAGAATATGTTTCAATTGTGTTATATTAGAATAAGTGACAAAATATGGCAACACTAGGCGTCATCTTCCTATTCGTTAATGTTGTAAAAGCTAAACGGCGGGACAGAACGCGGCAAGATGGCGCGTAGTGGGGCTTACGATATGAGAGACCTCATTTTCAGCGACAGACGGTTCTGAGCCATGAGCTCGACAACTTGTGAACACTCAAGTCTATAAATGTAATGTTAAAATAGTCTGCAAGAAGTACATTAAAGAAATATCAAGCTTGTATTATATTTTATTCACGAAATATATATATATATATATATATATATATATATATATATATATATATATATATATATATATATATATATATATATATATATATTATATCATAAGATAGCAAACAAGCAGATGGGTCTCCTCATGTTAAGAGTCAACCATCGCCTATAGACACCAAAAGTGCTAATGGTGCGTTACTATCTTATGATACTATAATAGCTAGTTTGTTTATTTATTATTATATACTAGGTGTTGCCAGCGACTTCGTCCGCGCGGACTTCGTTTATTCCGCACAGCCCCTCCCCCGTAGGTGATAGCGTGATAATATGTAGCCTATATGTTGACCCAACCTATTAGTAATATTCATGCAAAGTTTGAAGTAAATCCATACAGTACTTTTTGAGTTTACCCCGGACATACAGACAAATAGACAAACAGACAATCATTCTAATAAATATATTTTTGGCTTCGATATCGATTGTAGATCACGCCCCAAGTATTCTTTTAAAAAAATATTCAATGTACAGTTTTGACTTTCCTACGATTTTATTATATGTATAGATAAATACAATGAGGCAGGTCCGTTATTTTTTTAAATTTCACTTCTGATATAGATAGTTTATTCTTATCTAAAACGAATTAGCAACATAATATCTTCATTTAATATAATTACAGTTTTATGAAACTATAATTTTTATAAGCATTATGTTTTGTATGATGTGTATTAGTAACGAACAATGCAGACGAAGTCACGGGCATCAGTACAAGTTTACTGGTGAAGTACTGTATACATTGAAACACTATAATGATCATAATATGTAACAATTGGTTAACGAAATTAGTGCAGTAATATTCAAAAAGTATGGTCACTGTGCGGGCCGCTTCCTAATGTAGTATCAAATTCGGCATATCACTGTTTGTAAACTTCTACTAAACGTTTTTATTAAACAATTAAGACAAAATTTTATTTATTTCATTAAAAAACTATTTTTTTACAAATTAAGTATCAGAACCCGGCCGGGATCTTCAAGAGAAGAGGAAACAGGTTCTAAGGAAGCGTGTTTCACTTGTAACAATTTACCGTACATTATCCCGTGACCGTGTCAGACACGCGTGTCAGTACTGATTAATGTGGACGTATTTTGTTACGCGTACAATTGTCACGACCTGCAGTACGGTTCAATCATTCCGAACACTGAAAGAAACTGCCGAACACAGAATAAACGGCAGAACTATGTACGGAGTTACGATCTACTAGCCGGGCCCAGTGTGGACGCTGGTCTGTGTAGTGTCACGCATCGAAGCCACGTGATACGAGCCGATCCATCGAAAGTCGGTTTATTTCAAAGGATTTTCGCTACTGTCCGCGGGCCAGAAGACGTCCACACTTGAATTTATGACGCGTCAAAGTACGCCCGATGACACAGACACAGACAATGGGTTGGAGTGTACGCTATAAATATCGTTGTATACGTTGTTTAGTGTTGTACTGCGACCTTAGATCAAGTGTACTATAGATTGTGGGTGAGTTCAAATGTGCAGATATAATAAATGTAATTAAAATAATAATGTTGGTTAATATAATTCTGTGTTTACGTACCCGAATTGATAATGCACCTCCACTACATTTTTGTTCTCGTTACCGAATATCTAAAAAAAATAGCTCTTCAAAATTTTGAGTAAAAAATAAGACTACGTTAAGTACGTTTCAACAAAATTTCATTTTGCGTCGTATAAGGTATTTACTAGAGCTAAGGTTGATTTTGTGATACAGTCTTTTTTAATATGGTGTTTTGTTTTATTATCCATGAAATAATTTGTCCGACACGAAAATACGCACACAGATATATGCGCTATTGGTAACACAGTGCCACGTTTTGTGTTAACATTTGTATGGAACACTACATCTGTAGTATGTTTGATCTAAGACTGCGCCGTGTAGGCACGTGTAGTGATGCGATGTGACCTTGTGGCTTGTGACCTTGTCAATGCAACTTATACCGTCCACATTTAGCGTGACATGTCTGTAGCGATGCCACGCTGTCAGGTCCGTTGTAATGTTACAAGTGGGGACGCAGCTTTAGCTCACTATCAGGCGAGATCGTGGTCAAGCGCTTCCATATCGATAATAAAAAAAGTAAATCTGTATACACGTCTGTACACAACCGCCAGAATAGGCTGACTATACATATACAGGCTCTTCTTTTAACCGTGGCCGTGGGACGGAATCAAACTCGTGAAAATTCTCGCATATACATATCAAATAAACCTATTAAAAAAAATAAAGTGTTAAACAACCAGGAAAACAGTAACTGAAATATTGTCAAAAGTTTTGTAACTCATGGTTACACTTACCGTGACGACTCACGAATCACGATTCACGAATAATCATAATAATATCTGTAGTAAGTAGGTAGATAATGTAAATGTAATCTCCTCGTATTAAAATAGTGTAAATGTGATTCATTTTTCCTTCACACTTTGGTCTTGGTTCAGTTACATTAGGAAGGATGGCAAAATACCTAGGCACTAAATAATAAGAAATAATGATTTATGCGTGTTATAATTTTAAAATGAAACCCAGCACGAATAAAAGTAAGACACAGTTAATGTTTACCTTAGTATTTCTGGTGTAAATGGAATCATCTCTTCATCAATGAAATCATCTTCACAATGATCGAACTTGATTGATTAACTAGCAAAAAGTAGAGCTTTGTAAGGGCTCGCAAAGTTATACTACCTGGTAATATCTATTGTTAGGAGGTTCCCCGTATTGGTTCCGGGCTCCTTTGAAGAATAGACCAACTGACGTTCTGCCAAGCAGGTCGTAAAAAGCGACCGATTGGCTATGCGAGTCACTACCATCGTGACTAGGTGGTAGAGTTCTGCTTTGTCTCGCCCGTTAGTACTTACAAGAAAAATTCTTTAAAATTTTCTTGATTTATTAAAAACACGATTTTTATTATTATCAATGTTATCTTCACAGAACAAATATAAAGGTTATCTACTAAAATTTTACACCATATTTTCTGGTCTACCTATAATATAGTATGGTCTACCTATAATATGTAGCAACTCAAGATCCATCTCGCGCCACCACTTCGCTCTTACAGCCTAATATTGATAGAAATCAATTTTTATTAATGGTAGCTTTCTTGTAAAATAGTTTTCAAGGGAAAATGGGTATTAAAAATGAAAGTTGATCTTATAAAGAAAACACATTTTTAACATTTCGCTAAGATAAATAGTTTTTATTCCTTAAATGGGGTATTTTTGATTTTTTTTTTTCAAAATTTTGTCAAAATCGCCTCTGTGGTCTAGTGGTCCAGCGTTGGCGTCGACCACACGAGGTCCCGGGTTAGATTCCCGGGTCAGGCACTTAAAAAAATGTTTTTTCAGTTTTCTGATAAACACAAAGTTGCCCGAGATTGGAAAGTGCTCGGTTGGCGATAGGCTTGCCACCTATCACATTTATGGGACCAAGTATCCTCGGCTAATCGTGGGTGCACTTGTTGTACCTCTGCCAACCCCTTCGGGGATACGGGCGTGAAGATACTATTTTTTATCATAATTTTTTGGGCCCATTTGGTTCAAATTTTCAGGAAGTCTAAGTTGAGTGGAATCCAATCGAATGCCATCAACTGAGTTTCGATCGGTCCAGCCGTTCAAAAGTTATGAGATGTTTACATACAGACAGACACACACACACACACATACACACAAACATGCATACATACAGACACACTGACGTCATCGTGAAAATAGTCGAAAAAGGTTCCTAGGACCTCAAAACGTGGACATCTGGTGAAAACTCGATTTTTGAGAATCGGAACAAAATCAGTAACTTCCTTATCTGCATACGTAGCGGGAAGTTAAAAAGTACAAGTGTATTAATAGATTAATATTGTATTAAAATGGAGTGAATGAAAATGTATTAAATCGACGAGGCGAAAGTAGCATTTTAACTCGTTCACATTTTAACTCGTTTAATTTTAGCATTTTAACTCGTATCGTGTGTGGCCGCGTTTGCGATCCGGTAGTAGTTTAAAAAGAAAATTTTGACGCGTCAAAATAACTTGTAAAAAGTTTTATTGTATATAGTACATCTGATTTCTGATTTCGTTAGCATTTTAACTCATTCGTTTTATAATAGATGGCGTTAGTAGTAATTAAATTCTAATACAACATGTATATTCAATTTTTTTTTATGTTTATAAAATGGTATTTTAATAGTATATCATATCTAGACATGAATTTAAACTACCACGTCAAAGCTCAAACCTAAAAGTGCGATATTTTTTCAGTAAAATGTACCACAAAAGTGCATAGAAAGTGGCTCAGTGTAGGGCTCGCTTCGCTCGCCCTGATTATTAACATTTTACAATAATCTCAATTGTTGAATTATTCTTTTGTATTTGGCGATTTGGACACATAATCATTACGTAACCATATCCCAATATTCTTCATTGAAACACTGATAAGACGACATTGCTGTTATTAGTCAAACACTATCACAAAAATACGCGAGATAGTTACTGCATTACACGGAAACACATCCAGACGTCGCAAAGCACTGGTGACTGGCACGATTGAAAATGAACAAAACATCATTGAAAATTTTAAAAATAACATTTTTAAAATTTTCAATGATGTTGACGCAACCGCGAGGTGCCTGCCAGAACGACATTTTCTTGATTGACCGATAATAAAATAATATTTAATAAAGATCTAGCTTTGTGGGAAATGGGATAGTCGGGTGATTTAGTAGCTCTTAGAGTAATACGCTACTGTTAGGAGGAAAATATCCCTGTAAGGGCTAATTAAAACATTACACATTAGTTATGGGGCTTTTATTTTTTAGACATTGACAGTCCTGAGTCTGCGATCAGCGAGGCGTCCTCGCTGATTCCGTCGTACTGCCAGCACTTTTCGTGTACTCCTCGCGGTGGTGTTCCATGAACCCACGTGACAAGATAAGCCACACAGGTGTTTGCGCTCTTAGTATTGGTGCCTCCTCTACTCTTGTTCAGCGGTGGTCAGGGCCGCGCGGCACTGGAGAGGCGGGCGGGCGCGGCGGTGACGCGCGGCCTCTGTACCTAGAGATGAGATAAACTGCTTATTTTTATCAACACGCTTAAACGTTGTACTTGTTTTCATAAGCGCGCTTAGTAAACGGCTGTTCACTTAAAACGCTTTTTTATAGAAAACGCTTCGTTTTCCCGCGCTTGTATTTTTATGATACGAGTATCAGCGTGTACCTAACAGCGAAACATACACGCTGTGCCGAAGGCAACGAAATGCAAATTGAAAAAAGCCGTTGCTTGTTGTTTATTAAACGAAATTTCAATTAAAACAGTCTGGCTGAGCTTACATTAATAATAGCTAATAATAAGTACACTTAAATTTAGTAGCTTTTTATCAATATCATATTGTACTTTAATATTAAAATAGGGTCACTTTTCAAACACGTTGAAAAAAGCGTACGTTTTACGTATAAACGAAAACTACTTGTATTTTTAAGCACGCTTGTATGCTTTGGTGGTAAAGCAAACTTTTCAAGTAGGTTTTCGTTGAAGCGGTAATATTTGTCTGTACCTGGGGTGCGGCGCGGCGCAGGCGCTCGGCGCGGCGCACGGTGGCCGGCAGCGGCGCGCGCCGCGTCTCCGGCGCCGCCAGCACCGCCAGCGCCGCCGCCGCACTGCACGCGCCGTACAGCAGGGCTTGCACATATGCCGCCTGCACATCACACATTACGAGGATCCATACTAATATTACAAATGGGAAAGTGTGTTTGTTTGTCCGTCTTTCTCGGAAAAAGGGAACGACGAATTTATGTGATTTTTAAGTGAATATAATTGAAAGGATGGAGAGTGACATAGGCTACTTTTGTCTCTTTCTAACCCCCCACTGCCTTAAAATAAATTTAACGCGAGCGAAGCTGCGGGCAAAAGTTAGTATGCTATACGATATGCCACACACAGAGAGAAAGTCCATTTGAGTCGTAGCAGCCTTAAAAAATGTACTTGATAAAATCCAACTTCATTTATTAATTACGATTTTTGAATAACTAGCGGCTCGCCCGAGTGCACTATATCCTACATACTTATATCCATACGACACAAGCATCGCCTGTAGACACCTAAGTCACGGTAATATATTAATCTGTATTACAGTATTGTAACACGGACGTATCTTTGAAATAAATACCTGCAGCCGCGCGGTACGTAAACAGCCAGTATTTTAATTACATTTGCCTACTTTGTGTTTCCATTTAGTTTTGTGATTGTAAATATACTTTTTTATATAAACAAATAAAGTATTTTGTGAATTGAATAAGAAGTGTTCAATTAAAATGCGTGTTGTTTTTTGATAGATTTAATAATTACACTCGTCATATTAAATATGTACTTGAACTTATTTTTAGTAAAAAAATCGCGCAGTGCACCAGATCATGAGCGTCGCAAAGATTACTTCCTGGGAGTTCATATACATATACAAAAAGTACTATTAAGTAATATGAGATACATAATTATACACGTATATTATCAAGTTATCGTAGGTAAGACAATTATAATGTCAAATTGTTTATTGACAAAGTGATGATCGAATTGGGACAGAAATTGTGACTCTTTCAGTTTGTATTCAAACAGTATGTAAGTTATTAAAAATTTTTTTTTCCTGACAGGGTGTGCAGTTTCCACCCCTTGCACCCTGGCACTGGATGTCATCACCCATGCACCAAATAGTACAAATTATACCTGTGTATACCTAATAATTACTGTTGCTAGTAGTCATATTCATACGCTTCGGACTGACAGACAATTAAAAGTTTTCGTGACGACAATATTACATTAAAACTGATTATGTCAAGATTGTTGACGTAGCGAAAATTAATCAAAGCAATTAGTTTGTCCTACTACAACTACAACATTAACAACACGTGGCTGTAGCTACAACAGTCACGTGTTGTTAGTGTGTACAATCTGCGGGTGTATTACGTTTCTTCATTAATTAGATCAGAGCTGTCCAACGACGGCCCGCGGGCCGCGTGCGGCGACTTGTAATTGTGCAGCCCGTGAAGTGTTTTTAATTCACTGCAACATACTTAAAAATTTACTGTCTTCTTCGTGCGCGTAATATACTTATAGGTAATCTTACTACAAAATAAGCTTGCCTTTTACAGTAATACGTTTTATTTAATAATTTTCTTTAATTGTATTTGTGTGTTTTCTCTTTACTATATGAAAATGATTCACATCACACATGGGTTTCACCGGCGGTTAACAACAGTGTAAACACTTGTTTGCAACAAAAATTCATTTGAACTGCACAAGCCTCTCACCAAGGTCACCCGTGTTGGAAGATTGTTTCCAACAGTGTGGCTCGGCTATTATACATAAAATAATATGATCACGACGGTTCGCACATCAGAATGCAAAAACACTCCGATGTATCACGTTGGTAGCTGCATGGTACAGTTCAAAACTGCGACGCGCGGTGGGTTATCCTTCCCGTCGCAGTTTTGAAATAAACAATTTGATCTTTTTTAATTTAAATTTATATTTAATAATAATAACAATCTATACATACATATAATAAAACTGTAAGAGGTCGATTTCTGTACATTGAAGATATTTAAAAAATTTTTTTTGGAAGATACTCTTTAATCGACACTGAAGCGAAAAATGTAATTTTTTTAATTTTTGTCTGTCTGTCTGTCTGTCTGTCTGTCTGTATCAAGGCCGCGCATCACGCCGAATCTACTGAACGGATTCAAACGAAATTTAGCATGGTTAAAATTCATACTCCGAAGAAGGTTATAGGATACTTTTTATCCCAAAATTCAATACGGTTCCCGTGGAATAGGGGATGAAAATAAAAACGTATATTTAGCTTTAATTCATTAACCTGCAGTCCGAAATCCTTTATTATTTTTTTGTTCAAAAGTAACTACTATAAAGATTATCCCTTAAAAATTTCAAAGTCATCAGTTTTATAATTTAGAAGTTACAGACATCACAAGTTTTAACGGTTTCCGGGTGGTAGGTCCAGTTGAACGTGACACCCGGGTTGTATACAAAACCTTTGAACGCATGGCTCATTATAAGTTAGCGTTATCATTTCATAATGTTTGTATAATGGAAATAACCCGAGAGATCAGTTTAGAATATATACTGTTTTATTAAAATGTTATAAATGCAATTTTACTAGCCTAAAAATGAGTAAAATATGTGTAAAATGTAAACCTAAACATTTTATTTATTTATATAAGAATTATAAGGTCATTTTTCAGTTTTTTGCCAAAATCTCAGAAAATATGCATCTAATCGACATTAAGTATACTAATAGAATTTGTTCTTTATAAAATGTTACGTAAGAATAGGCTATTGGGAAAATTCACTATTTTGTTTTTTCATTGCATAACGTAAAAAGGGTAAAAAAAGCATCTAACCGCCCATACCCAGAGCCAGAGAATACGTAGGCAGAGGTACAAGAAGTGTACCCACGATTAGCCATATATACCATCTCACACAATGTGATAGGTGGCAAGCCTATTGCCAACCGGGCCCTTTCCAATCCCGGGCAACGTTGTTTTATCAGAAAAGTTAAAAACATGTTTTGTTTTGCCCGACCCGGGAATCAAACCTGGGACCTCATATGGTCAACGATGACATCGGACCACTAAATAACACGGTGAATATTTCAAAATTCTTTGAAAATGAATGAAACTTCTGCGAAGTGTAGATGTTGGAGTGCCTAAACTACTTAGTGTACTCATTAAAGTCAGACTCCAAAATACTTTTAAAAAAAATGTTAAGTAAAAAATACGAACATGTACTTATAACTTCAGTCCTGGATAAGATCAACATCTTACAGAAAAAACTTTAGGCAAAGATAACTTCATCAAAACAAATTCAATAAAAAGTAACTTCACTTTCCTTTATTTGTGAGAACCGAAAATCAAAAATGTGAGAAAAAATACGTGGCTTTGTTGTTTTTTATTGAAGTATCATCACTCCCGGTTCCCTTGCGGGGTAGGCAGAGTAAACCGAACGTCTATAGACTTTCCGGTTCACCGCGTTTCACCGGTTTATCGGTTGGTGATATAAATGGTAATCATCATCGCCGCATATACCGACACGTTAACGATTATCGATTATTATTAGCGATAACTGGGACCGAAAGTTTTACGTGCTCATCCGAGGCACGGGAGTGGTAATATACCACTCCGCCAGTCTCCGAGTTACTTCTGAGATTTTAGATTTTCGAGAAAATCCTCGAAAATATTTCAATAACACGTTTGCCCGATCCGGGGATCGAACCCGGGACCACATGATCTGAGCCGAATAGGCTATCCCAAGACCACGAGGCAGAGTAGTTTATTATTAATAAAAAAACCCTTGAACGCTTATCTTGCTTATTGAAAATGATACTTTACATTAAAACATCTTTTAGAGATTTAAAAATAATAATAAATTTAAGAAAAATGCAACAAGATTTTTTTACTGCAAACCGTTTTCAATCTGTTTTCAATGAACAAAGATAAGCTTCTCAGTCAAACGCTATTTTGTTTTTTATTAATAATAACAAACCACAAAGCCATGTGTTAATTAATTTATTTTTATACTTCCCGCTGTAGCGCCTTTGTGAAAAGTGCCTTAAATAAAAATGATTAAAAAAAATAAACCTGAATAAATAACTTTTCATCTTTCTAACTAGGTATATATTTTTAACTTCCCGCTACGTGTCTAGATAAGGAAGTTACTGATTTTACCCCGATTTACGAAAATCGAGTGTTCACCAGATCTCCGCGTTTTGGGGTCCTAGGAACCTTTTTCGACTACTTTCATGATGACGTGTGTGTGTGTGTGCGTATTTGTGTGTATGAGTGTGTGTGTAAGTGTATGTGTGTATGTAAACATCTCATAACTTTGAACGGCTTGACCGATTGAAACGCGGTTAATAGGATTCGATTGAATTCCACTCAACTTAGACTTCCTGAAAATTTTAACCAATTCAGTCAAGATTTTGAAAAATGTTGAAAAAACCTCACATAAGTTTTTGGCGAAACAGTATTTTTTTAATACAATTTCCAGATTAATGTACCGATAGAGTACAAAATTTAATCAGCTTTACATCTCAAAAAACTGCGACCAATGTATAAATTGCATCAAAATTTATTTATCCGTTCGGGAGTTTATAGTTGACGAAAAATTTTGCAAAAGTATTTTTTCGACATAATTTCGAAATTTTTTAACTAATCATTTTTAATCTTCTGCAATATTTTAGTATTAAAAACTACATTGTTTCAATAATCAAAGTCGAATCAAATTTTCAAAAGTTACAGTTTTCAAACAATAAAATAACGTTGTTTACAGTAAACTTACTGCATATTGTTTAAATGACTCAGGTTTATATACCGATTGATATAAAAATCGAATTAGAGTTTCCCTCTAAAAAACTGCGCCAAATACTGGAAATTGGATCAAAATCGTTTGATTTATTTGGGATTTGTCAATGACGAAAATTAAAAAAAAGTTTTTTATTACATTTCTTTGAGATTTTTTTAACCTATCGATTTTTTAGCTATTAAAACAATTTTGAGTTAAAAAATTGCGTTGAATGCCATTCAAAAGATCACAATCGATCATCAATTTAAAAAAAAATATGATGTATATTTTTCAACCATTAATTTCCTAAATAATTTTTACAAACTCTTCGAACTCAACAATCAATCTATACTTAGGTATACTTTTTGCTTCCTTTAGCTTAAAATACTTTAATGAAACGGGAAGTTACAGGGATGGCCGGCAGGGACAACCGTATTACAGATTTTTATATTCACTACATAAAATTATTATAAATACCTTTTGATTACTTTTTCTCTCATGTCGATATCTTATTAGAATGTTTGATAATTTTAGGATTTATATAATTTTGAAAAGTTTACCTTTTTACGTTAAATGCTAATTTTGCGATATAAAAAAAAAATTGCAAATTTTCACAATAGCCTACCATTAAGTGAAATTTTATAGACCAAATACATTAATATACATGCGATCGATCGTCGAGGCGCACAGATTCTAGGCATCGCCATATGGTGGTATTCCACATGTCCGCACAAAGCGGTTAGCCTTAACATCTTCATTCGAACCGCAAAGGACTGGAACATGCTTCCTAAATTTGTGTTCCCCGTCGAGTACAATCTGAGGATCTTCAAGAAAAGAGTGAACAGGTACCTTCTAGGGAAGCGCGTTCTATCTTAGGCCGCATCTTATCAGGCCGAGATCGTGGTCAAGCGCTTCCCTATAGACAATTAAAAAAACGTGTCGATAACACGCATATTTTATGAAATATTGGCAAAAAAATGCAAAAAGCCGTTTTTTAATTGTTTTAAACAAAATGTTCCTAACCTACACGGTCAAGATATTATGCTTAATAATAATCACATTGCAATTATAACCTTTACTGAAAGCAAATACTATTTATTTCTCCCTGACTAATAGGTCTGTCGTCAAATTTAGACTACTGGAAAGGAGTCAGATTTTGTTATTTATCAGACATACACCACAGATTTCAAACTAGCATGAATAATCATCGTTGCCCATTAAGAACCTAGGTACAAGCCGATAATTTCACCTTCAATCTTTTTTATCCGGTGGAAGGATAGCCCCAGCCATGCTTAAAAATGACAATACAGTTAAAGACTTTTGCTTTACGGTGTGTGATCTTTCTCCCAATAAAAAATAGGTTTTGCAAAAATGATCTTTAGTCAAATTTAGTCATATGGAATGAGTATATAATGTCAGGCAAATAAAACTGCAAGCATAAATGTAGAAAATAAAAGGCGAGGTGACTTCAGTTAAACACTGCTTAAAGCCCTATAAGGCACAAGGGTCGTTATCAAAGTCAACGTGTTTTCAAATCCACACTAAAAAAATCCTTTCTTAATATTTCTCCTTTGATAAAAGTGCTTTGCCGTCCAAAGTATTGCTGAATACGAGAAATACTGTGGTCAATTACTAATAATTACTCTGCAAGGATGGCCAAACGCGAACGAAGTCGCGGGTACAGCTAGTAAAGAATAAAATGAAAAATAGGAATCGTGCGTAGACATTTATTCCAGTCACCCTAATTTCCGTCCGTTTGGCTTTCCTTGTCGGGGCTGCCCCGCCTATCAAGGCGAGATAAATAAATAATATACAAATAAATAAATAATAACATTGGAGGACAAATTACACTAATTGGTCTAATTTCAAAGTAAGTAGTACATTCGCAAAGGGTTCGATTCCCGATGGACAAAACATTTATGTGATGAGCACAGATGTTTGTGTTTTTGAGTTTGGGTGTTCATTATGTATGTAACTGTGTTTATATACGTATTTCTATGTGTTAGTAACGTTAAAGAAAAACCTATAACACAAGCAAATAATTTGCTAACTTTGGGGATAGATCAATTCATGTAATTTGTCCAACGATATTATTATTTGCTTGTAGCATGAGTGTTAGTCAACGATAATAAGACATAGAAATAAATATATAAATACTGTTCTACATTTAATAAACACCCAGATGCAGATCCATCCAGATTCATGTCATCACATGAATTCCTGTCCTACTTCTCATGGCTAGTGTGCGCACAGCCGCCGGCCCTCACCAGCAGCGGCGTCTGCGGCGCCAGCACGGAGCCGGCGCGGCCCACCAGCGACACGGCGGCCAGCGCCGACGAGCGCGTGCCCGTGGGGAACAGCTCCGCCGTGAACACGTACAGCGAGTTGAACGCGAACGTTATTGACAGCTTGCCCGTGAAGAACAGACCCAACGTCACCCCAGACCTCAAATTATCTGCGGATGGCACAACATCATTAGCGCGGTAATATTATCTTTACAGTATTTCAACTTCATAATAAAGGTCGAAGCGCGCGCTATGCCTACGCAATTTGATCTCGGTATTGTACTCGGCATGCAGACCACGGGGTTAACAGCTAGAAAATTTTTAAGAATTTTAAGAGTTTGTAGGGCACACAAATTTTCGCTTGGTGGCGCTACTGGGTGTGTCAAACGTAATTTTAATTTAAATAGTAAGAACTGAATACACATATTGTCATTTGATAACAGTTGTTTTGTAAGCTTTTGGCATTGAGAAAGTATACATTACGTAGGCGTGCCAAGCAAAAGTCGTCTATTTTGTGATTTTTGAATTAAGAAGTTATTTTCAATTTAATAAAAATACTTAATTCTTAAGCCCCATTTTGAATTAAATCACATATTTTGCTTTGCTCGTAAAGTACTCAGTAATCGACATGGTAATCCAAGTGGAGATCGATTTGTGTTCTAAATTTTATTGCAAAACTATCCAGTTTAAATAAGTAACTTTTCATGCATATCAATCAATGAATTGTAACTGTCTAATAGTTTCAAATATTGTTATCTCGATTTGCGATAGTTTATCAGGCATCCCTCAGCGACGGTCGATAGTGACTTTTTTATATCTATTTATATAACTAAAAAGCAGATGGTTATCAAAACATAATATTTATGTAGCGTTGTCACCAATGTGGCATAAAGTAATGCAACTTGCGTTAATTCACTGCACTGTTTTATAGGAGGTAGTTAATTATCTGAGAAATTAAACCCTTATATATTAAAAAACTGGAACTGGTGACTGATTCTCTAGCAATTGTGTGGATGGATTTTGCTTGCGATATGATATAGGGATAACCATTTTTATATACCAAATTTGATAGCAAACAAGCAAAAAGTTCATCTGATAGAAGCAACAATTGCTTATAGACAATATGTTAATGGAGCTTGTTATCCGACTTGTAGGATTTACTTCCGCATACATAAGCACTAATATAAAAAAATCCGATTTTTAATTATTGTCACCCCTAAATAAAATATTAGTAGTGTAATTCATTCGAAAGTGAAATATTTTATCGTTTAATTAAAATAGGTTGTATAGTAGAAAAACTATACACAAACAACAAATAAATAGGATGTAATTTAATTTTAGTTACATATTTTAAAAATAATTTGATAGAATAAAACATTTAACTTGATTTTATCAACCCAAACGCGATTTGTCAGCTTGTCGGCTCATAGGCGCCACCAAGCGGAAAAAAGCTCGCCCGACGACTAGCTGTCCTATCTGTACTAATAAATAATACCTACTTTTTCTCCTCCTTGTGCATGTTTCCCAAAAAAATTATTAATTAAGCGTTATATTAGAACGCGGATTTTTTATACTTTAAAATTTAATTATTAAGCGTTTCGTACGTCTCAGTCGTAGCGCAAATATTTTTCGGTCGCAAATTTATAAGACCGATTTGTTATTCAAACATAAATATATTTTTTAATTAAATCTACAAATCAAAAAACAACACGCATTTTAATTGAACACTTCCTATTCAATTCACAAAGTATTTTGTTTATATAAAAAAAGTATATTTACAATCACAAAACTAAACTGAAATTTAAATTAGACAAATGTAATTAAAATGCTGGAGGCAGGCAGCCCCATTGCATGTTTACGTACCGCGCGGCTGTAAGCATTTATTTCAAAGATACGGCCGAGGTAAAATACTGTATAGATAATATTACCGTGTCATTGACGTTTGTCTTTCATAAGCAATTGTAGTTGATGAAGCGGTAACGAGGTGGTCTTCAATGGTATAATCCGAACGAGAGTGCCGAGCACACTCAGAACATACACGTTTCGGTACGTTTTTGGATGCCACTGATGGTAGTCAATACACTTTCTAAAGCCTTTTAGAATTTCGTTAAGGCTTCAGAACGTAAATTGTTACTTACCACCACCACCATTTTACCACTAGAACGTAAAAGTAAAGTTTTTCATCATTTACTATCAGAATAAGTGATCTTACTAGCAGGCATAGGCTTCGTATTAAAAATACCTGTACTATAGGTATATACTATATGTATAAAACAAGCCACTAATAATTCAGAGAACAGTAGACTTAAACTAATAGTTATAATAAATAATTCTTAACCTAATCAAGTGCTATTTATTGTTCTTGTGTAGTACTATAAGTAATAGGTGCTTTAATTGAAGTGAACACAAAGAACACGCACACACTTCCATAATATAACCTTAACAGCACAGGCCACAGGGTAGCTGTATATTCAGTTATTTAAAATTTTCCATAATAAAATTCAATAGATAACTCGATGCTCAGTAGCATTCTCAACCACTCAAACAAACAATACTGAAATAAATGAGGGTAGGCAAGCATAAATATAAAAATTAACTGTATATGAAATATCAATAAGGATCACAACATTAAAAATAACAATAATAAACAAAGTAATTCAAAGTCAATTATTTTATTCAAAATTAGTCTTTACAGGCACTTTTGTCGGGTCAACAATTTTATAGCTGCTACTGGATCGGAACGCGGCCTCACACAGAAGATCCGGCGGAAGAAACTCAGTGGACTTGTCTTTTTTTGCTATTTAAATGAAAATGAAAAAATATTTATTTGCAAGAATATTGGTGTCACAAGTTATCAAATTAAATTAAATTACCATCATATTCTACCATAATATGGCATGCAAACATTTTAATTTAGGTCGATTTCTTTATAATTACTACCGGATCGGAACGCGGCCACACACTGAGAAGATCCAGCGTAAGAAACTCAGCGGGATTCTTTTTTTCTATTTCATTTATTACAATTATAAGTTTTTATCAATTGTAATAATTATGAGAGATTGGTATGAGGAGCAATTAATTAATTTTTTTGTCTTCCAAGTGATCTAAAATTTTATAATAACTTTTTTTTAATGTAATTTTGATTTAATACATTATTTAAAACATATTTATCGGTCAATCACGTGTAGGTACCTTCGGAAATCCTACTGTAAAAGTAAACATTGCAACATAAAACGTTATTTATTCTGTGGAGATGAGACGTACGCGCAAAAAGATTGTTTCTGTTTCTTGTATTTAGTAAAGAATATCACAATTTTTCTTAAATATAAACTAATATTTTTAAAATAATAAAAAATCAAAAAGTAAGTTCTTTTTATTAATCTGAGATTGAAACATGTTATTTCATTTTGTATCGTAAGGTATTGTTGTGTTAATTTCATGGTATAGGTGTAAAATACATTCAAACGTAACTTACTGACAAAAAACGGTATGACGCAAGCGACACCACAAACCAGGAACGCAACAAAAATGCTCCGCCTGCGGCCGAACCGCTCCAGAGCCATCATGATGAGCAGCGACGCGACAATTTCCATCGCCATGTTGAGCGCGAAGTTGACGTACTTGTCGCCCGACAGCGACACCGAGTTGATGGTCAGGCCGTAGTACACGAACGCGGCGGATATCCAGCACCAGCCGCACACCAGGAACCGCACGAGCAACACGCGCGACTTCACTAGGCTAAGCCATGGGTTTTCCCGTGGAGTATTCGTTCCTTCTTCCTTTTTGCCATCTTCTTTGATCGCTTTTAGAAGATTTTCTTCGAGTATTACCTGAATGTTGAGTGTTAATAACTGAGAAGGATACAAATATAATCCACGCATCCAGTACAATCCCGTAAATACCTATCTCGTAATTGTACATATCAAATTGTGTATGTTTTGTCTAGACTACTGAATGGATTTCATATATCATAAGATAGCTAACAAGAAGACGGCTCACTTGATGCAAAAAGACAGCCATCGCTATAGACACCAAAGATGGTGTAGGAATGGCAATTCCACATGCATAAGTCTACTGGCTCCCTTACTCTGCGGACCAGAACACGACCGTGACAAGCAATGACGTTACTGCGGCAAGAATAGGTAAGGCGGTGGCACCAAATCCCTGGTCAAAACGTTGTGGAACTCTACCACTTGTTAGTCAAGATGGTAGTGGCTGGTACAGGCAATCGTTCGTACAGGAATATTATCTTAGTTTGAATGTGCAAATATCGTAATATCTTCGCAAACCCAAAAGTATAACACTAACAACCGTTTTTTTGTAGTAGATCCGATGAATTAAATATCAGAGTAGAACTTTAATGCGTAATTTGCCGGATTACGAGGTACTCTTTCGAAATGATTCGGACTACAGGAAGTATGTGTCAGTACTCTATAACCTGGCAAATTCGATTATCCGACACCGCCTTGCAAAAAGTTTGTCGGATTACCAGGGACCCACTATGACACACTCGGCATCGTCGACTCGGCTTCGAACCTAAATAATATAATACTGTTAGAGATAGTGAGGGGAGTGCTCTGGAATAGAGGAGCTTTGATGTGGTGTCGTGGGACACCAGGTAGGAACGAAGTTCCTTCGGCTAAACGGCACTACTCGCTTGTGTATGCGACTGTCGAGCCTGCGCACGTCTCATTTAACGGTTTTATTCCACGTACTATTTTCTTACGGTTTTACTATCACATTTTTTTCAGTGCGGTCGCGCAGCAAAATCCCTATCCCCTCCAAGTCTGGCGTAAGGAACTTCGTTGCAAAAGGTTTTTTGTTGAAAAATGCACAGGCTTCTGTGGATTAAATATAACAAGAATTTTCTCGCCTCAGTTTGAGACCTGCTTTGAAATGTCTCAATTTTAGACGATAATTAAATATTATAGCTTCTCCTGAACTTACTTTATTCCATTGCGCGGCCTTCTTGACGACAGCGAGAGCTGTGTGTCTCCTGTCGGTGGCGTGCAGCCAGCGCACGCTCTCGTCCAGCAGCAGCCAGTAGAGCGGCAGCAGCAGCGCGGGCGCGTGTATGGCGCGCAGCAGCGTCCGCCAGTAGCGCGCGCGGCTGGCGACGAACGCGAACGCCACGCCGCCCAGGCCGTAGCTCACGCCGGTGGCGCACGCGAACGCCGCCCGGAGAGACGGCCGCGCCAGCTCCACCACTGATTGCACAAAATTACTATAATATATAACCATATATATCTACTGTAATATATAATAATAATATCAATGAACAAATTACACAAGTTGCTCTAAATAACCTTAAAACTAAACAATGATTGGCTTGTGATACGAGTGGTAGTCGACGATATTATGGGTGTGAGTCAACCCGACCCCAGAAGTACAAACGTTAATGCTCATCACACAAATGTTTGTCTCTGGCGGGAATCGAATGCGACTGGGAGAGGCATTTGTGTAACAATATATATCACTACATTATAATATATAATATTTCTCTCTTGTTAATCCAAGCCCTTTCATTAAAAAGAGATTATCTGCCTGACTGCTAGGCATCTCATAAAAGATGAGAGAAGACTAATACGTTTCACTGATATCATGACTACTGACCAGGTCGTCGTCGTTTCGAACTGGTCTGGTACCACCACCTCATCTATACTGCCCCCATGGTGTGTTCCGGTTTGGACAATAAGGCACCACCCTCACCACAAAGATAGCAACGCACCGTTAATATCTTTAGTGTCTATAGGCGATTATTATCTCTTTTCATTAGAAGCACAATTCGCTTGTTTGCTATCTTATAAGATAAAGACAAAAGTAATTAAATAAGTTTGACTTTGCCGTGTCATGTCTTAAGCGATACGTGGTGAGATAGAAAAGCAGAACTGGCCGCTCTGATTGTGTATTCCAACACCATGTATTACGGCGTATGATTCTATTTCTGCAGTGAGCGTCCTTGTATCCATATTCACGTACTTAAACTTCAAACATATCGAATCGTTTAGGACTCCTACACACATAAACAAAATACAACGCCGCGTCGTGTCGTGCTACGAGTCGTAGCACGTAGTCGTAGCCTACTATGTCCCCAGCCGCAGCATAATATGTAAGAGGCCTAAATACTTCGATTCGATTGAAATTTTGTTACGTGAAAATATACACTAGGCGTTGGCGACGGTATAATAAGTGAAAGTGACCTGCCAAGCGCAGAACCCTGCCATGTCTTTTTGTATAGCAAAATAAAAAATAACCTTCAATTCTTACTCATAACATACGCCGCACTGTTAAAGCCGTATCCAAGCGCTGCTTCTAAGAATTCCATGACGAGGTAGATGACGTAGTTTGGTGAGAAGGACTTGGCGATGCCCAGCGCGCCCGCAAACGCCGCGAAGATGCAGAAGGCGGTGCGCCGGCCCCATCTACAGGTGTTCGATTAGTAGCACTGAGCTGAGACACGCTGAAGTGCTGCTCTCGTAAACATTTAACAACTACTTAAGCTACTCTATTGTAGAGCCAGCATTGCTTTGATGGTGTGGGGGCCCTGGGGCAATGGTTAATAGTGAAATAATAGTGAAACTGGTAATAGTGAATTGTTATCCTTACGGCGAGGTCTTAGTGCTACATGTATTTGTTGGTGTATAAGTTCACCGGCTACTACTTCACTAGGTGGTAGAGTTCTGCATTGTTTCGTCCGGGTCTGGTACCACAGCTTTACTTATTCCTACCGCAATTTTGTCAGTGCTTGTCACTGTCATGTTCCGGTTTCAAGTGTAAGGTAGCCGGTAAACTTATACATAGACATTAGACCTCGCCACAAGATAGTAACGCACAATTAACAACTTTGTTGTCTATAGGCGATGGTTGACTCTTTCCATCAGGAATTATTATCTTTCCCAGGAAGAAAGGGTTATTTCTTTTTTTGTATAATAAGATAGTAAATGGGTCCATTTACTATCTTATTATACAAAAAAAGAAATAACCTTACGAACTTTTTAAATAACGCGTTCTACTATCATTTTTAAAAATATATAAACGGGTCAAAAACGCGTACATATATAGAACTTACTTGTAAAGCTCGACATTTCGGCCAAGTTACATTGACCGTGGTCACGAGCAGACTGGAGCAGCGAGTTTCCTCCGTCGTTCACGTCGGGATCGATTTTCATCTACCCCCTTCTGGTTCTCTTTATTCGAATTTAGCCTACACACAACACTAACCGTATCTTGATCTTTATTCGTCTCCAGGTGCAAGGGCCGTATTCTGTTAATCACTGGATTCCAGGCAGTAAATAATTTAAATCCGTCTTCCCTATTGAAGTTTTTATATTTTCTAATTTCAATAGCTTCTCGTACCATACGGGGAACATAGCATCGCTCAGTAGAAAGAACCTGAGGTCGGTGGAACTCAATCCAGTGATCAGTGCTGGTGTCCAAAATATGTTCAGCTATAGCCGACTTATTAACCTGCCTGTTTTTTATTGCCGTGATATGCTCATTGAGTCTACCTGCGATAGTACGTTTGATTTGATCTATATAAGCACTACCACAGCTACAGTCCACTTTATATACCCCTGGCGTCTGATACATCCTTAGGCGTGCCCACATGCCCGATTACCTTTAAACTTGGCGTATAAATGGTAGGTATGGAATATTTTTTCAGTAGCTTTCCAATCTTATCGGTAATTAATATAAGTCATGAATACCGGCTGCCTTTTGACTATAGGATACTCAACCTTTTTAATATAACGCTTGCCTGTACTTAAGAAAAATGGTTATAAAGAAAGGCAGAACATTATGCGTTTTATTACATACTCTGTGGTTTCTAATATTTCTATGAGAATGACAACATTAAGATAACGTTTTATCACGGTGTGACGTAACACTTCCAGATTTATGTTTACTGTCACGTGACTTAATATCTATTTTGGCAAATTTATATCTTTAAAGTATTATTAATCATTATTTTTTATAACAATTATTATAGTTTTTTTGCTATCTCTGTATCACAATTATTCATTAAAAATTAAATTTTATAATAATTATTATAGTTTTTGCTATCTCTGTATCACAATTATTCATTAAAAATTAAATTTTATAATAATTATTATAGTTTTTGCTATCTCTGTATCACAATTGTTCATTAAAAATTAAATTTTATCGATTCTTTCGTAGTGACTGTGGACGCAAGCCTATTGCTGTTCCATCGAAAATTGTACTTTTTTAAATCTCATTTGTGGGCTCTCCTCCCACATGCCTGCATGTAGCCGCGAGTTACAGTCCCGCGTGCCGTCTTCCAAATCCGACCCCGCTCCCTTGTTAAGAAAATGTACACACGTGTCATATTTCCCACACGAGGTTTGCTGTGGAGTCGACGGTAGAGACAAATACTATTTAACTAACACAGATAACACTCCTGTAATAAAACGGACATTTTCTATAACTTATGGTCAGCTTTGCTATATACGCATGAGGTTCTGGGTTCTAATTCCGGGTCGACCAAATAGTTCTAAATAAATTTTTCAGTTGTCACGGCAAACGTTATATGCCCGAGACTGGATATGTGTTCGATTCGTCGGTAGGTTGGCCGGTTCTATTATGGAACTACTTATTAAAATTGTGGGAGTTTCTATCAAAAAATAGTTGAAGGACCGGGGTCAAACATATGATATTTTTATTTCAGCAATCGCCCTCTAAAGGGCTGAAATAAGCAATACCAGTTAAGGGCGAAACTGCGTGGGACAGCTAGGAATAAATACATGAATAATGTCACCCTGCGTCCCCGGAGACAATTGCAGAGGTGTACCGAGTGCATTTACCGTTAGCATAGACGTCAGTGTTCTGTAAGCGGATCATTCATTTATTTATTTACTAGCTGACTCGCGCAGCTTCGCCCGCGCCAAGTTATGCCTATTTCAGCCTTTTAGGGGTTGATTGCTGAAATTAAAGTAGCCTATGTTTACCCCGGGTCTTTAACTATCTTGTTGTCAAGAAATTATTTTGCAAACTTTCGCATTTAGGTATAATATTTGTAGATATGCATTTATTAATAATGCTTACATAAATAAACGCCAAATTATTGTGTTATGTTTGCAATAATAAGAATAGGTAAGTTAACTGGCGGGAAGGTCTTTCTGGCAACGACAGCAAAAACTTCGTATTAATTTAACTCCATTTTTTCTTTAAATTAGAACTTCTAAATGAATAAAAATCGTGTTACAAAATTGGTTATAATATAAAAGCATAAGCACTGACCCGTCGGAGACGTATCCCGTCAGCAGCAGCGCCAGCGGCAGCGCGCTGTTGCGCACCGTCCCCACCAGCGTGCGCCGCCACTCGTTACACGCCAGCCCGAACTGACAACAACACACTCTACTCTCTGGTTGCCGCACCAGCTTTTGCTGATTCAATCTTCGATCAGAAATAACAACATAACAAATCGCGGCTTTAAAAGTGACTATTGAAATAATTTTGTGGTCTTATTTCTTTTTCAACTTTACTTTTTCAACACGTTACTAATTACTGTATCCATTATTGTGTCACAGCCATTGAATCATCGATATATGCCACTGTTGTATTTAGTACTATAATGGCATTTTATTACACAGGTAATTACACCCAAAACATAATATTCAGGCTACTTTTTGTCCCCGAAAATCACATTGTTTTCGTGAGATTCACGAAAAGGAGTCATAATAGTTTGTAAAATCGCGAGCGTACTTAATGGTTTGTTTACAGCAACTACTTTGCAGGAAGATAGTTTATTAATGAAATTATATCCGGAATAACATCCGAAGTGGTTGACCACTAGTCATAAGAAGCTATCAATTGTTTATTATAGACGTCTCTTATTACCTCGGCATAAATAGTTTCCATGTTCTGGTACACGAAGCGATCGCACGGTATGGTGTCATTGCTGTGGTAGTCCTCTCGTCTGCAGCTAAGCTGGAGCGGGTCCAGCGGCGTGTAGCGGTGGCACGAGTCCTCGGGCAGCAGTTGTTGGACGGTGGAGTTGGCGAACGACACGTCTGCTGAGCCCTCGCATTCTTCTACTACACACCTACAGACATATACTTAGGTACTCGTGTGTAACTAACGGCCTGCTGCACCCCACTGCGCTATTAAAGCTTGTTGTGAATCTCTCGAGAACTTTTTCAGGGATAATAAGGAGCTTATGTGTTAGGTACACCAAATGTCATCCACCTTGCGAAGAAGTGACAAACACGCATTACATTTAAATCGTAAATATAATCTAATATTGTTAGTGTGAAATTGTTGGTTTTTCTTTGTAGGTATTGTTCTGGGCTCCTTCTGACCGCGTGTCTGCATGTTAGTCAGTTTACAGCAAGCGAGCGAGTAGAGGCGAAATGTCTAAGTATCATCGGGAATATCAAATCATAATAAGTTATGTTACAACACTAAGCCTAGTCATTAAACTCATCCACAAGCTCCGAGTAGATAGATATTTGGCTGTGTCGTGGACACAGCCGTGTGTTTTTGCGTGAATACGTGTATACGGTGTTTAAAGAAAACCCTGTACGATCGGCTAAGGCATTATTTGGTAGCTTAATACAATCATATCTGTGTCATTATTTTACGGATATTGATACATAAATTTTCAAAATATTTGCTTGATTTAAGGGGAAGTTGCTCAAGTTTAGTGCTAAAATGAAGCACTTTTTAAACTACGATATTTTTTATTTTCATAAAAATAATTATTTTATTATTTTTTTTGATAATGTAATTGACCAACTCATATCCAACATTCGGATCGGACAGGGTTTTCTTTACATTTTTTTTATATCATAAGACAGCAAACAAGCAGATGGGTCTCCTGATGGTAAGAGTCAACCATCGCCTATAGAGAACAAAGATGTTAATGGTGCGTTGCTATCTTGTGGCGAGGTCTAATGCCACATGCATAAGTTTACCGGCTACCTTACCCTCCAAACCGGAACACGACAGTGACAAGCACTGACGCTATTGCGGCAGGAATAGGTAGGTAAGGCGATGGTACCAGACCCGGGCGAGACAATGCAGAACTCTACCACCTAGTAGTCACGATGGTAGTGACTTGCAGAGCCAATCGGTCGCCTTTTACGACCTGCCTGGCAGAACGGCAGTACAATGTTACATCTTGTATAATGAGTGATATTTTGCGATAGCAACATTTTCTGCTCGGCACCGTCGTAGAGCGGTTCGAACGCCTTCATATTTTTGCGTTCTCGACTTTTTCTTAGTATATTATATGAGAGTTAATCAAAATCAAATCAAAATATCTTTATTTCCATATCGTTATTTAACATAGCTTGCTATGCCAGTGTTAGAATCGACCTACTAAGTATTTTACAAAATACTTGTGTCAGGTGATCATCCATAGCTAAATTTGACATTTATATATTGTAGGTATCGCATGTCTGAGCGGCCGGCGAGCGTAAGAAGCCTTTTCAGGCTTCTTTGAAATGGCTTATTACAGTTATTACTGATCCCGACGACCCGATAACTCTGGCCAACGTTTCACATGAAAACATTATACACCTACATTCGTGACACCGTCGCCGCCGACGGCGACGAGGACCCCTGTTTCGCCGTTCGGTGAACCGAGCCTAAGGGCAAGGTTCAGCAGACGGACAAAACAATGCCACTAGCCCTCTCATCGCAAATCACGACCCCACCCTAGGCCGAGGTTCGGTCTCGCAGGAGACACCCTTAGAGCGGAGGGCGTACAGCCCTACAGCTATAAATTCGGGCTGAGCACTCTGTTCGCCCCCGCGACTGGTGATGCTGTGACGGCCCATAAGGCCAGCAGTAATTGAGACATTCCGAAAAATCGTTACAGAATAATTATACTCAAAAGCAGTTAACAGGCATTCTATCAAATAATAATATTAATCAGCACTTAAACTTAATTGCTAGCAATTTGGAAAATGTTCAGTCTTACACTCATTATCTCGGTTTATCTGACCGTGAGACAGCCCAGAGTATAAAAGTAAATATTGAGTCCGTCTCAAACTTTAAACCAAAACGAGCTTTTTGGTTTGAAACAAAACAACTTTTTAGTCAAGAAAATAAGAAAAAGTTTTTTGAATGTCTATCATCCTTAAGTTTTAATGAAGTTCTTGCAAATTCAAATTGTGAAGAGGCATTTAATAATTTCCACGACATATTCTTATTGTTTTTTGAGCTATGCTTTCCAAAAATTCGTACTAAGGTATCAAATAAACCAATAAAAAATAAATGGCTGTCAAAAGGACTTCTTAAATGTTGTAAAGTCAAACGCCAGCTATATTTAAATTATCGGTTTGGTAAATCTAATAAGAATGAAAATAAAAATAATTACTTGCGTTACAAAAGAATTTTATCAAAATGTATACTAGAATCGCAAAAGCAATCATCTCTGAGATTTATTGAAAAATCTTCCAATAAATGCAAAGCTTCGTGGGATTTAATTAAAAACACATTCCAGAATAAAACAAATATACAAGAAATTGAGAAAATTAGAGTGAACAATACAGAGTATACAAAATCCCAATCAATTTGTAACCTATTTAATGATTTTTTTATAAACCAATCAAAAACAAGTATTAACAATGACAAATTCACAAATACTTCAAAAATACTTGGGTTACCTAATAGCAGTAAAATCATGTTTCTTACACCAGTAGATGAGCATGAAGTATTTAAGATCATAAACTCCTTAAAAAATACAAATGCAACTGGTTATGATAATATTAGTACAGAACTACTCAAAAATGTTGCTGCTGTAATATCAAAGCCGCTCAGTCATATTATTAATTTGTCATTTTTAGAAGGGAAGTTCCCACAACGACTAAAAAAGTCTATAGTTAGACCAATACTTAAAAAAGGTGATCCTTGCGATATGAATAATTATAGACCCATTACATTAATTCCGATTCTCTCAAAAATTTTTGAAAAAGTTATGTATGGTAGACTTCATAATTACTTACTGAAATGTAATATATTAAAAAATAATCAATATGGATTTAGAAAAGGTAGGTCGACAACCTTAGCATGTTTTGAACTGGTAAAGAGTATAACGGAATGCCTAAATACAAAAAGTTATCCACTTTGTGTATTTTTAGACATGAGTAAAGCATTCGACTTTGTTTCTCATAGAATTCTGTTGTCAAAACTTGAAAAATATGGTATAAGAGGAAAATCATTAGAGTGGATACAAAGTTATTTAGAAAATAGGAAACAGTGTGTAGAAATTTCAAAAATTTCTGGGACACATAAAAAAACATATACTTCAAATTATAGTTGTGGTGACTGTGGAATACCACAGGGAAGTGTTTTAGGACCCTTGCTCTTTCTAATTTACATTAATGATCTTCCAGAGACTATGCAACATGAGTCATTCTTATTTGCAGATGACACTACACTCCTCATTAAATGTAAAAATAAAAATCAGCTAGTAAAAGAAACAACTGAAACCTTACCTAAAGTTTCGGAATGGTTAAAAAGTAATAATTTAAAAATTAACTTGACTAAAACAAAGATAGTTGAATTTCAAACATGTTATAGCAATAAAGTTCAAAAATCAAATATATTACTTAACAATATAAATATAGAAAATACTGAATACACTAAATTTCTAGGAATATTTATTGACAACCATTGCAATTGGAAAGCGCACATTGATTCTCTTTGCAAAAAAATTGACTCTATGAATCTATGTTTTGAAAAGAATAAGAGAAGTAGTCAACTTAAATGCTGCATTGCTGGCATATCACGGATATGTCTCATCTGTATTGCAATATAGAATTTCTATTTGGGGAAACTCAGTTGACTTAATTAGGATTTTCAGAATTCAAAAGAAATGTATACGTGCAATATGTAATGTTAATCAACTACATTCATGTAAACCCCTATTTAAAACTCTTAAAATACTACCTTTACCTTGTCTTTACATACTGTCGGTATGCGTATTTGTAAAAAAACATCAACATTTGTTTAAAACAAATGCTAAAGTATTAGGGAACTCATATTTTAGAAACAGTGAGAAGCTACATGTGCCAAGCCAAAGACTAAATATTTATAAAAAAATGCATATTGTATGGCAATTAATATATACAATCATATTCCTGATAGTCTAAAATTATTACCTATAAATAAATTTCGCAAAAAATTGTTTGATTTACTGTTAAATAAAACATACTATGATATTAGAGAATTTTTAGCAGATAAGAGTAAATGTTAATAAACAGAAATATAAGCTTGTACAATTTACCTTGAAATTTAAATGTAATAAAAACTAAACGGCAAATTTTGTAAAATGGTAAATTTTTTGTAAATTGTAAAAATTTGGATTGAGCATAAGATCATATTTTGTAAATTGTAAAAATAACTTTTGATGTGAAATAATTCTAGTAAATTGTAATACATACAATTGTAATACGTGAAATAGAAAAAAAAGAAGCCCGCTGAGTTTCTTCCGCCGGATCTTCTCAGTGTGTGGCCGCGTTCCGATCCGGTAGTAATTATAAAGAAATCGACCTAAATTAAAATGTTTGCACGCCATATTATGGTAGAATATGATGGTAATTTAATTTATTTTAATAACTTGTGACACCCATATTCTTGCAAATAAATATTTTTCATTTCATTTCATTTCATTTCAAAAAAAGAACAGCGCGGGTTGACTTGGTTTCAATGCGTTATTATTCTATGCTTATAATAAGTTGATCACATTTGGTCGCGCTTTTAGTAATGAATAGAGAAAAGAGTTGACGCACTGGACCAGCACAAATGTTGAAGAAAATAATTGATAATAAAGTATTTCAATTTTTAAATCCCTATCATTAATCACTAAAAAAAATAATTCATTGTTTTAAACTATGAACAATGAACACTAAAACTTTTCAACGCCAATTACCTATGGATATTACCACTTTTGATTATCCTAGTACATTTTGTAAGATCATATACTATTACTCGTAAATTTGTAAAGCCTACTTAGATATGATAGTTTTCTTTTAACTTTGTTGTATTTATAAGTTTTCACCATTCAGCGACAAAGGGTGGGGGGAGGGTATTCAATACTATGCCAAAAATTAGCACTTTAAAGCTTATAGAAGAGGAGCCCAAGAGAGGATTTTTGTATTTACTCGAGCGTATCAGATTCATATAAGGAGGGGGAGGGTAGGAGGGGGGGGGGTACCTCGCATACTGTTGAGGCTCTCCACTAAATATAAGCCCTTTACATAGAGGCGGGTAACTACGCAGAAAAAAAAACATCATTCCAATAATTTGCTCGGTTGGTTCGGTCAGATTATATCTTTTTCGTTATACTTACATCATTTCCTCTATAATAAAAGAAAATTCGGACGCGCTCGAGAATGTCAAGAAAACGTTTTCTTTGCAACTTTGTGACCCTCACACTCCCTTACGCTACACTTGAATCGCCAGATTTTCTAAATTTTAGCTGGCAATGGACCCACCATACCTTATTCTGACGCGATTTAGTGTTTCCATGTCACAGTTTTTTTAAACATTTTTTTTATGTGTAGGTTTTTTCACCACCATTGAATTTAAAAACTTTATATGATCTTTTATTTTTCCCATAATTTAATCTACAAAATCCAACAGGTCCCTACGGCGCTCGAGTAATTATCCATTTGATATATTGGGCTCCCCTATTATTAGTATTTCCCAAACAGATCCCTTAACCATAAACCAGCAATATGATTAAAGGTAATGATCAATGATATTCACATGGGGCGCGGTAGTGAAAAATAGTCTTCCTCACTTGATCTGTAGAGGAGGTACCGTGAAAAAATGTTCATTACTGGATTTGTTTTTCCAACGAATCCGTTTCAACTAAATAATAAATACAGTTTAAACAATAGACGAAGTGCCATTCTGCCAGGCAGTTCGTAAAAGGCGAACGATTCTCTGTACGTGTTATTACCATCGCGACTACGAAATGGTAGTGTTCGGCAGTCTCGCCGGTTATATTATTATCCACCACCGCCTAACCTATTCCTGCCGCTATAGCGTCAATGCTTGTCACTGTTGTGTTTCAGTTTTATGGTAGTCGGTAGACTTGTGGTTGGACACGAAGGGTTCCGTACCATCCCTATTCAAGTTTCTACCTGTTTATTAAGATCGAGTAAAAAATTGCTTAAAAATTAAGTTTTGTTGTATGGGAGCCTCCCTTTAATATTTACTTTATTTTTATTTAATTATTAATAAATATTCTGTGAAAATTTTAAGCGTCTGCGTGTTACCGTTATTAATATTGAGCAAAAAATACGAAAAAAAAACACGTTTATTATATAGGGACCCCCCTTAATTTTTTTATTTTTAGTATTTGTTGTTATAGTGGCAACATATACAATTTGTGAAAATTTCGACTTTCTAACTATTCCGGTTTATGAGATACAACCTGGTGGCAAACAGACAAACAGACAGCGGAGGCTTAGTAATAGGGTCCCGTTTTTACCTCTTAGGTACGGAACCCTAAAAAAAACAAGTGCCGACGACAAAAGGAAGAAATATACTTTAGAATTTCTTTGAGGAAATATTAGTTGCACAATTTTCATTGTATTATTTAAAATAATATTATATATATATATATATATATATATATATATATATATATATATATATATATATATATATATATATATATAATATATATTATAATAAGTTAATCTTGATCGCGTGTTCCAGCAGTTAAACATTGAATTTCGTCATCAACCTTCAAATAAGCGATTTATTGCAAATACAATTCAGGATAAATAAATAGCATTCAGTGTTGTTGGTCCTTGAAGGAGTGTGTTTATCGAGTGCTGCCATTTATCGCTTGCTTTCTTTGCCAATAAATTTGTTATTATGTCACACACAAACTTTTCACATTTCTGCTGGTTTTTATCTGTTATATCTCTAATGTTTATCTACAAATTATTTAACAGTAAAGCATGGGCTTAATAATACATATATACGAAAAATACTGATAGAACCCTACAATCCTGACAAGCTTGCGTGTTCCACACTCATATTTAAATCTTCACACAAACACCGCTGGTTACGCTCTGAGCACCAGCCACCACAGACCACATGAACACTAATAGACACGCTATTGGGAAGGAAACGTGTCGCCGCGCATATGGGCAAACGCTCCTGTCACTGTCAAAAATGTCATACATTTGCAATATATTATATTGTAAAAAAATGAAATAAACCGAGTTGTACGGTTTTATCGTACCGAATGAGATGACAAGGAAAATAAATAATTTCTTTCTTTTTTCTTTCTTAAAAAGCTTAAAAATTATCCTTAAAGTAATTTAATTTCATCAGTTAATAGTATAACTCTATTTCTGTGTGTAATTGCAAGCTACACTGACATACTAACAAATTGTCTTAAAAGGCGTATCCATTGAATCCGTGCCAGCCCCGGTCAGAAATTAATTGTGAAATACCTATCAGCCTTACGAACGGTTTCCGAAATGCATTTTTGGAACGAAGTTCCTTATCGCGCGTTGTGAAAGGGAGCTAGATGGAAGAAATTCTTACGAAAAGTTGTCACGACACTTTTTGCTATAGTAAGCTATTGTAAGCTGTGCGGCGTGCGCATGTTTCTCTCTCTCTCTCTCTCTCTCTTATAGAAAGCATGCCAGATATTTTCATTTCTATTTCGCATTGAACAGTGTGGTGTCCCGACGATTGTTTTTGTTGAGTGTATACAGGTTTTTTGTAAATAATAAATCTTCTTATTTAAGAACTTCGTTCCATCCGGGTGTCCCTTGACACCTCTCCAGTTTTTTTTATATCACAAGATAGCAAACAAGCAGATGGGTCTCCTGATTGTAAGAGTCAACCATCGCCTATAGACACCAGAGATGTTAATGGTGCGTTGCTATCTTGTGGCGAGATCTAATGCCATACATATATATAAATAAGTTTACCGGCTACCTTATCCTCCAAACCGGAACACGACAGTGACAAGCACTGATGCTATTGCGGCAGGATAGGGCGGTGGTAACAGACCCGGGCGAGACAATGCAGAACTCTACCACCTAGTAGTCACGATGGTGGTGACTTGCATAGAAAATCGGTCGCCTTTTACGACCAGGGCAGTTGGCCTATTCTTCAAAGGAGCTCGGAATCAACACGGGGAAAAATTGATTTAACAAGCAAATTAATGTTTTTAACAGATCATTTGCCGCCCCGTTGGTCGAGTGGTTAGAGACCCTGACTACGCAATCGACGGGGCTCGGGTTCGATCCCTGATGGAAAATAAACATGCATTTGCGTGAAGAACATAAACGTTTTATTTTCGGGTTTGGGTGTTTATTCTGGTATTTATATATGTATTTCTGGTATTTATATATGTATTTCTATGCATTAGTATCGTTGACTAACACCCATAACACAAGTAAATTATTTGCTTACTTTAGGGTTAGATCAGTTAGTGTGATTTGTCCCTTGAATATTTATTTATTTATTATTATTATTTAATTGTAAAAATTATGGTAAACACAGATTAATTATTGCCTATTAAAATTAATTTGCGTTTCGGAAACCGGCCGTAAATCCCTTTCAATGTCTACGTCCATTCATATACATAATATTATGATTTGTATATTTCTTTTGTCAATCTTTCATCTGTCTCTCTTTCAAGCTGCTCTTTTCCATTTTTACATCGATACTTACTTTCATCTCTGCGGTCTAGTGGTCCGGTGTCAGTTTTGAATACATGAGGTCCGATGTTTGATTCTCGGATCGGGTCGGGCAATTCAAAAATTGTTTAGTTTTCTGATCAAAACATTTCCGGGATTGGATAGGTGCCTGGTTGCACTGAACTGCATTTGAGGTAGTTTTTTAAGTACTAAGTAAAATATTGTAGAAGGTCGTTTTTTTCTCATAACTGTTCGTCAATGACGATCAAACTCCTGAACGGATAAATCAATTTTGATGCAATTTATGCGTTAGTCGCAGTTTTTTAGGAAAAAGAGCTTATTTGATTTTGTACTCAATCGACACATCAATCTGGAAGTTATATTAAAAAAATACTGTTTCGACAAGAGATTTTTTCAAAATTTCTTAAAATTTCCTGGACTAAATTGGTTCAAATTTTCAGGAAGTTTAAGTTGAGCAAAATCCAAATGAATGCCATCAACCACGTTTCGATCGGTCAAGCCGTTCAAAAGTTATGAGATGTGTATGTAACACACACCCACACACGCGCACACACATACTGACGTCATCACGAAAATATAAATGATTCCCAGGACCTCAAAATGTGGAGATCTGGTGGTAACGCGATTTTCGAAAATCGGGGCGAAATCAGTAACTTCCTTATCTACATACGTACATAGCGGGAAATTAAAAATAAGATAAAAAAAACTTTGTTTCTCGAGCAAATTTATTGCAAATCAACTGCCAGAGTTAAATCATGCGGTAGAAAAATTTCGTTTAAGCTACAGACTACATGAATACTAATAGACACGCCGTTTGGAAGGAAACGTGTCACCGCGCATATGAGCAAACGCTCCTATTACTTTCAAAAAATTCATACATTTGTAGGTTATATTATATGTGAAAAAATAGAAATAAATAATGTACCGTTTTATCGTACTGAATGAAATGCCAAGGTTTAAAAGTTACCCATAAAATGATTTTAATATAAGTAGTATAACTCTGTATTTTCTAATGCAAGCTACACTGAGAAACTAAGAAATTGCCTTGAAAGGCGTATCTATTTATTCCATGGTTTAGTCACATTAATTTCATAGAAGAGCTGTGTGCTACGTCTGCACTGAAACTATTTTATAGGTATCCAGTATAAAATAGCCTCTTATTACATTTTTTAAATAGGTAGAAAGAGACAACCATCGCCCATAGACACCAAGGATGTTAATGGTGCGTTTGTTTTTTGGGAAAAAGTGTAGTAGGATGTTATTAAACATGTTTAAGTTTGCATCTACCTTGCTCTCCAGACAGGAACACGACATTGACAAGTATGACGCTATTGCGGCAGGAATAGGCCAAATACCCTGGTACCAAATACCCTGGTACCAAATACCCTGGTGTGGCATCGAAGAACTGTGTCACCTAGTAAATTGTGTATAAAATAAACCACAGGTTTGTAAAAAAATAATAAATACAATTTATAATCAAACTATACAATAGTTGACTCATTAAGTACAAAATGTTAGCGACAAACTTTTTGTTTATAAAAGTGGAATAGAAAGGTAATGCCTGCCTGCTGAGACTGCCTCAAGGTCACAAGGAAACATTTTTCTGATTCTACGCAGCTGAAAGTTAACTTATTGTAATGTCGAAGATAGGCAAAAAACTCCGGAATGAGCCTGATTTGTATTGTAGTATAACTAGTGTCACCACTTTCATTACAGCTGCTGCCGAAAATTGAAATTACCATTCGTATTCTGGCTGGTCAAAGGTGAATATTGAATTGAAACCTCTATAAAAACAAGAAGTGCTATGAAGTACAAAAAGACGCGTATAAACTTAAAGTGGTTACGATTCAAATTATGTCTCCAAGCTGAACACTTCATAAATATTATGTACTAGCTGCAGCTTACAGTCCGCTGCATTATAAGTTTTTGGTGAATCCCGCGGGATCACCAAATTTTTTCGGGATAAAAATAGCCTATGTGCTATTCCAGATCATTATCTACCTGTGTACCAAATTTCATTCAAATCCGTATAGTAGTTTTTGCATGATTGAGTAACAAACATCCATCCAAACATCTATCCAAACATCCATCCAAACATCTAAACTTTCGCATTTATAATATTTATATAGATATAGATGTACAGACTAAATATACTTAAGGCTGCGCCGAGCTAATTTCAAAAGAAATGCCTTTGGTAGATCCTTTGTTCGTTATTATTAAAGATATGGAATTTATAAATAAAATACTAAAGGATTCACGCGATAAATTATACAACTTAGAAAGAAGATAACATGTAGTTTTCTCGTTAGAAAATAAAAATCAGTTACCTCTAATCAAAAAGAAAAACTCTTAGTATGGCTCTTAATAGAAGAAAAATAATTACTACAGCGTGATTTGAGATTTGTTTAAATTTTATGTGATAAAGCTTTGAAGATTGTTTTACATTATCTACCCGAACAAAGCGCTATAGAACTCTGCCGCTGTATAAAATGAAGAGAAATGAAATGTAGACAATAAAAATTAATCTAATTGTGATGCCGTTCTGAAAAAAAAAGCTAGGAAAAACGTTATAATAGAATAGATTCAACAGATATCATAACCAATAATATCTTAAGATTTAAACATAAAAAATGAGTTACGTAACACATTAGTTGTTATTCTAAAATGATCGAATTTTTAAAATAAATTTAAACCAAGAAGTTAAAGGTGATTTCCTAGTGGAAATATCTTTAATTAATTGCAAAATAAGTTCCAAAAAATAAATAACCTTACAGAGCTATATTAATGCAACGTTAAATCATCATTGAAAAATTAAAATTTACATTCTGTTCAAAAAAACCATACTATTTATTTATTTATTTATTGAGTACTGCCAACAAGAAATACCCTTAATACCTACACGCCAAACGAAATTAATATTACGGTCTAAGTTTCCCCAATTATAGGCAATAACAACGTTCCCTTAATTATATCGTAACATTATATTATGTACCTACCGCACATTAAACAGATGATGATAGTCATTTCAGAATAACAAAAAATCTTAATTAAAAAAAATACTGTATTTATATTAAAAAAATAAAATAACATTAATAAAAAAACTATGTTATACAGTTGAATTAATATTCACATTAATTGCTTACCTGAAAGGGACCTGATCTGCTACAAAGACATAGTTCAGAGAGTACATGGCAGAAAACAAGTTCGGGATGCACAAGAGTATTAGCACGTAACGTTGGTAAAAACCAAAGGGCCCGATCTTCGTCAAGGCTAATTCTAAAGCTTCATTAGGATCGTAAGTATTATCGTTATTATTGTCTGTTTGTTTATTGTTATTACCGTCGTCTCCACTCCCAAAACTTCTAGATGAGCTTGGAATTCGGTTATGAGAAGGGTTATTTCTAATTTCTGATTCGTTATCCGTTTTATTCCTTTCCATATCATCATTTGTACGGTTCATATTACTATCGAATCGCAGACTCATCTCCATTTCCTTGTTTTCCATTTTTCATTAAGTTTATTTAATTATAATGATGTATAAGCAAACACAGAAGTAATCAGAAGTTGACGTGTCAACGCCACTTTAATGTCAACTGAGTTAGAGTATTTTAATTTTTTTCTGAGAACAAATATATTAACTTTGTATTTTTTTATTATTGAGTTTTAAATTCTATTACTAAGCACACATCTTTACTTACACAAAATATGTTACTGGTAACAATAATATTAGTCCTACGAAGAGCTGATGTCCGTCTTTAGTGTTCGCTGCCAGCTGAGTCAATAAATCTATTTTCACGTATTACCTATCAACATTTTAATAACATTTAGCGTTCACTATTTTAAAATAAATTATTTTGCACTGATTTTCATAGTTAAACATTTTTACCCAATTGTAATGCTAAACTTAGTCGACATTTTCTTTAATATGTTACTTAAAATCGTATACTATAAATTACAAGAAAAAACATTTATTATTTGGTAAAAGCGAGCAAGTCTCGCATCAGTCATGTCGAGGCAGACGGCCGTCACTGAAGAAGGCAGGTGTGACTCGTACACGTCACACTATCAGCAGTAATATATTCCGCCTGATAACGGCTACCTACATTCATTTACATTTTGATATTGCTTAAGAAGCATTGTCTTAATATTTAAGTAAGAATAATTGCTAGCGATAAAGCAGTTAATACAGCATCTGCATCATGTAGATCAGTCTAATTGTGTAGAAAGTCATGTATACTGCATGACTTTTTACATAAGTAGACTCAATCAACTCAAGAAGATCAAGTTTTTCCCGCGTTGGCGCGACCACCTGCTTTCCTGCTGGCGGTGAGTAAAAAAAGGGAGCAAGCCGAACAATTCACTACTATCGTGACACGTGACTGTTTCTTATGTTATAGGATTTCAAACGAACAGATTGTTATGCTGATGAAAAGAGACCATCATGATCATTCGGACCATCGACACCAAAGATATTAGGTATTATATGTCACATGCATTACCGGCTTCTTTATACTTCCTACGGATCACGTCACCTACCGGCACTGACGGTATTACGTTAGGTCCATATAAACCGGTAGCAAACCAGATATCACGTTGCAGAACTCTATCACCATATCATCAAGCCATGTCGAGCCTCCTCTTGATTTTTACAAGATTTACTAAAGCAGTTCATCTAGTTCTAAAAGGAAACTTGAAAAAGGAGAGAAATAGGAATAGCTTTCTGTGACAAATAACCACCAGCACCGCTCCACTTGTTCTTGTCGGCATATCAGAGTCGGTGGATTGGTGTTAATCTTTACTCGCGGGGATCAACTGACCATCAACATCTGGTGTTCGCAGATGATTATCTTTATCTATAAAGAACAAAGTCTGTTTGTTTTTTCTTCGGAATATATAAAATACTTAAAGAACAATCTGGGATTTAAATCTAACAAATCGTTTGTGTGTACCACTGCTGTGGACTTGTCGACGTCACAGAAATTTAATTAAAACTAGCTTCGCCCGCGGGGTCTATATTTAGTAGCATAACAATTTTTGTACTATTTTAAGTAGGCATCATGTTTTTACGACTAATGACAATTTACCATAACAACTAAACGCATAACTGTTTTCGCATAATTTTTACTAATATAACCCTATGTAGCATAAAGATAACATAGCATAATGTTTAAAGGCACACATTGAGGAAAGCATAACAATACATAAACATAATGATCAACGGGATACACTTAAAAGTCCTAATTAAAATGCAAGAAATAGGTGGATAGCAGACTGTAGCAGCATTGCATAAATAGCAAGACCAAATAGCAGACTGTATTGTAGCAGTATACTATTCCCGTAACAAGTGGGGTTGGACCAAGTCGACGGAGCCCTGCTGCGCGGGGCTCCTATTTCTGAGTGAGTCTAAAGAGAACTTAACTAACCTACTTCAACTGTAGCATTGGATAGCTTTGATTCTTTGTGGCGGGGGGCTTATGCCATATGTTTTTATGGTAAGATAACATTAGGAAAAATAAAAAAATGTCTAAAGACTATTATGCGTGTCATCAATAGTCGAATTAAATGTAGTACAATAGATTGTTATGCTTAAAACACATTTCGCAAAAAAAAGATTATGCTTAAATTATATAATGACACTACATATTATGCTATATTCATTATGACAAAGTAAATTAGGAAAAAAAATTATGCGTTTTAAACGTATCCCTCGCCCGCGTATTCGTCCGCGTGGAAAAATTTTGAAAAAAAGTAGCCTAAGTTACTCCCTGTCACATCAGCTATCTGCCAGTGAAAGTCCCGTCAAAATCGGTCTAGCCGTTCCAGAGATTAGCCGGAACAAACAGACAGACAGACAAAAATTGTAAAAAATGTTATTACATTCATATGTTTATTTTAATATTACAGATACTGCAATTTTATTTATTTGTATAGAATAGATGTAATGTAATGTGATTTAAAAAATGTGAACCGTGGCCTATAGACACAAAGATGTTAATAATGCGTTCGTATCCGTGTGGCGTATGGTAATGCCGCGGGCATAAGTTTACGCAAATTTAATTTAATTTATTTTCACAAACAAGCCAAAATTCTAGCAAGCGTGGAAATTATTACTTCTAAGTTCTATTTTGGATAATTCTACGGTAAAGAGTAACGTAAGTTACAAATAGCTACTTTGCATGTTTTTAAAATATAATTTTTAATTTTTAAGTTGGTGTCAAGATTCTTCGCAAGCGGCGCGGCGTGCGTAAAGCCTGCAAGGATCGTGATATATGGCACTCAGTACTCAATGCATATCCCGTAAGGGAGCTGAGTTGAAGATATATATATTTATGGAACTTTTTAATTGTTTTTTATGTACCTACGTATGTATGTCTGTGTGGGTAAAATCTTGAAAGCAAGTATTGAACAAATAGCTTAAAAAGCATATCAAAAACAAAAAATATATATTCAAATTGATCTTTAGACATACACAAGATACACGACGGGTCGTCTACTACTAGGTACGCACTAATACTGCTACTTACCAGATCGAAACGTGGTCTCACACGTGTTCGATTGAACTCTCGCCGCGTTGGTCCCTGCCTCCTTTGAAGAATACGCCAACTGCCGTTCTTCCAAGCAGGTCGTAAAAGGCGACCGATTGGCTATCGAGTCATTGCCATCGTGGCTACTAGGGGGTAGAGTTCTGCATTGTCTCGCCCGGGTCTGGTACCACCGCCTTACCTATTCCTGCGGCAATAGCGTCAGTGCTTGTCGCTGTCGTGTTCCGGTTTGGAGGATAAGATAGCCGGTAAACTTATGCATGTGGCATTAGACCTCGCCACAAGATAGCAACGCACCTTTAACATCTTTAGTGTCTATAGGCGATGGTTGACTCTTTTCATCAGGAGACCCATCTGCTTGTTTGCAACCTTATGATATAAAAAAATAATAATAAATAACAACAATTTTGTAGTGACAATATGATGTTATGGCAGAATCCAAATGTTTTGCATTTAAAAAACAATGGCCACAACTGCATATGTTATTTTTTATATATATTGTTATTTATAAACTTTTAACTAACTTCGAAGTGAA
Source organism: Apodemia mormo (assembly GCA_036924255.1). NCBI lineage: Eukaryota > Metazoa > Arthropoda > Insecta > Lepidoptera > Riodinidae > Apodemia > Apodemia mormo. The sequence goes on from JAUPFN010000013.1 coordinate 551,379, forward strand.
TTTCTTAAGGATTTGAGGCTTTCAGAAATTTATTAAGAAGCATATTGCAGAAATTTAGTAAGAAAATGTTCTCTGATATATAGGTACCTATACCAATACCAATTTAGGAATCGATATTAATCAGTTTCATTTATATGCTATACAAAATAATTTTTAGTGATTTGCCTAACACAAGTTCACGTCAAACTTAGGTACCTACGAACATTTTTTAATTTTTTTCGGTGACAAAAATACGTAATCAGTGTTTCCATATGTAGTTGGAAGTCAGGGTTATCCTGCACATATTTTTATGCGCATTAATCTTTTTCGAAATTGAACTCAAACACTCAAACTTAAAAAATGCTTTATTCAAATAAACCTTTGCAGGCACTTTGACGAGTCGTCACTTTTAGAATTACTGCCGGATCGGAACGCGGCCACACAATAACGAAGGAATAAAGGAAAGGTAAAAATATCGAGCTTTTATCAATATTAAATATACTCGTAATAGATTTGTAAACTATTATCCGTTATCCGTGAATTTAATGGCCGTAATTGCAAGTGAAAGCAATTTTATTAAAGTAAGAATCACGCTTTTGTCTTTCATAATATGTAATTCTCATATCTATGTCCTTTGTCCCGTATGGGTTCGGGCTTCTTTGTAAAATAGACAATCTTCCGTTCTGCCAGGCAGTTCGTGAAAGGCGAACTGACGCTGCCATCATGGCTATTATAGGTGGAAGAGTTCCGCGAATTCTCGTCTGGGTCTCGGCCTGTCGCAATAGCGCCAATGTTCGTCACTCACTGTCGTGTTCGGGTTGGAGGATAAACTATAGCCGGTAAACTTCTGCAAGTAGCATCACTATCCCGCCATACGCACGGCAACGCACCATTACCATCTTTGGAGTCTATAGTCTCAAAAAACGTTATTTTTTTTAAAGAGCGATATTAGTTTACTTATGACTACTGGCACGTTCTGGCGTGGATTAATGAGGGCATCACATAGTTTTGGTCCGGCTCTGTATACAAGTAAGCTGTAAGTATGTAGGTATGTTTGTTACTATCATCACGTTGAAATGACTGGTTGGATGAAGACGAAATTATATATATATATATATATATATATATATATATATATATATATATATATATATATAGTATACTTAAATGTAATCAGTATCTATATCCCGAGGAGTTCACCAGCAACTTCAACACAGTATACAGCACAGCAACTTCAGTCACGCGTCGGGTTGCTAGTGACATCGCGCCTGGTGCTAACGGGTAAGACGAAGTGCGTTCAATGTCACCGGACATCGGCTCACGGACGTGACAGTTGTCGTGGAGAGTAATCTCGACGCCGTACTCATCGACATAAGCACTTACCGCTTTTTACTAGCCGTTTATAGCAAACTAGTGACCCGTCCCGGCTTCGCATGGGTGTTTAATCATATGCTGTAAAAATATTTGAAATTCTCGGCTTTTATCTGCTATTTTAAGCCTGTATTATATTCTTGAGAATGATTTCTCTTGAATCACTCTATCTAGTGATAAAACTGCATTAAAATCCGTTGCGCAGTTTAAAAGATCTGAGCGAACACAAAGCTAACGCGACTTTGTTTTATATTAGGTACTAGCTGAGCCCGCGACTTCGTCCGCGTGGAAAAATAAAAAAAAAATAGCCTAAGGTACTCGCTATCATATCAGCTATCTTTCAGTGAAAGTCCCGTCAAAATCGGTCCAGTCGTTCCAGAGATTAGCCGGAACAAACAGACAGTCAGACAAAAATTCTAAACAATGTTATTTTGGTATACGTACTGTGTATACATCCATATGCATTTAGTAAAAACGGTTATTTTAATATTACAAACAGACACCCCAATTTTATTTATTTGTATAGATGGCGTCAACGCTTGCATTTCTTGCAGATAAAATTGCCCTTACACACATCAATTGATTTTTTTTTTTGGTAAATCTATCCGAATATAATAATAATAATTAATATATCCGAATTCCGGGTACACTTTAAATATCAAGTATTTAATGTTGGTTACGATTTCACGAAGGTCTTTACCTATGTAAAATTTTTTTGTAGCCTGATTCAGGAACTTTCCCCTAAGTAACCACTAACCAATCAATATGATCTTGTTTGGAAAATTTGTGCTTCTTCTACCTAAATGATTGCTCATGTTGGTCTACCTACAGCTTCAAAAATTAAACAGTTTTCCACAATGGGGAAGATTTAAAGCAAGATTTAATAATATCATAACTACAAATCCTTATTAAGTAGCTATACAAATACAGTACTTACACCTACTTACTAACGAATTAGACACATATCAGGCCAAAGCGAACGATCATGTATCCCTCAACAACACCGTAAAATACACAAAATAGATCGAATATTCAACTACTACAAAGTAAAGTGATTTTTTTCAAAGAAGGAAATTCCAACGTTCCGTATCAAAGAAGTCTATTGCGAAAGGAGCCGGTCACACGTTTACTTCGCGCGGGCCGCAGAGGTTAAAGGTATATGATTCCACTCATGTACCTTAAAAAAACCGGCTAATTGCGAGTCGAACTCGCGCATTAAGGGTTCCGTACCATAATCTATAAAAAAACGGCAAACAACCACGTTTGTTAAATGGGAGCCTTCTTAATATTTATTTTATTTTAATTATTTATTTTTAAAGTGATTTTATGCAAATGCAAAAGGGAGTTTATGCAAAAAAACACGTTTGTTGTATGGTGGTCACCCTTAAATATTTATTTTATTCTTTTTTTTAGTTTTAGTTATTATAGCGGCAACATAAACACCTACATCATCTGTGAAAATTTCAACTATCATGGTTCATGAGATACAGCCTGGTGACGGACAGATAGATAGACGTACAAACGCACGGACGGACAGTGGTGTCTTAGTAATGGGGTCCCGTTTTAAACTTTGAGTATGGAACCTTAAAAAGTATAGTAAAGCCAACGCTCTCACAGTTCGGCTCTTCTCGGCAATGTTCGGTTTTCGTTCGGCGGTCAGAGTAGTGCGCCGCATCGTGCACACTGCACACAGCCTTTCGGTTAATACCTAGATAGTACCTAGGTATGTTGAGTTATTTTCGTTTTACATTTTTTTAAACTATGCATCTAAATAACGTGGTATAAGAGCCAAAGTTTGTCTTCCTAAGATCTTCGTGTTGATGAAGTTCTTTTCGTTAGTAAGGATTAATATGATAAGGATTAAAATTCACCTATTAATTTTCTATAATTTTTCGAATCAAAATTCCTTATTGTGTTGTTGTTATAAGAGATATATATGTAGTGTCGTGGACTTTTTTGTGCATCTACTAAAAACCAATATATTTGTAGAACATTATAATTACGTGTACTTAAGCATTACGCCAGCAAGCGCACGCGGATACAGCCGTTCGATACCGCTTTTTCTTCCGACTTATTTTACAAATATCGATATTTTAACTACGCTAAGAATAATTGTAACGTAATCCTCATGAATGTAGCTATCATTAAACATACACATAAAATTTTTTTCAATCCGACTTGTAGTTCCAGGACATAGCATTTAGCGCATTCAATGAACAAACAAACGTTAAAATACTCGTATCATATCATATCATCCATACTATCCATACTAATATTATAAATGCGAAAGTAACTCTGTCTGTTACGCTTTCACGGCCAAACCACTGAACCGAAAAGGACATAGGATAGTTCTTATCCCGGAAATCCCACGGGATTTATGCGGGTTTTTATTTTAGAATTTTTCCACGCGAACGAAGTCGCGGGCACAGCTAGTATCATAATAAGGATAATTCTAAACTCAACGATTTAATTACATGTATGTATATGTGTTTCAATACGTTAGCGCGATGTATTTTCGTGCAGCGACATCTAGTTAATATGCTCTACGTTGCGCTTTATGTTCCGCTTTCTTTCGATTAATTTTATTTCCTGTGGGAACGAAATATTTTCCCGCGATAAAAAGTAGCCTATGTCCGTTCTCGACGTCTTATCTACGTTTATGCTAAATTTCATCAAAATCGGTCCAGTGGTTTAAGCGTGAAAGCGTAACAGACAGACAGACAGACAGACAGACAGACAGACAGACAGACAGACAGACAGACAGACAGAGTTACTTTCGCATTTATAATATTAGTATGGATGTGAAGATAAACTTGTCCGAGAGCGTTGATACGCCAACATCTGACTCCAGAGTCCGGAATATTACACTATTGCGTAAAACTTTTTAAGTACAAAGAATTCGAATCCAGAACCCATAATCGCAACCAAATAGCTAACAGAGGAAGGAAAAAAGAAAAATTATTTATTTCAATAAACATTCTTGGTAATTAGAAAGCTTGGTAGGTAGGTACCTAACAGTCACAAACCAAAATATTCGAGAAAAATAAAAGCAATCAATTCATTGATTGAGAAGTGGTGAACGACATCCGTAATGAGAGACTCTGGGATGTTTGCGGCTGACCGCATGTCGGCGGCTCAGGCCGGGGCGGACGCTCTCCCGATTGTGACGTCACTGACGTGCCAGTACACCCGAAGCGCGTTTTGTAACGAACTTTAGGCGCGATTTGAAGCTTTGTAGCGTCGATACAGACTTGACAAGTCTTTATATCTTAATCTTGTTAGATTACTTTAGTGTGAAGTGTTATCTATAGAAACATATTTATATATTATATAACTTACGTTTTATATTGATGAAAATAAAAATAGGATAGCAAACAATCAAATGGGTGTTGGTGGAGAGAGACTACTATCGCATATAGACAGAATATGTGAACGTCGGTCATCGGTGTAATGTCATATCCATGAGTTTACCGGCTACAATTATATTGACTGATACATACATCAAAGTGATATCAAACCCAAGCGCGTCGTTGCAGAATTACCTATACAATGTAGTACATAGATGATATGGTATTGATACATTTTCTCATCGTTCGCCTGCCTTTTCTGACATCTCTCTAGCATTTGGCAATAAGCCCTTACCTACATAATTTGTTACCTACATATTTTGTTAGTCTGACTTTCTTTACCATTTCTAACCTCAATTTCACTTTCCTATGATCCTGCGATGCATGAGTCACACCATAAATTCCCCACATTATTTCTGTTTTCATGCCTTTTTGACATAAGCATCTATATAATAGTATTATTCTTGTATATACCCGTAATAAGCATATAATTATACGTACTATTTGATTTTAGTACTTTAAAATAGCTTTCCTTACGCTCCGAGCACTCTCGCAAATTCTATTACCTACCTATCCTATTATATACCTATCAGAGGTTCTATTCCTGCTAGTACATTCAAAATTAAGCTCTGGGTGTAATTCTACAAAAACATACTCATACCCAATAAATTTTAAGGTAACATTTTATTGATCTCACTCAACTGAAGCGTATAATTACATAGCTTTATATTACTATTGGCCTTCACTCTAGGTAAAGTCAATTTCATATTTTTATAAAGATTTATTAGTAGCGCCTAAGCTTACAAAGGATATTACTATAAGTTGTACGATTGATTTTTGCTCTAAAATAAATAAAAGGAGCCTTGTGAAACAGAAGCTGAGTCCTGAGTCCTGAGATTTTATTTTAATCTATATATATAAAAATCAATTGCTGTTCGTTAGTCTCGCTAAAACTCGAGAACGGCTGAACCGATTTGGCTAATTTTGGTTTTGAATTAATTGTTGAAGTCCAGGGAAGGTTTAAAAGGTGAGAAAATATAGAAAAAAATAAGAGTAGTTAAAAAGGCAGAACAACGTTTGCCAGGTCAGCTAGTGAAAAATAAATATTAGACTTTCGTAGAACTTATATTAGTTTCAACAACATTTACAGAAATAAATTAAAAAAAATGATATAAAATCACGTGTAAACACATAATTACTTTCATTATATATGGTCTATATTGATAGGAGTAACGTTGTCTGTTAGTGTGTCACTGGGTGTTGGGCAATAGCATTGGCGGTCCCCGAGGGTCATTAACCGAGGCGTGGGAATGGTTTAAATATGGGATGTGCAGTTACGAAAAAGGGTTATCTATTTTTGAAAGACCATCAGCTATTCTTGCGGTTACGGACCACGTGCGCGAATACACTTAGCTGCTATCAGTGCGTGGGCATGTGGACGCTTCCGCGCTGCCTTTTCTCTACAGTATAATTCGTATTACGTAGACATAAAGTTTACATTTGCTCGGTGGTGATATCTGCGAACAGGTCAACTGTCAAGACAACGTTTTGCTGATCTCCTTTCGCAGTAATCCTGAGTGTAATCGCGTATTACCGGCCGGAGCGCACGGCCGGCGGGACGATACAGTTCGTTGCCATAGGTATTATTGTTTGTTTATAATGGAAAAGGACTGCGTGTCTGGTTGGGGCTGGTGGCAGGCCCGCGTGGCCTTCCTGCTCGCTCTGCCAGTGCTGCTCACCGGCATGTACGGGACCAACTACGTGTTTCTGGCTGCTAAGACGCCGCACAGGTATCAAATTTATTATATTATATTAATTATATATTAATATTTTTAAATATAACAAAATTTAATAAACTTTCGTCAATTATACTACATATTATTTCAAAGTGGGGAAATTAATGTATTTCATTATTGGATACTTTACGGAGTTTAGAATGTTTTATATATTACACTAAACGATCAAAATAGGTATTATTTTAAATAAATATTAAAATGAATAATATAATTACTAAGGTAGGTACGTTTAATGTAATATTTTAGAGATTTTTTTTTATCAAAAACAATAATAAAAAACAAGATATCGCAATCTGCATTGAACACCTTTCCATCATTTTTACTTGTATGTTCATATTACCAACAGTTTGTCAAAAACACTAGAACTAGAATTTGTATGTTTCCATATCCTAACGTGAAGAAACTCGCACATTGTACGTTAGTATTCTAACCGGCGATGTAATGATTTGTATTTTGTCAAAAAGAAATGAATTAAATTTGTGTATATATATATACCACCCCGTTGATCAATTGGTTAGTGAAATTAACTACGAGTCGATGGAGTTCAGGTTCCATTCCCGACAGGGATAAACATTTGTGCTAGAAGCATATATGTTTGTATTTCTGGGTTTGGTTAACGCCTATAATACAAGCAATTATTTTATTTCTTTGGGGTTTAATTTATTCTTGTAATTGGTCCAGAGTTTTTTTTATATATTGTAAGACAGCAAACAAGCAGATGGCTCTCCTGATGGAATGGCTTCCCATCAACGTGTTTGCTATCCTGTGATGCAAATTTTTTTTACATTTTTTTTGATATATGATTTTTTTTTATGTTTAAGTTCATGAGAGATGAAATATTGGCTATAGGAGTCACTACCACCGTGGCTACTAGGTGGTAGAGTTCTGCATTGTCTCGCCAGGGTCTGGTACCACAGCCTAGCCTGTTTCTGCCGCAATAGCATCAGTGTTTGTCATTGTTGTGTTCTGGTTTGGAGGGTAACGTAGCCGGTAAACTAATGCATGTATATGTGGCATTAGACCTCGCCACAATGTAGCAACCATTAACACCTTTGGTGTCTATAGGCTTTTTCCATCAGGACTCTTTCCATCAGGAGATCTGCTTGTTTGCTGTCTTATGACAAAAAAAAATCCTATATTGCGCCATCATATTTTATCTTAATGTTGTGTCAGAACGTTGAATAAGTTTTTTTATCATAAAATAGCAAACAAGCAGATGGTTCTTCTCATGGAAAGAGAAACCATCCACTATAGACACTTTGTGGTGAGGTCTTAATGCCACATGCATAAGTTTACTGGCTACCTTACCCTCGAAACCAGAACACGACAGTGACAAGCACTGACGTTATTGCGGCAGAAACAGGCTAGGCGGTGGTACCAGACCCGGGCGAGACAATACAAAACTCTACCATCTAGTAGCCACGATGGTAGTGACTCGCATAGCTAATCTTTCGTCTCTTATGAACTGCCTGGAAGAATGGCAGATGGCCTATTCTACAAAAGAGGCTTAGATCAACACGGGAAGAAAAGGAGTTCCGGAGCAATACGTAGGAACGGGGAGAGGGGGGAGGGTTATTTTATCTAGAAGTAGCGAATTCTTCTTGCCAAAAATTTGAAATACGTGTTTCGAAACAAATTCAAAAACATTTCATTAAAATAGCCTTTACAGGCACGTTTGACGGGGCGACTATTAGCTTATGGAATTGCAAAGTAGTTAAATGATTATATTGAAATTATATTAGTACATCGATAAAAAAAGTTATGAATCCCAGAGTCCAGGTTATTGACATGTACTACAGTTGATTGTTTACTGATAATCTTATTGGCTAAGTAGTCTGCTGACCTCAGAATAGCGCCTCGGCACGATTTATGTTTTAACGTTCTACAATGCAAAGCTAAACATTTTTTATAATAAGTTGTGATAATCGTGTATTCTTGACTTAATGCGTTATTATTTTATGGATGGCACGCCCGGCTTCAATCTCGGCCCGGCCAAATAAAATGTTAAACTTTCACGTCGATCCGCGGGAACGCCGCGGAATCGACGCGATCAGGTTTGTTGTTTGGGTTACTTAGTAAATAATTAAAAAAATAAAATGTTATAAACAACGTGCGAGAAAGTATAAAAAATTGTGAAAAAATAAACATTTAAATTAGAAGAAAAAAAACAAAAAAAAAATAAAAACTATATTTAACAAACATACTGTTGTGAAGAGCTTTTACATACGAATATTGACTTAGTCTTAAATGATAACTTTTATCCAAATATATGTGATGCGAAAATACATTGGTCACAGGAACAATTATTTCTTTTGATTATTAACAAGCTGAATTTTTGTGAACAGCTTCGTTTTGACGAGACAACCGTCTTTTCTATCTTTGAAAAATCTCGAATTGGGTAACCAATAAAGATAGATAAAAAAGAAAACTTTGGAGTGACGCACCAAGAAAAGTTCCACTTTACGTGTAGGACAAAATAACCCTTGAATTATAATTAACAAGCTGTTGTGAGAAAATTAGGTTGTTTATAAATAATTAATATCAATTAAAAAACCTCGTAATTCCGAATTTTTTAGAGTGGAGGACTCATCAGAAAAACCATCGAATTTGTAGTACACAATTTTTCGTGTTCTTTATTAAATAAACAATTGATTAAAGTAAAAAATATTGTTATTAATCAATAATTTTCTTTGAGCGTATTAAAATTTTCAAAGCCGCCTAACTTTATTAGTTACCCGATTCGAGATTTTTCGAAGATAGAAAAGATGCGAGTCTCTTCAAAACGAAGCTGTTTACAAAAATTCGCTGCTCCATAGATCACAATTAAATAATGTTTTCTTTGTAAGAGATAACCATCGGCTAAATACACCATAGATGTAGCAGCTACGGAACACGACGGTAACAAGCAGGTGACGCTTTCGCAGCAGGAATAGATAAGGCGGTGGTGCCAAACCCGCGTGAGACGTTGCAGTACTCTACCACCTAGTGACACATTTAGCCAATTTAGAAGGTCAGTTTGACCCATTGCAGAAGTCTAGCCGAGTGCTTAGCGACCCTAACTACCAATTGTCGGGGATCGGGTTTCGTTTTCCGACAGGTACAAACATTTATCTATGTGATGAGGATAAGTGTTTGTATTTTGGGTTTAGGTGTTTATTATGTATGTACCAGTATTTATATATGTATTTATATGCATTATTATGGTTGACTGACACCATAACAAACAAATAGGTTGTTTACTTTGGGGTTAGATCAATTCATGTAATTTGTTCAGTAATATTTATATGTATTTATTTATAGTGCCTTTAAATAATCACTTATATCACTGTGAGTAATATTTGTTAAATTGCAAATAAAATAAATAATATGCATTAATTCTGTCAATTACTAGGTTCCTAAACATCGCGTCCGAGTCTGATACCACCGCATTACATATTCCTGCCGAAATAGCGTCAATACTGTCGTGTCCCGGTTTGGAGGTCAGCCGGTTAACTGATGCATTTCGTAGATGCAGGCGTTACTTTGCGGAAATATAGAATTCCAAGACGAAATTAAAGTATTTAATTAGCAAAATTTTCGCGAAGTCTTAAATGTGATTGATGTGATGCAACCGAAACAATAGGAAGTGCAAGGGGCAAACTTATCCAAGGTGTGGGGTTGTCGTCTCTCGACACCAAGAGCCATCCGCTTGTCTGCTAAAAAACAAATACACTGCACAGAACAGCACCATTATACGACCTCAAAACAGGAAACGTATCTTCAAGGTTATGTGGACCGCCGAATAATAAAAAACTACTAATTTAAATATTTATTAATAACTTATTAGATCAACTGGTCGTCTTCGAGTCAAAGAGGAAGTGAAGTCTATTCAAGCCAGTGTTAGCGGCGTCGACTCTGAGTCGACTCATTAATATACTCGTAGTTCTTTTGCTTCCCGTTCCCATCATTGTGCATTGCTACGAGTGCAATGTAGTTATTTATTTATTCAAACTTTTTTCTAAATCACAAATAATGAATGTATTTAAGAAAATGTGCATCAAATTGGAACATATTTAAGAAATTAAGCGAACTTTTCTAATACTGTAGAGAGGTAACATTTGTGTGTATGGAATTGTTGGGTAAACTCAAAAACTACTGAAACGATTATGAAAATTCTTTCACCAATATCACTGAAAAACGGTGGCCACTTTTTTAATCGATTGTGTAAAAGGAAGTAATGTATATGAGACACGCGAAGTCGCGGGCAACTGCTAATGTCTTATAAATTAAAATTTATTTTTCTCTGCATTTTGTTTTCTATGATTTTAATCAATGTATGAAAATATTGCAATAATTTTCGGGTCAGTTTTGAAGGGTATAGTAAACAAATAAAATTCCATCGTGTTTTTATATTGTACGATAACAGTTGGTTCTTCTGATTTTTCTGGCTATTAAGCAGATGGTAACACTGATGAAAAGAGATAACCATCACCAACAGACACCAAAGATGTTAATGGTACGTTGCTATCCGTGTGACTGAGTGGTAATGCCAAATGCATTTACCGGCTACGTAGGCGGTAGAGCTCTATACTGTTTCGCCCTGGTCTGGTATCACCGCCTTACCTATTTCTACCGCAATAGCGTCAGTGATCGTCACTGTCGTGTTTCGGTTTGCAGGGTAAAGTAACCGGTAAACTTATGCAGGTGTCATTAAGACTCTGTCACAAGGATAGCAATGCACCATTAACATCTCTGGTGTCTATAAGCGATGGTTTTATCTTTCATCAATAGAGCCACGTGTTTTTTTGCTATCTTATGTTAGGTATATAAAAAACCTTTCCATCTAATTGCAACACTACCACCTAGCGAGTGCAGTCACGATGTAGTGCCGGAAGAATGTGCCAACTCTGCCAGCCAAAACAAACTAACTGTCTCACTGCCAGCCTTCGAAAGCGACCCGGATCAACACGGCAGTGGAGTGAATAGGAAATATTTATATATAAATATATGTTTGTCATACTGTATTGGTATAAATGTATGTTGCAGTTTATAAAATTACTAGCTGTTGCCAGCGACTTCGTCCGCGCGGACTTCGTTTACTCCGCACAGCTCCTCCCCCGTCGGTGATAACGTGATAATATGTAGCCTATATGTTGATCCGACCTGTTAGTAATATTCATGCAAAATTTGAAGTAAATCCATGCAGTACTTTTTGAGTTTACCCCGGACATACATACAGATAAGCAGACAAACGGACAAACGGACAAACGGACAAACGGACAAACGGACAAACGGACAAACGGACAAACGGACAAACGGACAAACGGACAAACGGACAAACGGACAAACGGACAAACGGACAAACGGACAAACGGACAAACGGACAAACGGACAAACGGACAAACGGACAAACGGACAAACGGACAAACGGACAAACGGACAAACGGACAAACGGACAAACGGACAAACGGACAAACGGACAAACGGACAAACGGACAAACGGACAAACGGACAAACGGACAAACGGACAAACGGACAAACGGACAAACGGACAAACGGACAAACGGACAAACGGACAAACGGACAAACGGACAAACGGACAAACGGACAAACGGACAAACGGACAAACGGACAAACGGACAAACGGACAAACGGACAAACGGACAAACGGACAAACTGACAAACGGACAAACAGACAAATATTCTAAAAACTATATTTTTGGCTTGGATATCGATTGTAGATCACGCGGTGTGACATGCCAAAAATATAGTTTTTAGAATATTTGTCTGTTTGTTCGTTTGTCCGTTTGTGATTCACGCCCCAAGTATTCTTTTAAAAAAATATTCAATGTACAGTTTTGACTTTCCTACGATTTTATTATATGTATAGATATCAATGTGTTATATATTTCCAATATAACTTAAGTAATTATGCTGGTAGTAAAGGTCTGCAATGTTTATGTATCTCATTCTTAGTTGTCTGGTAGAGATGTATGCATGTGTGTATCATTACTCTCATACAATAAATAAATAATATATTGTTTATATCATGAAGTAGTAAACGAGTAGATGGCTCTCCTGATGGAATGAGGTAATCACCGTCTGTAGATACCAGAGATGTCAATGGTGCATTGCCGTCAGCGTTGCGGGATCTTCACGCCACACACATAAGTTTACTGGCTACCCCACCCGTCAAACCGGAACACGACAGTGACAAGACAATGCAGAACTCTACCACCTGGCAGCCGCAATGGTACGTATTGCCTCGCATAGCCAATCGCTCGAACGCTTATGAGCTGCCTGGCAGAACGGCAGATAGACTGTTCTTCAAAAGGGAGCCCCGACCGACACGGCGCAAGTCTTCCCATGAAGTGTTTTGTTGACCGTATTTTGTACCAAACCCACGATTCAGGCTATTCTCCAAACGCATTTCTGAAACCGGCGTATAGAGTCTAAAAAACCTCGCCGGTTCAGGATCCGATACAGGATAAACGTTTTAGGAACGACGCCGTAAAAAGCGATACTGGTTGGCGGTAGAAACAAAATATAAAGTGTTTTGCGAAACAACACGAGTGAATTGTAACATAATTAATTACAAATGGAGTTTCATTAAGTGCCGACGATAAAAAGAATAAATATGTTTTAATGGTTGATTCAATAATCCATTAGATAGTGATTTGTCTAACAAAATAGTGCCAATTTAAAATATATAACGGAAATGCTAAGCTTCAATCTGTTTGTTTGGCTAGAGATTGTAATAAAAACAAAAAAAATGTTTTTTTTTTTTGCTTCAATGTGTTAAATGTTGAAAAACCTTTAGAATGCTTTTTACGTTATATCTATTTATGTTCTAATAAATAAAAACCTTAATCGCTATCGATAAAAAGTACTGGCATTAAGTGGTTTAATAGATCAGTAGGAACAAAAACACATATCCTCCTACAGCCTATCCCGCGAACGCTCTATATCACTATAGCGTGGATGGGATGTCGACTGACGTGGTTGCAATTCAAACGCAGGGAGACTGCCACAATCAAATTTTATATTCCTCTATCAGTGAAATCCTGAACAAGACTTTCAACAATGTACGGAACAAACAAACTTTGTTAGATCATAGAATAGCAAATAAGAATGGGTGATGGGTTTGTTCAGATAACCATCGTCTCGAGACATTGAACATGTTAATTGAGTCGTAAGGAGAGCAATCTCCTTACGACAGGGATGTATACTATGTCGCATGTATACGTTTAATCCTCCAAACCTGAACGCGATTGTCACTGTAGCGTTAGCAGTGCACTGATACTATTACCCCAAAAAATACGGTTATTTTGTACACCGTACATCCGCACCCGGACCAGCTGTTACAGGATAAGTCACGACAGTTTTGACCGGTAGTTAGCTTTAAGGAATCACCGGGCGGGAAGGTGAACTATTTTGCAAATGGGACTAAGATTAATACGGCGAGGTTATCACGTATCTAACAATACGCAATTATCGCTTTAACGAATCACCGGGCGGAAATGTGAACTTAGAACTATTTTGCAAATGGAACTCGGACTAATACGGCGGGGTTATCACGTATCTAGTAATACGCAATTATCGTAATTGTTTAATTATTGCAAAATACATATATAACGAAAATGATAAGATATAAAGAACCTTGTATATAAGTGGCAGATGTTGGCACTTGATTATTTTTGGTGCTGTGACATCGCAAAAAATACATCCAGTAACCAGCAAGCAATTAGCGACGTTTTTGATGATTTTTTCGTTACGTTTTAAAGTCATCGCTGATCGCTGTCGGATTGCAAATTTTAGGTGATACATCTACGGTGTTATTTCCTCTGAATGAGACTTATGTTCTGTCAGAAACTGAAATTCTATTTTCATCACTACTTTAGAATGGGATGTGTGCTCTATTTGTCGATAGGCTTTCCCAGCGTTGTTCCGCACCCACTTTGAAGAATAGAGCATCTGTTATTCTGGCAGGCAGGATACGTGTCACTACCATCGTGACTAATAGCTGTAGAGTTCCGCAACGTCTCACTCGGATTTTCGTACCAACGCCCAAAGATCTTCAAAAAATATTTTTTGTAGGTCTTTGCCAATGCCTTATCAATTCCTGTCACAATTACGTCGGTGCTGGTCACTGACGTGCTTCGCTTTGGCCCATTTTCGGCTTTCAATTAAAATTATAAGTATTAAAGATAAAAATTCGGGAAGTAGGATTTTTTATTGGAAGTTTTCCGCCTCCTCCAGATTTTTTCTTAAATTGAAATATTTACAAAAACTTAAATGTGTTTTATATTTAACACTTTTTGTCGTCGGCACTTGGTGAAAATCTATTTGTAATTTTGATGATACACTAGTACTATTTCCCAAAACTATTTTTTTTAAAATCTATCTTTACACTTAACGACGTTCATGCCAGGTTGGATATATTTTCATCCAAATTGAGTGAATTCGCAAAAGTATTGCCATATGTCTTGTGTTGTGTTATTCCCAGTTGTTATAGTTATAATGATATCTATAAAAGTTTATTTCAGGTACCAGGCCCATAGATTTCATATTACGTTACAATGACATGCTTATGTTAATATTATAAATAATATTAACACGATTTATAATACACATTTACTAATATTTATGTTTTGTAATATATGTAACATATCACTTGTTCTTACTACAAATAGTTATTGAGTGTTGTGTTGTTATGTGTAGTAATCGGTTTTATTTAACTTGCCCAGGCTATCTGTTTGTTTGTTTGGGTCTTTAGTAACTGAAATTTTCAGATGACAGATCCATCTGATATTTGATACACACTCTTAATCTTGATAACAATACAATATAATATATTCTTTGTGATTGTAAATCCAAGATGGCCGCCGATGGAAAATGGCGGAATACATATTACTTCACAACAACCTCAATATGGGTATCAAATGAAAGGCATTGATTGATAGAATAGAGTTCACTATGAAAAAAAATAAAATCCATGATGGCCGCCGCCACAAAATGGCGGATTACATATTTTTCATAACTACATCAATATGGGTATCTAACGAAAAGGCTTGATTAGTAAAATAGAGCTCATTAAAAAATAGTTTAGACAATGTAGATATATTTACTAATCTAAACAAAGAACTTCTTTAACTTAGAATCGAGATCCAAGCATAGGTCTTCCACCCAAGCCAAGATTTTGTATAGTATCGAGAACTGTATAGAGGATTAGGGTGGCTAAAAATGATACGTCGTTAGCGGTATACCGTCCAAGTTAAGGTAAAAGGTTCAAACGTGCCGAAATGTGTTTGTGGCATTAGGGTGGATAAAAATGATATTTCATTAGCGTTATCTTTTCAAGACTTAAGCGCATCTTGTTGTATATAGCTTTGCCCCTCTAAAGAACCTCTTGGTCAAAGGTTATAACGTCCATTACTCGTGAGAACAACATGAAAACAAAATACAAAAAAACCGTTTAAAAATAAAAGCAAACAAAAATAAAACAAACTGTAACACAAAGAAAAAGAAGGCCTGAAAAGGCGAAAGAAAAATATAGAGCAAAACGTGCAAAAGAGAGTGAAAGTGAAACTTATAGTTGACTACAGAAACGGAGAGAACAATTAGCATCAGAAACCCCTGAGCAACATGAAGCTGCTTAACCTTTATCAAGTACAAGTCCGTTCGTGCATGGAATATTGCTCTCAACTCTGTGATGGATCCGCCAAATACCAGCTGGAGACGCTTGAGGTGATAGAGAAGCGTGCCAAGAGGCTCATAAACGACGATGATATTGTTGGCAAATAACTTTAGAGCCTCACTCATCGACGTAAACAGGCTAGTTGTCGGTCTTTTATCGGATACATATTGGACAGTGCGCTGCAGAATTGCAAGACTTAATTCCGTCATCTCCGGTTTTTTTTATCGTCGAGGCGCACTGGTTCTAGGCATCGCCATATGTCAAACGTTCCATGCACGCGGACAAAGTGGACTCAACATTCTTCGTTCAAACCGCAAGGGACTAGACTATGCTTCCTGAATCTGTAATCTCCGATGCGTACAATCTGGGGATCTTCAAGAGTAGAGTGAACAGGTACCTTCTAGAGAAGCGCGTTCCATCTTAGGCCACATCTTAACTTACCATCAAGGGAGATCATGGCCCAGCGTTTCCCTATCGATACTAAAAAACAAGGTTAAGAGGACAATGTAAG
The DNA here is from genome assembly GCA_036924255.1 of Apodemia mormo. NCBI lineage: Eukaryota > Metazoa > Arthropoda > Insecta > Lepidoptera > Riodinidae > Apodemia > Apodemia mormo. Next base: position 568,059 of record JAUPFN010000013.1, read on the forward strand.
AGACAAAGAGAGCTGATAGCGTCAGAGACACCTAAGCAACATGAGGCCAGGTTAACAGAGCAACGTGAGAGACAAAAAGAGCTGATACCCTCGAAATCACCTGAGCAGCATGACGCCAGGTTCACAGGATAACGTGATAGACGAAGAGAGCTAATAGCGTCAGGAACATATATATAGGGATATTAACAGCTTCGAATAAATCTGTCAGCGTATTTCTCTGTCAGGACAAATATTATTTTGCAAACTCCCATTCTTGCGAACCTAAAGACAAACCAACAGCAGAAAGTGGCAAAGCTTGCACCATGAGTGTAATAACCTGCAAGAACTTTACTGTATTTGTAAAAAATAAATATAAGATCATTTGAATATAGTTAATATAATATTCTGACAGACATAAATAAGATTTTTTTATATCATAACATAGCAAACAAGCAGGTGGGTTTCCTGATGGAAAGAGTCAACCATTGCCTATAGACACCAAAGATGTTAATGGTGCGTTGCTATCTTTTGGCCAGGTCTAATGCCACATGCTTAAGTTTAGCGGCTACCCTACCTTACCCTCCAAACCGGAACACGACAGTGACGCTACTGCGACAGGAATAGGTAAGGCGGTGGTACCAGACCCGGGCGAGACAATGTAGAACTCCATATACCCATTCGGTCGCCATTTACGACCTGCTTAGCAGAACAGTAGTTGGTCTATTTTGGTTGGTATAAAAAAAACAAAGGAGCCCGGAACCAACACGGTGTTCCAGCATGGAAGGCACCTTGCCTTAACGCCGGTAAAATTAACGAGTTATCGATGGTGATAAATCACAATATTATAGAATCTGTAATTTAATAGTTAGTGTGGACAGGTTGGCAATTACCTCGTCAGCGCAGCGAGGTGTCTGTAGCGCGTGCTCAGCCAGCGGGTCAGGGGCTACCGGATCGTTCACTGACTTGATTGTACTCACATACCATGTACTGTCACTGTATTTTGTATTAAAATATTTACACCATTATGCCCATATCCCCGAAGAAATACACACAAATGCCCCTACTCACGTAATTAAACTTCGAATAGAAATGTTTACGACTCTTATGGCTAATTGCACTAACCTTGCCTTAGCTTAGGAGAGTCTTTAGTGACATGCTGTCACATTACTTTCAATTAAGACAAGAAGTGACAGCATACTACTTAGGATTTTTCTAAGTTAAGACAATGTTGATGCAATTGGCCATTATACACGTAATCACGATATAAGATGACGACGCGGCTTAATGTGTATGAAAATATGTCAGACCCCTGAACGCTTTGATTCGACTGAATATTTTAACGCAAACGCCAAGGCCCAAATACTCCTAAGATTAGCCAGCGGTAATAACTCTCAGGATATGATGGGTGGACATTTTATAGACAAATGGGAAATGTTATAATCCAGTTTCAGGATGTTTGAAATTTTCTGATCCAGTTTTGGAATTTTCTGTCTCAGGATTGGATTCTAGCTCGTCATGAGTCTATACCAAGAACGAGACGCAGTGGGACCGGGAGGTACAATTGTATTTATATCATGGTTTCACATCCATAATTAGTAATCCCTGTATATTATAAATAAGATTCTGTTACGCTTATAGTTAAACCGCTGAACCGATTTCAATAAATTTTGACATGGAGATAGTTAAAATTTCTTTTTTTTAAAAAAATGAACCATTAAGATAGGGAGCGAAAGTATGTGTGAAAACCTATAATGACGCTTTACGCGCGAATCTAGTCGCGGGTGAAGCTGTGCGGGCCACCTAGTGTTTATATAAATTCAATTTATTCCAAGTAATATTTTTCACTGCCAATTTAATGGATTGTTTTGGAAACAGCAGCATACAACATTTTAATATTACCCTCAACCCAGTGAATTTTATGCTTAAATAATTTCTTGAGATTTAAATAATATTGTAAGACAGAGAAGAACTATAATATTCTGAATGCAATTTATTCAAAATGTTAGTGTTTGTCTTGTTGTTAGCTGGTCAATGTATTACAGTATTTAGAGTCCAATAATGAAATCCGGAGTTCAAATTCTGGGTTAGGCAATGGTATTTGGAATGATATACAGTAGACGTTTTTGATGTTATTATTAATCTTTTTTTAGGCAAATTTTACTATTCCTAAATCTAATACTTAAGCATTTGTTTTATGCAAATGTTGATGTCGTTTTTACAAAACACGCACACAGCAAAGATATGTAATTACGTTAAAAGGGAGTTTTTTAATTGATTTGGATTTTGAATTAGTTTACAGAAATGGACACATACACCATAATAGTTCTGATGAGGTGAACCAGAAGTTACATCAAATAGCGATATCATATTGCAAAATAGAAGAAAATAAGTATTTTTTTAATTTCTCTTGTTCTCCTTAGTATGTACATAAACTAACCAATTACATTAACTACGAGTACGCACTAGCTGCACCTTATCACCCACTGCATTATAAAAGTTTTTAGTTAACCTCACGGCAACAACATATTTTTCCTTGATAAAAAGGTCCCAGGTCATTGTCTACCTGTGTGAAAAACTTCTTCTAAATCGAATACGACTACGCCTTTGCGTGATTGAGTAACAAATATCAGAACATACAAACAAAGACCTATTTTTTGTAGGTCTTTGCATACAAACTTCCACATTTATAATAAGTATGGGATTCCATAAATATGAGCTTCCTTGTGCTTGTAATTATTACAAGAAAGTTTGAGAGATCTACATTTTACGTATTGATGTTATTTAATAATAATATATTAAACTGTTAAATTCTATGACTATTATAAGTTTTAAATATTTTTTATACTATTATTATTACTAGTCATCACCTGTGGCCATAATTCGTCCACAGATTAAGAAGTAAAATTTATCAACTGACTTGAGCCGTAAAAAATATCTTAGTATCCATGTGTGTATAACATCATGTATCTCACATAAATGTAGAGTATGTTATGTTTATTTTTATTTATTTAATGTATTTCTAAAATATAATTTAAAAATATTAGGTTTCTTCAGTCTTCCGCAATATAAACTTTAATTTTACCAAATTTCGTAATCTGTCGTTCGCCCAGTTGTGTTAAAAAGGGGTACAAAGTTTTTCCTTCATGTATTAATATATAGATTATCTAACCATTCAAAAGATTGTTTTAACTTTTACATGCATAAGTTTACCGGCTACCTTACCTTCCAAACCGAAACACGACAGCGACAAGCACTGACGCTATTGCGGCAGGAATAGGTAAGGCGTTGGCACCAGACCCGGGCGAGACAATGCAGAACTCTACCACCTAGTAGACACGATGTTAGTGACTCGTATGGCCAATCGGTTGTCTTTTATTACCTGCCTGGTAGAACGGCAGTTGGCCTATTCTTCAAAGGAGCCCGGGACCAACACGGGGTAAAATATATTACAATGGGCACATTAAAAGTTTTGCATTTCTTGCTAATTGGAACTATTTGAATTTCGAATGTTATATTTTTAAAACGTTGCAACCTTGTCAATTTGAAAATTGAAATGATTTGTCATTTGTTTTTTTAACACACATCAAAGTTCTACGTACGCAACGAAAATGGAATTAAGTTGAAAAGATTTTAGAGCGATGATTTTTTATGATTTTAAAAGTTCTCTTTTTCCGCAAGACAATGCAGCACGTCTTTAAAATGCTTTTGGGAGAGAAGCACCTTGTTTGAGAACCGTGAGGCGTTGGTTTACTGAATTTGAGAGAGGTCGAGTTTCTTTACATGACGAATTTCGTGAAGGGCGGCCTTCTACTGCCGTCAACGAAAATTATGTGTCTACTGTTAAGCGGTTAATTGGAGAGAACCCCGGATTACCTATGAGACAATTCAAAGACTATTGGGGATTAGTATGAGCCAAATTCAGAAAATTTTACACGAAGAATTGAAAGTTCGGAAACTTTGTTGTCGTTGGATCCCTCATGAACTGACAGCGGAACAGAAGCGGGTTCGCGTGGAATGGTGCTCACAAATGCTACTGAAGTACGACCACGGACATTCTAATGCTGTTTATGACATTGTCACAGGAGACGAAACGTGGGTTTATTATTTTGAACCCGAAAAAAAACAGCAATCTTGTGAATGGGTGTTTGAAAATGATAGCAGGCCAACAAAAGTGAGACAGGCGAGAAACGTTGGTAAAAAATGATTGCGATTTTTTTCTCAACTACGGGTGATCAAAAGAGTGTTAATACCGAGTGGTATTCCACCATTTGTTTACCCAGGGTGTTAGAAAAAGTTGGCGAAAGATGACCCAAAAGCCGCATTCCCCTACACCATGATAACGCTTCTTCACACACGGCCAACAAAACAAAGTCATTTTTAGCTTCCGAAAAAGTACATCTCGTCACTCATCCTGCGCATAGCCCCGACCTAGCACCCTGTGATTTCGGTATTTTCCCCAAAATCAAAGATTTGATGCGAGGTTTTACTTTTACCAACTCCGAAGAGGCAGTGATAGCGTTCAATCAGCACGTAGAAAACATGCCGTCAGATCTGTGGTCCTCCTGTTTAAAAAAATGGTTCGATCGCATGAAATAATGTTTAAAATATAAAGGAGATTATTTTGAAAAGCTATAAACATAATATTTTGGTTATAATATATATATATATATATACATATATATATATATATATATATATATATATATATATATATATATATATATATATATATATATATATATATATATATATATATAGGTAGTTTGAAATGTATAGTTTCTGTGGTTTCCGCACAGCTTGGATACTTCTACAAATAATGTGATGTTTCTCTCCTTGTTGGTACGAGCTCCCTTTGAAGAATTGCTGAATCGGTCTGCTATTCCGCTACTTTTCGCTTTACTTATTCGCTCTTATCGTAGTTACCAAGTGGTAGAGTTCAGCAGAATCTCGACCGAGCCCGGTACCACTGCCAGCCAAGAAAGCCAGTTAACTTATGCATGTGGCATTATCATTCCGCCATACGATAGCAACACAGCATTAATATCTTTGGTGTTTGTTTGTAAATAACTTTGAAACAATTCTACAGATTTACCACGAAGGACATTTTTTTTTAACTTTAATAAAAAACATGTTAAAAGATATAATTTATATTCAGGATATTTTTGGATATTACATTCCAGTTCCTCCAGTTAAATTTTTTAAGTTTAAGTTAATACTTGATAGTGTCATATTATTGTATATATATATTCTTTGCACTAGAAAGAAAATATTAATAGAAATAGTTTAGATTTTTTTGTCTCCTGTTCTCGTAATAGGTAGAGCCTAGAGGCAAACATTTTTGATCGTTGAGCACTCTCTTCGCATTGATTCTTGCAATATCATTATCAGTATTTATGACGTCTAACTATTCTATTGAGAACTGAACGTAATCAAAACTAGATTCCGTACCTAACAACTGTATTTTTTCCATAAATAAATAGTGTAAGTTTAAAATGAACTAAATTGTAGTGGACAAAAAGTTAATTGGGTTTTATAATGGCGCCTCTCACCGCGGCGCAAGGCCACGCAGGGTAAGACACCCGTATGTAATCGTGCGTATTTACATGACCCATGTAAATAAACGAGGAAGGTGCTCCTGATCTAAATCTCTTCTTAATAATGGACTGTATGCTTTCCCGCCTAATAGCTCATAAGAGGCGATCAGAAACGCACGCTAAGGGAGTTATTTATAACAAAATTATTATTAAGTAATATGTTCCAGCCACCACGAAGACTACTCAGGACTTTTTCCTAAAAAAAAGAAAAGTTAAATGCAAGTGCGAGAATTGTCCTTTAAAATATAGTCCTATTTAGAGCACTATAAAATAATGGTGACTATTAATTATTAATCATCGGCACGTGATTTTCATTTTTGTTAACCACTCGGGTGTTGTGGACTAACGTATGCATTAGCTAATCGGTGTACATCATAGAATAATAACGCATAGAAACCTAGTCGACCCGCGCCATATTAAGCCATTTCAAAGAAGCCTGAAAAGGCCTCTTACGCTCGCCGGCCGCTCAGACATGTGACACGTGCCACACAGAGTACAGCTCTCGCAATTTCAAAAAATGTGAGTTACTGTGTGGTGAAAATATGTCACCGTGCTTCACAATAGCGTATTTAGGGCTTGAAGATCACATTTCACACATAAAAACTACTTGGCATCGGATATTTTTGTATAAATTCCAAACAAATAAATCGTAAATATCTAAGTTGAACGATATTCAAAATGTTGCCAGCCAAAGAGGAAAATATTCTACCACGTATTTGTTTTTACCTATTTTCATTATAATTAATAACGTGTGTATTACTATTTTATGTGCGATATTACATAGCTTGGACTTCGCTTTTGCATAAAAAATATTTTTTAAGTGTTGGGACTTACCATTATACTGGCACAAATATTACAAAACCGTTTGTCAAACCAATATTACAAAGCTTATATTCGTGTATAATGAGGACTTTTAGAAGGCAAAAAAAATGTTCCAACTAGCATTCTAGATGCCACAGTGATACCAGAAAAATACTGTTACTGCTAAAAAGACATTTTTTTAAATTTTTCTTATGAAATAATATGCCATGGTACAGCATTATTTCATGTTTTCCTAAGTGTCAAGTAGTTTTATTGGCGATATTTTCGAGTTTTATCGACGAAATAATGTAGAATAACGTGCCCTAAAATCGGTCTGCGCCAAATGTTGGCCTCCTAATATGTTTATGCTGATAATTAAGTTTTAATTCTACATAGCTTGAAATTTATATTGCGAATGACGATATTGCTCATACACGACTTAATTAATTTGTGCCGTATACTCCAATGCATATAGTATAGCACGTAGAAGCCAAAGAGTCGCCATAAAGAGCTGCATTGTTTCCGATTCAGCTAAAAACGTTAGAGGAGATTACGCACAGGGATTACGTTTTTCTATATTCTAAGATCTGAATCAAAACAGTTGCGCACGATAGGTGGTGCTCAAGTAGTGCACAGAGCCAATAGTAGCTTGACTCAATATAGTAGTCAGAAATATTATGTTTAGCTTAAAACATTTTAACTTTTTAAACTGATTTAAATAAATAATTTGATTAATAAGCATACCTATGCTATTACTTTTTACCTCAAAGTGCTTGTAAATATTGTTCCGCTTGCCCACCCATCTGCTGACGTTCAAGCTAGTTTAGCTTTCACTAAATATATACATATACACACATACACGCACACAGACGTACACATAAAGACACACAAGCATTCGCCAAGCAATGTACAAATTTGTAATAACATTTGACCGCCCCGTTGGTCAAGTGCTTAGCGGCCCTGACTACGCAATCGACGGGGCTCGGGTTCGATCCTCGACGGGGACAAGCATTTGCGTGATGAGCATAAATGTTTGTATTTCCGGGTTTGGGTGTTTATTAAATATATTCCAGTATTTATATATGTATTTCTATGTATTAGTATCGTTGACTAACACCCATTACACAAGCAAATAATTTGCTTACTTTGGAGTTTGATCAGTAAGTGTAATTTGTCCCGTGAATATTATATTATTATTATTGTACAATTATATTTTAGAAGATATATTTCTATAATTTTTTTAAATTTTTTTAAAATTATTGAAGTTATAAAAAAATTTCAATAAATGTTTTTATAACTTCAATAATGTAAACTTGTATTGGCCATATTTTTATTTACGGTTGGTGCTGGTTGGTTACCGCTGTTTGATTACTGATATATACAAAAAAAATATCTTGACTCTTTAACATTTCCCTGTAATTCTACTCATTTTACCTCACCGGGATAAAAAATGTAAGTTTTAAGTTTTTTATATGTCTAATAATACTATTGGAAAGAAAGACAATCTTAATTTTAATGAAGTGAAAATATTTTAAATTACAAATGAAAGCACAAAAACTAAAAAAAAATATAAGGTTAAATAGCTTTGGAATATCATCTTGAGAACATCTAGAATATTTCTTGACATTTAAAATATTATACGTAACCGAATAAAAGTATAAGTTTCAAGTTTATACTAAATGACTATTAATGTTATAATATGAAAGACTATTTGTAAGGTAGACCTAATTTAAATACCGTTTTGGGAAAATATTTATTTGCTTGCAACATTATTCACGCAATAATGTGTCTTTGTGTGCGTGTCAACGCAAGTAATTACACTAAGGGTGACGAAGGTTATGCACACATCGATACGGTTTTGGCTTAAAATATGAACGAAACGTTGAATGCAATTATCGCTCTAAGCGTTATTACTCTATGGTGTACATTTACAGCGTCTTCAGAGCTGTCATGTATTAAGAATAGATATTACATATAAATCAGAATAAATAGTTGTAATAGAATACACTAGCGGTCGCCTGTGTTCGAAATTCCATCATAAACTAAACAATAAAAAATTTAAGTGTGCCAATTGACTTGAGCCATAAAGAAAATAATAATGTGTGTATAATCATATATGTCACATTAATGTAGTGAGTATAATGTTTATTTTTATTAATTTAAAGCTTTTTACTTAAAAATGTTAGGTTGCTGCACTCCGCCGTAATGTAAACTTTAACTGTGCCAAATTTCATCTTCCACCGTCTTCGCAATTGTCGGAAAAAGGGGTACAAACTTTTTTCTTCTCGTTTTAATATAGTAATAATGGATTACGAGGGTATTTGTCGAAGATTGTGTTTTTACAACTATTTAAATAACATTTTATACAATCCAGGGCGGTGACGCACTGCGTCCGCGTCCGATCGGAATCTGCGGAAATACAAATCTAGGAAAGTGGGACCGACATTAGATATTGCTTTTCGCACTACTTCCAAACCGTAATTCCGTGAAAACGAGAATGTAAAAACAAGTTTATACGCAGAACTACAACAGAGTTTTATATAATTAATTTTGTACCTATATATACACTCGCAGTTTGCTTTTTTCTGGAGTCTACAGACCATTGCTATGGAATCCGAGTGCTAAGTGTGAGTTTTTCTTTTCGCATTCGATCGTGAGCGCGTTTGGAGTTTACTAGGAATTTGTATGTTATTTGTACAGCGCCACCTAGTGGTAAACGTGAGAAACCAGTTTACAGTTTAGAAAACAATAAGAAACGTGAGAAACAAGTTAAAACTTAGCACTCTGAGGTTAATTGTCACATCGGAGCTAAGACAGCTGATTAATGGGAGTAACATGCTTGTAGGCACCTAAAACGAACGAATAAGGAGTAAAATTAAAATTAGTATTTTCACACTAACTTGTTTCAACTCTCAGACTAATCTAGATCTAGGCAATCTCAATATGATTTATTTAAAAATAACAATTAAGTTACAGTTGTAAATACGTGTAATAACGTACAATTATTTTTTGAATTATTAAAATACTATTTATTAAGATATGTACTGGCTGCATTATAAAAGTTTTAGGCGAATCCCGCGGGATCACGTAATTTTTTCGGGATAAAATGTAGCCTGTATGCTGATTCGGGTCAACATCTACCTGTGTACTAAATTTCATTCAAATTCGCTCAATACTTTTTGCGTGATTGAGTAACAAACATTCATACATCCAAACATTCAAACTCTCCAATTTATCCATATATATAAAAATCAATTGCTGTTCGTTAGTCTCGCTAAAACTCGAGAACGGCTGGACCGATTTGGCTAATTTTGGTTTTCCAAGGAAGGTTTAAAAGGTGAGAAAATAAAGAAAAAAATTAGAGCCTTTTTAACTAAAAAGACAGAACTGCGTTTGCCGGGTCAGCTAGTATCTAATAAATACTAGCTGACCCCGCAAACTTTATAGCCATATAAATTACTGAATAAAAAAAATAGGGGTGGATGGTAGAAGGGTGAAAATTTAGAGTTGTATGTATCTTTTAGTGCTACATTATAAAAAAAATAGAAGTAGACAACCCTTACTACTTAGAGGTATGAAAAATAGATATGAGACCTACTGAATGCTTATAAAATTAAAAATCGGTCAAGCCGTGTTGGAGGAGTGTGGTAACTAACATTGTGACACGAGAATTTTTTATATATATATATATATATATATATATATATATATATATATATATATATATATATATATATATATATATATATATATATATATATATATATATATATATATATATATATAGAGAGAGAGAGAGAGAATTTTATGTATATGTTTATGTATAGATGTACTTATATTAAACCTAAACCACGAGGCATTCAAACTTCTTCACAAACGTTCGTATTGGTTATACTTCTGATTTTGATAATTGCACCTACACATATTTTACAGGACAAATTTTTGGCCTTTTCCAAGCTTAAATAATAAATACCTATGTTTTATGCAGTTTGTTGTAGAACAAAATAAATGCTTTTTGCAACGATAAAACCAATCCGGCAACAGAGATTGAAATTTTTTCTCCAATGCTGCGATTTTAACAACTAAAAACCTCAGCTCATCAGTTAGTACATCTGAATCATTACTGAAGCAATGTGTAACCAAGTGCGATAAAACTTTTAAATTTTCATTCATTGATACCAAAGATATCTTAAATGCCTTTAAAACATTGGAACCGAAAAAACCCTTAGATTTATGGGGACATTCTGTTAGAATCATTGCTTCAGTAATAAATAATAAATTTTGAGGGTTTCCCCGAGAGAAAAATTCAAAGAAATCAATATTCCTACTGTTATATCCCAATATATATTTGAGAACTTGATGTATGTTCGTAAAAATATTTGCTTTTTAAAAAAAATGGTGATGTACACTCACTAAATACAAGGAACAAAACTAATCTTGTTGTGCATCCTTCTCGTCTCCACATAATAAGTAACTCTTTTATGAAGCAATGTATACGCTTTTAAAATAAACTTCCCGAAACTATAAGAGATCTACCAGTCAATAAATTTAAAAAATGTGTTAAAACAAAACTGTGTAAAAAAGGATATTATAAAATCTCAGATTATTTAGAAGACAAAAAGCCTGGGATTAATTGCTCCTCATACCGATCTCATATATTATATTGTTACGCGCCGCTGTTGTAGTATGACATCGAGCGCTATAAAAAAGAATACTTGTGACGGCGAGGCGACGTTAAGAAAATATCTGACGATCGGATGGATTGGTTGTCATTCTGTTATTTGGTTTACTGAAAAATTAATACAAAATTATAGTGATTGTCAAAACTATTGGCTGTAATTAACAATATTTTTTGTAATATTTAAAAAAAATATATGATATAAAAAAAGACAAGCCCGCTGAGTTTCTTCCGCCGGATCTTCTCAATATGTGGCCGCGTTTCCGATCCGGTAGTAGTTTTAAAAAAAATTTCGTTGACGTGTCAAAATAACTTGTAAAAAATTTTATTGAATAAAGTGTTTTTGATTTCTGATTTCGGCCCGATAAAACCGGGTCCAAACGGATTAGCGGAAACCTGGCGGGATCCGGCAGCGTCTGGAGATCCAGTCACAAAGATGTTTAAGAATACGCTATTTAATTTTTTCCAAATATTCAAACTACCTAACCCGCGCAGCTGCGTCTGCGAAGAGATTAACATGTTGTCGATAGTTTTTCATACAAACTTTCATCCCCTTTTTCAGCACGTAGGGGTTGATGTTTATAAACAGTTAGCCAATGTTAGACCACGTATCTTCAAGTATTTTCATGTTAAATTTCATAAAAATCGGTTTGGCGGTTTAGCCGTGAAAGCGTGTTAGACAGGCAGATAAACTGTCGTATTTATAATTTTTTATTATATTATGCTAGCCGCGTCTTGCAGCGTCATAAAAGTTTTTGGTGAATCGCACGGGAACAATTTATTATTCTGGGATAAACATCCTATGTATCATATGTTTATTTATTTATTTCAACTAAAAATCCACAGCCGAATATCAAAATAGGTACAATATTATAATATTTACATTACATTGGCCAATTAAGGATTTTCTTTTTGTACACTGTTATTATAAGCATTTTTACAGTCACTGACGGGTAGCTAACAGGTTTATATATCAAAGACTATATAGGTATATATCATAATAAACAAAACTAGACATACAACAAGAAGCAATTCTATAAAAATATGTGTGTTTGTGTGTGTTGTTTGTTTGTGAGTAAGTGTATTAGAATACAATTAATACTTATGTTAAAGAATATAATATAAAATAAAAATAAATATATAGGTACATAGATGAAATAATGTTATTTACAGAGGATGGTTATGGTGCTTGACAACAAATACATTACAAATTACAAAATAATAATAATAAAAAAATACATATATATACATATTAATATATATTATAAACGAAAACAATATGTAATAACTTAACGAGTCTTGTTTAAGGTATAAAGAATTATCATCGCTAGTGACACGCATTGCGCTAATAAACAAACTGCATAAGGGATAAAGCAAGGTTTTGTTTGTCATTGTTTTTTTGTATTCCATGTCACCATCTACACTCGTACCGAATTTCACCCAAATCTTTCATGCCGTTTTTGCGTGCAAGAAAAACAAGTATCCATCCATGCATCCATCCACCTTTACAAACTTTTCGTCCGCCGTGCAGCCCGTGCATTATAAAAATTTTTGGTTAATCAAAGGGAAACAGCTTATTTTTTCAGGATAAAAATAATAGCATAATGTAAAAAGGTATTATAAGTATTATATTTTATTATTTTAGAATTAAATAAGAATTCGGCAGTTAATAATGAATTACCGAAGCGTATGGATCCTTCAAAAATTAACTGTACCAATTTTTTATTGTCGTTCTCGTCGCAGTGTCCGAGCCACTGGCCAAAAATTAAGAGTTGAATAGAAGTACAAATTGTCACTACTGTCGCCACTACTAGAAGTAGAATTATTTTGACTTGAATACGTCTTTAAAATTGCCCACAGGGCTGTCCCCTGTTCAAAAAACGAATGATAACAAAATTGGGGGATACAGTTTGGTGTTATAGCTACATAACTATCAGCAACATCCAAAATCTAATTATACCACTGGATAGCTAAAGAATCAAAAAATTTGATAAGTTGAACGCGGATTACGATACTTCGCGAAATGTGGAGTAGGAAGTGCCGCAATTTTTAGTAAATTTTCTCGAGTTACATATTTGCATAATATGGTATACCTTTAGACTCAGAGCAACAATAGAATTTGATTAAGATTAATTCGAAACCTCTTGTAAAGATTTATTGATTGTATAATTTCAAAAAATAACATTCAAGTCTAATATAAGAATATAATATGGCACTTAAGTGAAAAACGCAGTACAAAATTGTAATCAGCCACAAAAAATCTTTTAGAAGCCAAATAAAATTCAAGGTATGTATAACGTCTAAAGAGATTTTAAGTAGCAACCTAATGATACCCATGAACCCCCATATGAAAAAGTGAAGAAGTGTCGAGAACGCAAAAAGATGAGATGTCCGAACCGATCAACGATGGTACATGTACACTGCTGGCCTTAACGGCCTTTACGGCTTTACAGGTCGTGGGGCGAGCAGAATGCTCAGCCAGAGCTTAAAGATGTGGGATCTCCTGTGAGACCGATCCTCGGCTTAAGGGTAGCGTCGTAATTTATGATAAAAGGGTTAGCGGCATTGTTCCATGGTGTCGTTAGCCACAGTTATCAGGTTGTCGGGATCGGTAAGAACGCGGCGGGGCCGCGTTCTTACCGATCGAGTTGGTGCGATTGAAATATCTTTTGGAAATATCTTGAAATGCCTAGCTAAGCTCAGCAATGCGAGATCTTTATGAAGGTCAATGTATACCACGCTATACCACGGTGCGCTCGTGACAATACGCTGGTGCTTGTACTGTACTACTTGCAACGGGTGCAAATCTGTACGGAGGAGAGGGCAAACGCTACGCAGGCGTATGATAGAATATGCCTTACACAAATCTTGTGAAGTGTCCCCTTGTGTCTAAGTGACACGAGTGCGGGGCACCTGCTGTGAGCGACCTATGAGTGGAGAATGAACCCACTAGACGGAATTGAAATCGGCGGTTTGTTAGTTACTTTCGTTTGATGAGTACGAGTCTGTCGGGCACACCCATTCGGCATAGCTTGTATATTAGGCCATTGTTCCAGATTTTATCGAACGCCTTCGCGACGTCGAAAAATAGAGCACCGGTGGGCATTTGCATCCCGGGGCTGCATTTAAAGAGTTTAAAATATACTATGTGAAACGGTGCACTTAATCAGTGCAAGAGTGAGCTGCTCGGGAACCGAACTGCTCATTTATTATGAGACCTTTCTCGTCAATAAATGCCTTAAGGCGAAATAATATAATTTTTTCGTAGATTTTGCCTAACGTATTCATTAGGCTAGTGAGACGGTAACTACTGACATTATTTCAAGGTTTTCCTGGCTTGTGTATTCCTATAATGGTGGCTTCTTTACACTCGTCCAAAAACGCACAACCGGCTAGGAGTGCGTTTAACCTTCAAGCGGGCGCGCGTAGTCGAATCGACCGCACTTAATACATTTTCGTTGATATTTGGATTATTAGACATCACATTAATTTCTCATTTCTAGTAGCCTGTCGCTATGTCGTTGGTAATAAAATAAAGGTTTTACCGCTGCTCGGGGCGCTCTCCCCACTCCACCAATTGCAATTGTTTCAGTTCCGGCGCAGTCGTCGAAACGACTACACGCGCCTGTCGTCGAAAAGGTTACGCGCGACGCTCAATGCGACGTACACTCGATACGTGCTTGTAGTAGTTCTTTGGTCATTGGCTCAATATTATCAAATGAAGCTTGGAGTTTTGTTGTTTTTTTTATAAAATGAGTCGTCTACAGTTATCACAAAGTGCAATAATAGAGGAATTGCAGAGAGAAGACGAAGAAGACAGTGAATCAGAGCTTAGCGACCCAGGCTCTGAAACTTCTGACCGCATCGCTTCAGAGGAACGTCTAACTGATGTGGAATCATACTGCTCGGACTCAGATGAGGATAATTTGCCACTTTCAGAAATAAACAGCTATTTTACGGGGCGCGAAAAAGTTACGAAGTGGCAAAAATCGAACAATTACAGAGTGAGACGTCAAGTGCAAAATATTCTCACGGAAGATGCGGGTACTCGTAGAAATGGTGTGGGCGTGACAGAATTTATGCAAGCTTGGAGTTTATTTATTTCAGAGAATATTATTGAAAAAGTCGTAAGACATACCAACGAATTTATTCAAAAAAAAGCTCCATCGTATAACAGAATACGTGACTGCAAACCGACAGATGCGGTAGAAATACGTGCACTTTTTGGATTGTTGTACATAGCCGGATCCTTGAAAGCATCACACGCCAATTTAGAAGATTTATATTCAAGTGATGGGACAGGTATTCCTATTTTTCCTACAACTATGTCAGTGAAAAGAGTTAAATTTCTACTGAATTCTCTGCGGTTTGATGATGCTACTACGCGATCGGCTCGTCGTACTTTAGACAAAGCTGCGCCAATAAGAGAAGTTTTAGAAATATTTACACAGAACTGTCTCGAACCGTATTCAGTGGGAGAAAACGTTGTAATCGACGAGATGATGGTTGGTTTTCGAGGAAAATGTCCTTTTCGACAGTACATGAAGTCAAAGCCCGATAAATACGGAATAAAACTTTATCCACTAGTAGATGCGTCTACGTTTTACGTCCTCAATATTGAACTTTATGCTGGTAAGCAGCCAGAAGGCCCATACCAGTTGAGTAATGCTGCAGCAGATGTCGTGAAGAGGCTAATTACACCAATTTCTGGCACTGGAAGAAACCTTACAATCGACAATTGGTACACCAGTGTGCCGCTAATAAACGACTTGGTCAAAGATAATAAAATTTCTGCTGTGGGTACCATGCGCAAAAACAAGAAAGAAATACCTCCTTGTTTTATTGATAAAAAACAGCCTGAATATTCAAGTCAGTTTGGATTTTCTAATACAGCTACAATCGTATCTTACGTGCCTAAAAAGCAAAGATGTGTAGTTCTCATTTCATCACTTCATTGTGCTGCAGAAATTGATGAAAGCACAAATGAAAAACGAAAACCCAGCATTATTACTTTTTACAATAAAACCAAGGGGGGTGTCGATGAAGTCGATAAAAAAGTAAAACTGTATTCGGTTTCAAGGAAAAATAATAGATGGCCATTAACACTATTCTTCCGAGTTCTGGATATTGCAGGAATAAATGCTATGGTAATATTGAGAGCCAACAACGTGTCTATAAAGAAACGGCGAATGTATTTACGAGCATTAGGCACTAAATTGACCAAAGAGTACGTCCAAAGAAGAGCAACTATAGTAGGACTCCCAAGAAAACTAAAACGAAAGATAAGGGAGCATTTGAATATGGAGGTTGATGCTGCTGATACAGAAGAAGGTAGTTCTGGCACATGCAGAAGAACCTGTAAAATATGTCCAGCCAAAAAAAGGAGGCAATCAAAGACGCAATGTAAGTTATGCATGAAAAATATTTGCAGAAGTCACACAACATTTATTTGCAGTCAATGTTACTTGGAAGAAGAAACTGATTCTGATGAAAACTAGTTGATTGAACGAAGTTGATTGTTTCTAATATTTCATTATTCTGTAATGTTTATTGTTTGACTAGGTATTTAAACTATTCTGAGATATGTTAACGGGTTTTGTGTTCCTAATTTTTGATTCGATCCAAAGAATATTTGATTTATGTTTGTTGATTTATTAATGTGTGTTTTTCATAATTTTAATTACTTGTTGTGAGAAATAAGACTTTTAAGATAATGATGATATATCTGAGTACAAAGAAATAAATGATTATTCCCTAATTCATGCTTTTTTTCTCTTATTTATCCCATAGGTCTTTTCGGTTACGCGCGCCCGCTCTCGTTACAAATGACCGCGCGCCCGCTTGAAGGTTAATATGCACACTAGTAGGTATATAAGGGAGGGAGGGAGGTATTTAACTTTCTAATTTGTGATCAATCAGACCCCGAGCCTTATTATTGCATGGATTTTTGATTATTTCACCTACTTGTTCGGTACCGGAGGGTAATAGCGGGTCACCATCTGATAGTAGCGGCTTCCTACGCTCTACTTCGCTATAGGTTACCTTTTACGACCTGCCTGGCAGAACGGCACTTGGTCTATTCTTCAAAGGAGCCCGGTACCAACACGGGGTAAATGTCATTGCTTTTAAGAAAATATATACATATAATTAGCTGACCCGTTCAACTTCGTCCACCAGGACAGTAGGATGCCGTCGATATATGTTTTTCATACAAACTTATTCTCTATTTCAGCCCCTTAGGGATTGATTTTTAAAAAAGAGGTAAGTAGCCCATGTTTGACCCCGAATCTTCAACCATCTCCATGCCAAATTTCATTAAACAACTTAGGGGTTTAGCCGGGCGTGAGCATAACAGACAGACAGATAGATTTTCGGATTAATAATATTAGTGTATAAAATATAAATATTAGTATGGATGACTTTACTGCAATGAATAGGTAAAATAAAATATTTATTAATTAATTTACTTGTACTGTTTCACACAATTGTGAATGGTTTATACAGTTGTGTTGCGAAACAGTACAAGTGAATTAACTACCTAATTAATATTGTATTAAAATGGAGTTTCACCAAGCGCCGACGATGAAAAGTGTAGAATAAGTAAAAATGTCAAGATGATCAAAGTAAAAATTTCTTATCGAATAGGTCATCATTATGATAGAAATAGTTGAATGAATGTATGACGCGCCCCCGCTGACCGCAGTCACCGATAGCCCACATTAAACAGACCGCTTGTCGCCTTATCTAAATAGTTTCTCAACGAAAAGACCGTTGATGACACGTGTTTGTATTGCGTTTGTATCTCGATTTGTTTTGTCTGACGCTTATCACCTAATTGACAAAGATATTATATTATTACTGACACAATTAATTATTGTTAGTTTTTAAAAAGATAAATGACTAGGTTATTTGACAAAGGGACATTAAAGAAAGCGAGTGAAAGGTTAAGCATGTATACTTCGAGTAATAACGCTCTGAGTGATAATTGCATTCAACGTTACGTTCATATTTTAGGCCAAAACTATGTCGATGTCCGTGTAAGCTTCGTGTGATTACTTGCGTCGTCACGCACACAAAGACTCGAATGGTGTTGCAAGTAAATAAATATTTTCCCAAGACGGTATTTAAAATATATCTTCCTGACCGGTATACAAATAATCTTTCATAATATAACATTATTAATCATTTAGTATAAACTTGAAACTTACACTTTTTATTCGGTTAGGTAAAATATGTTAAATGCCGGGAAATATTCTAGATGTTCTCAAGACGATTCCAAAGCTGTTTAACCTTATATTTTTTTAGTTTTTGTGCTTTTATTTGTGATTTAAAATATTTTTACCTCACTGAAATAAAGATTGTCTGTCTTTCCAATAGTATTTTTAGTCATATAGAAAATTTAGAACTTACAATTTTTTTCCGGTTAGGTAAAATGAGTAGAATTACAGGAAAATGTTTTAGAGGTTCTCAAAATATTTTTTTTTGTTTATTTCAGTAATCAAACAGCGGTAACCAACAGGCACCGAGCGTAAATAAAAAATATCTGCAATACGAGTTTACATTATTTAAGTTATAAAAACAGTGATTGAAGTAATTCTTAAAAAAAAACCTTATTGAAATGTATCTACTAATATATAAACCTATATCATACAAATGTTTGTACATTTATAACATGTACATAAAATAGAGAAAAAAGACCAGCCCGCTGAGTTTCTTCCGCCGGATCTTCTCAGTGTGTGGCCGCGTTCCGATCCGGTAGTAATTCTAAATAATCGATAGAATGTTTTAAATATAATATATAATGATAATTTTTTTAAATATTTGCACACCATATAATGGTAGAATATGCTGGTATTTAATTTATTTTTAACAACTTGTAACACCCATATTCTTGCAAATAAATATTTTCTTTCTTTCTTTCTTTCTTCTTTGAAATACATTGCTTGGCAAATACTTGTGTGTCATTATGTGTACGTTTGTGTGCGTGTATGTGTATGTATGTTTATTCAAAGCTATCACCTTGGAACCTTTTTTATTATAACTTTCATACAAATCTTGCCATGATTCTAAACCTCGAATTAGCTTGAAAATTAGCAAATGGTTGGGCAAGCAGAAACAATACTTACGTTATAGACGAACGTTTTAAGGTAAAAAATAATAAGATACTTAATAATCAAAGTATTTAATAAATCAACTTAAAAAATTAAAATATTTTAATCTAAACGTACTATATTGAGTCAAGCTACTATTGGCTCTGTGCATGACTTGAGCACCACCTATCGTGGGCAACTGTTTTGGTTCAGATCTTAGAATATAGAAAAACGTAATCCCCGTGCGTAATCTTCTGTATCTTTTTAACTGAATCGGAAACAATAAAGCTCTTTGTTGCGACTCTTTGGTTTCTACGTGCTATATATGCATTGGAGTATATGACACAAAATAATTAAGTCGTGTATTAATACTCAGTCATGTGAGCAAAGTCGTCAGTCGCAACACAAATTTCAAGCTATGTAGAACTGAAATTTAATCAGCATAAACCGCCCCGTTGGTCGAGTGGTTAGCGACCCTGACTACGCAATCAATGGGGTCCGGGTTCGATTCCCGGCAGGGACAGGCATTTGTGTGATAAGCACAGATGTTTGTATTTCTGGGTTTGGGTGTTTATTAAATAATTATTTATATATGTATTTCTATGTATTAGTATCGTTGACTGACATCCATACTACAAGCATATAATTTGCTTACTTTCGAGTCAGTCAATTCGCTCAGTCAGATTAACTTGTCCAGTGATATTTATTATTATTATTATCAGCATAAACATATTAGGAGGCCGACATTCTGCGTAGACCGACTTTAGAACATTATCCTATATATTTTCGTCGATAACATTCGAAAATATCGCCAATAAAACTACTTCACACTAAGCAAATCACGCAATAATGTCGTACGATGGTATATTATTTCATAAGAAAAATTAAAAAGTTTTTATGGCAGTGACATTATTTTTGATGATTAATATTCACTGCGGCGTCTATAATGCTAGTTGGAACAATTTTTTAGTCTTCTTAATATCCTCACTATACACGAATAAAGGCCTTGTAATATTGGTCTGACAAACTGCTTTGTGATATTTGTGCCTGTATACTGGTAAGTCCCAACACTTAAAAATTATTATAAATTAAAGCAAAGTCCAAGCTATGTAATATCGCACATAAAATAGGAATACACACGTTATTAATTATAATGAATATAGACAAAAACAAATACATGGTAGAATATTTTCCTCTTTGGCTGGCAACATTTTGAATATCATTCTACGTAGATATTTACGGTTTATTTGTATGGATTTTATACATAAATATCCAATGCCAAGTAGTTTTTATCTGTAAAATGTGATCTTCAAATCTTAAACACGCTTTTGCGAAGCACGGTGACAGCCTTTCACCACAAAGTAATTTATATTTTTTTAAATTGCGAGAGCTGTACTTCGTGTGGCACGTGTCATATGTCTGAGCGGCCGGTGAGCGTAAGAAGCCTTTTCAGGCTTCTTTGAAATGGCTTATATTATATATATTGCGCGGGTTGACTTGGTTTCTATGCGTTATTATTCTATGCATGTATATGTAAAGTATCGGCATGAAAATAAAAAAGTGTATCCGTGCTTTTCATGCAATGCATATCATGCAATTCATATCATGCAATGCATATCATGTAATGCATATCATGCAATACATATCATGCAATGCATATCATGCAATGCATATCATGCAATGCATATCATTTAATGCATATCATGCAATGTTAAGTTTGTCCGGGGCTCGACATGGATTGTTATACTATATGTATGAATAGATTGTGTTATGGATGAAGCGAAGAAAGACGTAACATTGGCACTCCTAGGGACCCCTAAGGATTAATGAGCATTTGGTGTAAATATATGTACGTGTGTAACCTCAGAATAAATGAGCTAACAAAATTTCGATTTAAAACTGGGGCCAAATTTATAGCAGATTTATTAATCACAACGGGTTGTGTATTGTGGGACCTTTACGTAACAAGATCTGACGGAACATAATCTTAGACATGAAATTAACACATTTAAGAAGTATTTAAGTAATCGAGGGTATATTTCATTAGTCATTTAAAGTCATGTTGACTTTCGTAGCGCAGGCGCAGGTCAACAAACAATATTATTGTGCTAAAATCGGAAAAACGTATTAGTTACTGATTAGAGTTAAGGTTTGCGACTGATCGGTGCAATAAAAAGTAAATGAAAAGTTCCATACAAAGAAAGTTTTATGCTACAGATACTTCATCGACATACATAGTCAGTACGAACTTAGAATTTTCCACTGTCGTCCACTGGATATAAGATAAGCAGAAGATTCAACCTGGGATTAGCGTAGATATAAAAATTACTTACACATAAAAAAGGGTATAAGTACTTGTGTAAAAAAGGGTGATATAAAATTTCAGATTCTTTAGCACACAGACAAGCCTGGGACTAATTTCTCTTCAAACCAATCTCATATTTTTTTTAATAATAAATAATTCTTGTAATATTGTAATTCATTTATTATAAAAAAATAGCCAAAAAAGACAACCCCGCTGAGTTTCTTCCGCCAGATCTTCTCAATGTGTGACCGCGTTCCGATCCAGTAGTAATTTTTAAAATGTGGACTCGTCAAAAATGCTTGTATAGGTTTATTGAGTAAAACTTTTTTTTGATTTCGATTAAATTATTCACCAAGAATCTCTGCGGCTTACTTTCGTCATTTACACTATTAGACTCTGCTGAGCCTGAAATTTGAGGGTTCTAACCTTCACGGCAAAGCTTCGGAGTTACTTAAGTACCGAAATATCTTCAATGACGTAGACTCGTATCACAGGCAATAGCAAAAATGGAATGTTTCACATTGTTTTCCGGGTAAATACTGGTGTATTCACAAGCTGAAGAAGATGCAACAAGATAACAACATTACACGTCAGTGTTATGTGATAGCATGGTATTCTCGCATTACAACGTGACGAGACGACTTGTTAGTTTAGTTGATTATACTGCTGGAATTATTCTTGTCTATATAGCATTATCTCATGAAACACACAAAAAATGATAAACAGAAAGAAGTAAAGCAAATAAGCATAAGGGGTAGATGAAAATCGATCCCGACTAGAACGACGGAGGAAACTCGCTACTCCAGTATGCTCGTGACCACGGTCATAGATAAATATGTGTATTATTATAGGTATAGATAGGCAACTTTCTAAATCGATAATGGCGTACTACTGGCGTCATCTATGTTATAGCCTGGGAACTATTTTGTTTCGGCATATAGGTACCTACTTTTTCATTGAAATTTTAATAGTAAATAGGAATTTATCAAACATACAGCGTGCCACTCAAACAAAATGTAACTCTGATAAGTCCTTTTGCCACTTCGTTTGATTGCCACGCTGTATAATGTTATACATTCAGAAATAAAACATTCATATTATAATTTAAGTTTTTATTAACTTACAATAAATACCTAGCACAATATATTAGTTTTGTGTCACGATAAAGCAATCCGGAGAATAAAAGTTCAAACTCAACGAAAATAACACTAATACACACGAAACAAACTGAATTTCAATAATAAAATGCGCACGAGTATCAACATTCAACACCATGACGATGCCATTTGTAATTGTATTGTTTTTTGTATGATAGATTGGCCAAATTTTGTTATTTTGAAAAATAAGCATATTTACCACAAAACAATATATGTTTATAATTCAGATAGTTGTTGACACGATAACGCTATGCTTGAAAATAACGTTATGTCATGCCACGAGCAACCACACAAGTGACGACAAAATACCGATATTTTAAATCCTTGCTTTTCGATCACCTAGGAAACTAAAACTTTTTTAATTGATTTAGCTTGTCATTTTAAGAATATGTAAAAATATTTTATAATTTTGACGTTTATATGCGTGAATCCTTTTTTAATAAGTATAAATAAATAAGAAAATTACTACACAACAAAAAGCCCTTTTACGCCCTGGGAACTTAGACAAAGTAACAATATAAAAACGAGAACGAAGTGAGAAAAAATAAAATGTATTGATTGGCTTGGCCTAGGCCGCGCTAAATCACGTGGTCAATCGTCATTATTTATCGAAAGTTGGTAGACAATTTTATTTATAATTTGTAATGAAACCATAAAGTATATATTTGTTTGAACGCATAATTTCATCGTCTAGGTTTTGGTTTGCAGTCACATTGGCTTTATTTCTTTTTCTTGACGAAAAACAATTCGACACAACGATCGTGACAATAGCGTCACATTAGCTAGGAAATTGTTTTCGTTATCTCAGAGATGATGATCAATTTAGATATTGTTTCGCTACGAGCAAGCAATTTAGAAATTGCTTGCTCGTTATTTACAATTAATTAGTATAGAAGATATACGGTTCTGAGAAAAAGTCATAAATATTGTCATTAAGAGGAAAGGCATTAGCCAGTAGCTCACCATCTTGTGTATGCATTATTGGAAGAGAAGTTGCCGTGGATTAGAAATATTCGTTTCCAGATAAGACTCCCTAAGGTCTAAGCTTGAAAACCCTGACATCAATTGAAGCTGCGTTTGTGTAAATTATGATAATATGTAACGGGTCTAACTTTAATTACATCACGTGAATCGGTGAGAGCTACTCACGTGAGTGAATGGCCGACGACATTTCACTGACCATGATGACATAGGAAACTTAAATTGAAATAGGCATTTGTTATCCATCTCACTTGATGGGAAGTGTCAATGAAGAAGAATGTACCACATTCTTCTTCATTGACACTTCACACACGCCCATTCAAAATAAAACCTGTTTACTCTATTCTCAAAGGTTTTAGAACTATTTTTGTCAGTAGGACTTAATGCACATCGTTCAGCACCGACAAAGCTTTGATAATTAATTTTACAAATAGGTTAAATACTAACAAATTAAAGTCGGGACCTCATCGTCGGTGGAAGTCTGGCCCCAATAACACTTCTATAGTTTTAGAATGGTAAACAAGCACATATCTTTTAGATGATAAGAGAAATAGGTTTCCAGCCACAAGGACATTGAACCTTCAGTCATCTTTGATGTTTTTAGGAAGCGATTTATTCCATTCTTTTATGCGACGATTACATTCTTTTATATCAGGAGAACCATATTATTGCGGTCACCATAAAATGCACGAAGAAAAAGTCACATTTACTGAATATAAAACCTAATTGTAGTATAGTACAAGAACATGGATTTAAGTTTTGATGATTGGCTAGTTGAAGACGAATTAATTAATTAAAAGTTGCAAAAATACCGCGAAGTCTTATATGTACCTAACTGTTGTGATGTAGGCTGCAGCTGAAATAAGGAATGGGACAAACTTATTCAAGGTCTGAAAACTAAAGGAGACCCCAGCTGCATGAGCACCCACTTCCACCTCATGTACGTCAATAACAAAAGCAGTAACACAAATTATATACCTACTCAACGCACGTTTCGTTTTGTAGCTGAAGCATTTTCAGGGAAGTCGGATAGCACTTTACTTTATAAAGGGCGAAGCTTTAATAGTTTTTTGATTTGCAATTTGAAAACTTTCTGTATTTACAGCGACTCAGGGTCATGAAAGTACAATATAGCTATTTATATACATATATACAACACTAAATAAGACATTTAAACTGCGCCGTTGTTGGAGTGGTTGGTGAAACTGATCTGACTACGCATTCGGTGGGGTTGAGACTATTACTTAATTAAGTTGTTTTACACATTATTGTAAACTCAGAAGAAAATCGGCACTTAGTAGTATTAAATATGTTGGATTACCGCCAGCATAAATATTAGTACACAATGATAGGGAATATCTACATTTTTTTAAAATATTTTTATATTGTAGATTATAAAGTTATATGAATGTTAAAAAATATCCGTCGACGGACAAACTAAAATTTATTAACATAAAGTTAACTAGCAACTTAACCACTTTAAATGCGGCAGGTGTTTGGCGCGCTTTTTGTGACGTTACGGCCTATGTTGTTATACCAAAGAACAACAAAAAAAACAGGTCAAGTGCGAGTTGGAGTCGCAACAAACTTGTCTGAGCTACATAAAACTAGCTTTAGTTGCATATAAATTTCATGATTCTAGGTTAATGGGAAGTTACTCTATAGATTTTGATTCCCATGTGAAATTGCAAAATTACAACTGTGTGCATAGGTATGTGTTTTTTTTTGTGATATAACTAAAAATTTATGGTTTTGGCATTTTTTTTTCTTTAAATGTGTTGTGCCTAAGTAATTGCTTCTTGCCAAATTCTAGATCAATGAGATACATCCTATAGGTTTTGATTTACTTTTGATATCGCAAAAAATCGGAAAATATGCGACGTAAATTATTATATCCTTTGATTACTTTGACTAACAAGTTTGTTTTTTTCACAGCTAAGATCAACCGTAGACCCTACCATTTGATATAAATTTCACCTTGATACCTCAGTGCGTTCCTAAGAAAAAAGGTTTTTATGTTTGTTAACTCAGAACTTGGTCATTGCACGCCACGGCGCGACTGTGCATTATTATTGGTTGAAAGAAAATGTATGGCTCAACCAATTTCAATCACACTCAGTATTAAATTCATACACTAATTTGATATAAAAAGTATACGATTATAAAGAGAAACCTTAATTCTTCAAATTTTGTATAACTTTAACCTTGGAAGAATGTTATCTACTCTAAAAAATCTCGTTGAAAAAAAATTTTGATGGCCGTTAGTTGATTAATTAATGTCTGTAAACACGAAATAGGTTGATTGGCTTTATGAATTCACTTTATTATATTATCCATATTATCTAATCCACTCAGACTATTCTGAAGGGATTTTCAATAGGGTTATATACTCTATTAAAAATCACTTCATTCGGATCTGTTTATTTTTGAATAGATAATTTAAAGAAAAAAAACGTTGTGGCGTGCACTTTTGAATTTTCCAACCTTATTTGTTAAATCTTTTCTTAAGAAAGAGAAAATAATATTAAACAATAGTTTACATAAATATAAATCTAAAGCCTTTTTTGAATCAAACCTATATTCACTACTGAATTAAGCGTGGTCGCAGCGAAGACTCCAAAAAAAATCAATTTATTATAAAATATTTAATAAAAGTAAAAATTACAATATTATAATAATTACACCTAAGCTACACTAAAGGTCACAATTGTTCGATGGTGGAAACAAAAGTAATCTAGCTAAACTAATTAGTTCATATGAAACCACGGTTCTGACGTAGATCGCCGCACGTTGTGCCGACTCAGGTGTCGTGGCTCGTGCCGTGATGTTCCAAGCGGTGCGTGTTCAGCAATCTCTATAGTGGGGACTTGCGTAACAACTGTAACCGCACAAATATTAAGTAAATATTTTTACTGTAATTATGTTTACATTGTGAACCGGCTTTCAATTGGTGACTCATTTCGACCTTGTCGTACAACTTGATTAAATAATTTAGCAAATCGTGTTGCACGTGGCGCGGCGAATCGCTGCTCGCAGCTCGGCGGACAGGTTCGGACTAGGGTTGTTGCGAATACCAGCATCAGCATCCGCGGAATTATCAGCAGTGATTTTAATATCAGCATCAGCAACTCGATCGATGCTGATTTTTTTATGCTGATATTTAAGTCGTAACATGGTCGTTGGGGGACCCGCCTACTTTAAATGTTGTGTAGGTTTAACCAATCATAGACAGTTTCAAAAAATAAGCTGTGACTTGTTCTCTGACTCGGTTGTTTTGTCAACACTTATAATAATATACTAGCAATACGCGTGCGAATAATTCGCACTAAATAATTTTATTAAATACTTCTTAAGTTGATTTAAAATTAACAAAAAAAAATACCGACCGTCAATCACGTTGAAGTTGTTTTAAAATTAAAGCTCTCAGATGGCAGCATTGCTGTATTATGTCTTAATATATGTATATAATTTTAATAATATATAAAAACAAAATCAGTACATTTTTTTAGTTGTTCAGGGCGGTAGAGTAAGCAATTACCTATAAAATTATATAGAATTTATTTGGAGTAGTTGTGAGGTTTTCTCTAAAAAGGGAAGCAAACATCTTAACCTTAGCGTATTAATACGTATATATAATTAGTATATAAGCAGTTTGTGCTTTACGAGTTGCTGCATTTTGCAATAATAAGTGCAACAATAGCATAATCATAATGTCTCCTGTAATGAAAAGTGCAGTACGGAAATATTTTTCGTTAGTGAACAAGGATACTGTAGTATATTTTGTTATCACAAAATATTACAATTATTAAGTATAACTTGTGTTTTATTAAAAGTAATATATTACATTTGCAAATAATTACTAAGTTGGATACATTTTATGTTAGTGGTTTAATAATATCAGCACCAGCATCAACATCAGCATCCGCTGATATCGATTCAAAAAATCAGCATAAGTATCTGCGGACACAGAAAAAACCAGCATCAGCAACAACCCTAGCTCGGACACGTGTTACCATTATTAATTAATTTAAAAATTCTGTTCAAACTGGTCCGACTTCCTCAAAACAAGGCGCAAGTTGCGTTGTGCGTATTATATTCAAGATTTTACTGCGCGATTTCGATGCGACGCATGCTGCTGAAACTTTCAGGACCAGTAGGGCTACTGTTGAAAACCGATTTCAATTTTAAATGAATATTTAATGAATTTTGAAGTATTTCGTACTCTGGACAACTATATTCAATTATTGGCGACAGCGCCAGACAGATTTCGAAATTTTTTGGAACTACTCATTATTGCTTTTATTCGTTATCTTGCTTAAAACGGTACTTAAAAATTCTACTTGTAATACTAGCTTGACGTGTAACGATGACATCTATTTCCAACAATTAGGTAAATACTCAAAGAATTAGAACGTTACTATGCTGAATTAATGTGGGCAATATTGGTTTCAAGAGTACCGTTTTTTGACGATATTCGAAACTTATTTTTTTATCAATATTATGATTAATTTTATCAATATTAAGATTCATACTGTTTTCAAGAGTAGGCCTACAGGAAGGAGAATCATCACAAAATCGTGCTCACAATTAAAACGATCAACTGTCGTCCTTAATGACGTATTAGCTACCGCCGGAACTAACACCTACTAATAATGATAATCGTTATTGAAGTAAAAGCTTAAAAACAGTTGTAGGTATGTTGTTGCAATCCCCCTTTAAGCACATACGAGCTTGTGTCAAGGGACTCCACTCCTCTATAACTATTTTTACATAAAATTAAACCTACAACTAAAGAGTTTTACAATGTATTTTTTTACATTGTAACATAATTATTTATATAAAATAGCTTTATGAATATTTCTCTGCCTAAGCGTGTATAATGTATGTAAGTGGGTGCGTGCGTGCGGGCGTGCGTACGTACGGCGTGCGTGCGTGCGTGCATGTGTGCATGCATTCGTGCGTGCGTGCGTGCGTGCGTCGATCTCGAATCGAAACTCTTTGTTCATTTTATTGTAAGTTCAGTATATGTTACTCGGTAAGGAAATTGTGCACTTGCAAAGTTTGTTTTTGTCAGATTTAATTTCATTACATTACGCTGTTTTTTTTGTGTTCACTACTTGGATTGTTGAAGATTTGAGCGTTTTATGTTATTACGCTTCTAATGTATAATTTTCTAACATTCTTACATTACATTACTTAATTAAATTTGTTATTATCCGTGAACTATTCTAGGTATGTAACCTCCGCGATGGCACCTAAAATAAAACTCACCGATGGTCCGGAAAAAAGAAGACCTGGGGTCTTCTTTTTGTCCGGACTATCAGGTATCTACTAATGAAAGACCTGTCTAAATCGGTCCAGCCGTTTCAGAGATTAAACGAACAAACAGAAAGATAGACAGGCGGATAGACAAAAATTGTGAAAAATGTTATTCTGTTATATGTACCGTGTATACATCCATATGCATTTAGTAAAAAATGGTTATTTTTATATTACAAACAGACACTCTAATTCAATTTATTTGTATAGATGTATATACTAGCTCCAGCGTGCAGTCCGCCGCATTATAAAAGTTTTTGGTGAATCCCGCGGGATCACTTAATTTTTCCGGGATAAAAAGCAGCCTATGTGGTATTCCATGTTCTCACCTACCTGTGTGTCAAATTTCATTCAAATCCGTTTAGTAGTTTTTCCGTAATTGAGTAGCAAACATCCATCCATCCAAACATCTAAATGTTCTAAACTAGAACTTTGCGAAAAACCAAGTGACGCTGGCTTTTAGGGTTTAGTACCTAAAAAATAAAACGGGATCCCATTATTAAGCTTCTGCTGTCTGTCTGTCCGTCTGTCTGTCTGTCTTTCACCAGGCTGTATCTCATAAATCGTGATAGCTAGAAAGGTGAAATTTTCAGAAATTATGTGTTTCCGTTGCCGGTATAACAACAAATACTAAAAATAAAAAATAAAATATTATAAGGGTCCCCATACAATCAACGTGTTTTTTTTCATATTTTTTGCTCAATATAATAACAATAACAAGTAGACGCATACAATTTTCACAGAATATTTAGTTGTATAATAATACATTTTTAAATAAATAATTAAATAAAAATAAATTAAATATTAAACTCCCACACAACAAACGTAATTTTTAAGCATTTTTTTTCTCGATCTTAACAAAAAGGTAGAAATTAGAATATTTTCAAAAAAAGTAAGTATTTGGAAATATATTAACTATTAAAATAAATATATAATACATAAAATAAATATTTAAGTTAACATATAACAAACGTGATTTTCTTTTATAGATGATGGTACGGAACCCTTCGTGCGCGAGTCCGACTCGCACTTGGCCGGTTTTTATAAAATTTTTATGTATTTAAAACACGATCCTGCTTGATCGAGATAAGTTGCAAATTGATCGGATCAGATTTAGATCCAGACTTAAAATCGTTGTTGGTCCTGGCCCAAAATAATCCAAAAACCTGTATCATTACGATCCTTTGTAAAAATGATATTTTACGAATGGAAATGTGTTTATTTGCGTCGGCTTTGTTTACATACGACATGTAAGGAACATGTTTTCACCATAACAAGTATGCCGACCTGCTCGTAGCAGACACAAACACTAGATGTGCTAAATATAGCGTGCGGTGACGGCAAACGGATGTGAGACCTGCTCCTTCGGGGCTGGTCTGATATAAATAGCCAGCACAACTGCTGGTGATTATATTGAAAAAATGTCTTATACATTAATTCATGGTCTAGGGGTGAGCCTATTTAGATTCGACCACGACGACCTTGAGGTTTTTTCCTGCTGCTTGTGCTCTAAGCTATCTGATATTAAGGAACAGACAACAGAGACAGAAAGTTATCGCGGTGGTACCAAAGCCGGGTGAGACACTGTAGAATTATAACAGTAACGGCTGCTCGGATTCGATAGAAATTTGCGATAAAAGTAGCCATGTCTAGATTTCACATATCCACTACTTCTACTCAAATACCTAAGTTACCGCGGTGCAATAGCAATCAGGCTTAACCTGATTGTAAACGTCTCATTTCTTAGCAGTTTTTGCTTTATCTTTACGCTGTCTCCTGCTGTTTCCCCCAGGGCACCCTGAGCTCGCAACTCAGAGGTTATCAGGACGGTTGCCGCTGTTGATTCTGGTTTACAGAAGTTACAGTGGTGGGAAAGAGAGGTGGGCTCATTGCCCTTAAAAAAATATACACTACTTATCATCCCGTGAAACACCACACACCTGCTAAATGATAAAAGTCTTTAAGTGGTAGAGTTCTGAATTGTCGCACCCGGGTCTGGTACCACCACCATATCTATTCCTGTCGCAATAGCATCAGTGCTTGTCACTGTCGTGTTCCCGTTTGAAGGGTAAGGTAGCCGGTAAACTTATGCATGTGGCATTAGACTTCGCCACAAGATAGCAACGCACCATTAACATCTTTGGTGTCTACAGGCGATGGGTTCTCTTTCCCTCAAAACAAAAGACCCATCTGCTTGTTTGCTATCTTATGCTATAAAAGAAAACTTTCAGTGCTAATATGCGGCGTGTGTGCTAAGTGTGGATATTGTCTCTACCATCGCGACTACTAAGTGGTAGAGTTCTGCGACGTTTCACCCGGCTTTGGTGTTAACGCTTTACCTATTTCTACCGCAATAGCATTAATGCTTGTCACTGACGTATTTCGGTTTGGATTACGATCATCTCGCCACACACATAGCGACGCCAGTATTAGGTATCATATTTTGTATTTATAGACGATGAACATCTGTTTCACTTTAAGCTATTGCTAGCTTCTATCGCGGGCCTTGAGCGTGGAGACCGAATCCAGAAATTCCGTAATGAAAAAACCTAACACCCCCCACTCCGACCGGCACAGCGGTGATACTTTATAGTTTTTCCATCTATCGATAAATACCAGAACTTTTAATGACTTTTTGAAATATCACGCTTGTCTCTTTAGTTCAGCAACCCGCCTTTAGGTGACATTGGTTGTATTGGAAAACTACCGTAATCAGCTGTTTGTGAGAAAGTATATAGGTGTATAGGTATTTACCATCTATGTACAACAGTGAATATCTGTACTCGTATAATTTGTGTACAAAGTGTTTTAAATATGAATAAACAAAGAAAAAAAAATACTGCATAAATAAAATAAATATATAATTGTAATTGCATAAGTTGATAAAAAATGCTATGCAATAGCTTTACCGCGGCAGTCTCCGAGTGCCACACGTCTTTTTTTTTGTTATTATCTGTGAACCTATCTTTGTTATTTATTATATGTGACCTTCGCGATGGCACCGAAAAGAAAGACTTCGGATTAATAAATGGATAAAACTCACAGATAGTGCAGATAATAAAAAAGACCTCAACTGCACAATTATCCACCCACCACCACTGCACTTTCACCCACGTCGGCACAGTCAACACACGTTTCACTTCGAAACCGAAGCATATTCAGGAGAAACGAGCACTATCTCATTTAACGCGAGTGTAAGTAATACAAAGGTTCCTCCTTGGACTAAAATCATACGCACTGCGCCAGCTCGAGCGAGGTATTTGTTTCGCTCCTACTAGTGCCCGTGTGAGTACTAGAATGAGCGAGAGAAATGCATAGTTCGATTTTTATTCAGCGGTTTACGCTTTTCTGACATTTTACTAATTTAAGTTGAGTGAAACGACATATCACTAACGATAAATTAGTATTTTGTCATATCACTAAATATTTTAATCACTTATTATTAGGGCGAGCGAAGCGAGCCCTACACTAGGTCACTTTCTATGCACTTTTGTGGTACATTTTACTGAAAAATCATCGGACTTTAGGTTTGTGCTTCGATGTAGTAGTTTAAATTCATGTCTAGATATGTTATCTACCATAAAAATACCATTTTACAGACCTTAAATAAAATAGAAGATACAATTTGTATTAAAATCTTATTACTAATAACGATATCTATTATAAAACTAACGAGTTAAAATCGATACGTTTTGTATTACAATCTTATTTCTAGTAAAACCATCTATTATAAAACTAACGAGTTAAAATCGATTGAGGGTAGGCGCCTCCAAATTTTGAATCATCACTTTTTCCAGATTAGTGATACAAAAAATAAGTAAGCAAATTGTAACTAATAATACAGATTATGTTAAAATTTAAATCTTGCCATCTTGATGTTTTGTGAGTTGTGATTTATAATTATACAATTCTGGACACAATTTTTACGTTGCGCTGCTCTTCTGTAGCACCAACTCCACTCT
Organism: Apodemia mormo; assembly: GCA_036924255.1. Lineage (NCBI taxonomy): Eukaryota > Metazoa > Arthropoda > Insecta > Lepidoptera > Riodinidae > Apodemia > Apodemia mormo. The sequence goes on from JAUPFN010000013.1 coordinate 600,925, forward strand.
TGACCGCCCGAACCTTGACCGAAACGTACTTTTATCTCTATCATGAGACTCTGAAAGTCGTCTAGCACTAGAGTGTTTGTCAAAACCGAACAAATTAGTCCAATTTCGATTAGTTTATCTTACTTTGTTTAAGAGTTCTCATGGTTACATTCCAGTTCCATCATCAGATCCTGAAAATCATCCAGCACTAAGGTGTTTGCCAATACAAGACAATTGAGTGTTAATTAAAAAACATTACCTCGTTTAGTTTAGGAGTTCTTTGTAGTTCCATTTTTAATCTGGATTCTTGAAGTTCCAATGTCACTTTTTCTGCTCAATCTTCGGAGCCTCATCACCATGAGAAAGATCTTACTGTAACAAATAAAATGATTACAAATTCCACTATATTAGCAATTCCTATCTGTGAATAATAATTGCACTCTCACGGCTCCATCTTCAGTTCTTTGACTTTATATGTAATGACTTTATATGTAAAGAAAGTACACATTATCAAAAATCCACTGAGTCCAAACTTGACTATTTTATCTCGTGAGTGTAGCACTTTATCAGCTCCGTCTTTAGATCCTCATCGTCTTGAGTACTGATCAAACTTAGTAATTATATCAACAAAATCAAGCCCAAACAAAATTGTCTTGTTAAAACTCTACATCAGGGAGTTCCAGACCCTACACCCAGGCTACATCATGTGCTCAGTTGGATGGTAACATGGTATTGAATTGTCACTGAGCTTTCACAAGTCTGCGAACTTTTTGTACAAATGGATATCAGAAAGTCGTTAAAAAGTGGCTTGTAATATTTGGAAATACTGTTATTTAAATACGAAAATTTCTAGTTAAATAAATGCTGATGATCTTCGAATGAGGATCTTGAAGTATCAGTTCAAAGTTACCATGTAATTGCAATATCAATAAAGTAGTATTGATAAAGCCCTTACAAGTTACTTAAATCCTTTCATCAATTAGAATAGAGCTGGTGATCCTGAAATGGCTAAACAGATTCTATTGAATCATAGCTAAGAACCATCTCGCAAAACAGGGCTTTCAATTAAAAAAAACTGCAACCAAATCGGACCATCTGCCAGGGCGCTACGATGCCACGGACAGACTCACAGATACACACCTGAAACTTATAACACCCATCGTTTTTCGTCATTAAAATTAATTAATTACATAATTAAAACAAACATTTACTTATAATACTTATACTTCAATAACAACCAATTGAGCAAACAAATTCAATCGAAGCGGTGCCTTTGCAGTAGAAAATTTTAATTCTCTTTTAAAATAAATATTATTTGATTATGGAATCAAAGAGCCGCAAGTGGCAAAATTGTTGGGAAAAATATTATGAAACATGCGTCCGTCAATTTGGAATTGCAGTAGATTATTACAAAAAAGTATCAATCACAAAAATTGTAAACATAAACAGTTTACTGAAAGAAGAGAGTTGATTTTTTGCAACTATCTTAAATTTAATTGAGATTTTAGCCTAAAAAAATTAAAAATGAAGAAATTTTCTAAAATAAATTTTAAACAGCTTTGTAGCAATGTTTGTGTTTGTAATTTATGCGAGGGGCACCTTATTTTTTTCAAAAATCGTCTTTAAGTTGTTTCAAATCGAATATGTTTGTCGAATATATAGGTAGGGTAGGTATATAGACACTAAGACCCCGCCACAAGATAGCAACGTACCATTAACTTCTTTGGTGTGTACAGGCGATGCTTGTCTCTTTCCATAAGGTCACTGCTTGTTTGCTATCTTATGATATATATAAAAAAAGATAAGACAAAAGTTACATAAATACTAAAACCCGCCCGCTACACTGGGCGTAAGTTCATCGATTATAAAAAAATATGTATATTAATCTATATTATTATTTATCTATCTTATAATATTATATATAATATTATAAACGCGAAAGTTTGGATATTTGGATGGATGGATGGATGTTTGTTACTCAATCACGCAAAAACTACGAAACGGATTTGATTGAAATTTGGTACACGGGTAGATGATGACCTGGAATAGCACATAAACTACTTTTTATGCCGGAAAAATGAGGTGATCCCGCGGGACTCGCCAAAAACTCTTATAATGCTGCGAGCTGCACGCTGCAGCTAGTACCTTATATTTTAAATAAGACAGATAGACCAAACTTGTATGGACTATCATTTATTAGAAGCCGTTAGTCCTCCTTTATCCGGCCCTGTCCTAAAATCCCATGTATTGACGGTGAGTACTGTTACGAATAATCTAGAAACGTGAAAAGTGATCTAGAAATAAAAGAAAGACTCCTATTAACAAACAAATAGTTAACGGTTAACCAAGTAGCTATGTCATAATGGACTTTTTAGTATAGGGCATAAGGGTGAAAATAGCGTGTACCATCATAAGTTGTTTACAACTAGAAGTGATTCATCGTTTACTCGATAAATTTAGATTTTTCTGGATCCAGGTAGAACTTTACCCTGGGTATAAATAGAGATGTATTGATAAAATACAGAGCAGTTTTTACAAAGCGATCGAGAGCGATACTTGAAGCGACCCGGTGGGTTATCACGTAACTCGTAATGCGCAAATTATCGTAATTGTTTAGATATTGCAAGACACATAACAGCTGTGTATGCTAGTAGCAGTCGTTGCCGGTTGATTAGTTTTGGTGCTGTGACATTGCATAAAGTGCATCTAGTGACCAGCAAGCAATTGGCGACGATTTTCATGAGTTTTCGTTACGTTAAAAAAGTCATCGCTGATCGTTAGCGGATTGCAAACGTTAGGTGATACGCCTGCCGTGCGAAGCGGGAAGTGTTTTATTTGTTTAGGGCGGCTTGCACTAAAATACTTAAATGCATTTAGTCCTATAAACATGTTTAGCAAATGTCAAATCGCCTTAAATGCTGTCACTTTAAACGTATTTAGTGACTTAAAATTATTTAAGCAATTCTGGCGCAAGCCGCCCTTAGTCGGTTAAGTTCAGTGATAGTACAGTGAGTGACTAGTGTTAATCAGTGTATTAGAGTATTGTGTTGTGTTGTTGTGTATCTGTATTATAAATACACGGATTTAATATAAAGGGTGTTTTCTTACAATTACGAACCCGAAGTACGTAACAGTACTTTAAAACTACCTCCTTGCCCAATTTCAATTTCAAAGGTGTAATCGTCGTAGTCGTAGTATAATCAAGTTAACGAGGCTTTGTGATTAGTCTGGAAGGGAGGAAGTATATGTCTGTTTTTCCCACAGATGCCACATCCCAGAATGCGAAGACAACAGTTCCCTGGTGGCTCCGGTGTCGGAAGAGCGCTGGGCCCCCGCATGGGCGGTGTGGGCCCTGCTGGAAGACTCCCACTGCCACCGCCGCCCGGCTGTGGACGGCGCCTGCTCCGAGGACTCTTTCGACAACACTACATCTTACGCCTGCGAGGACTTTGTGTACCAGCACACGAGCACTATCATATCGGAGGTAACATTTAAATCTAACTCACGCGTATTTTAGTTATGGTGTACGGCTGTGAGCGTAAGGTAGCCGGTAGACTTATGAATCTGTCATTTGGGTAGAAATTCGCCATGAACGTCTCTGCTATCTATAGGCGATGGTTGTCTCTTTCCATTAGGAGAACCAACAGCTTGTTATGTCCTATGTTATAAAAATAATTCGTGACCTACAGAGAGCGTGACTGTGACGCTGTAAGTGTGCAAAGTCGGACTTCTGGCCCACAAACGTGGCCGCGTTCCGTTTCAGTAGCACCTAATTATAAAAAACTGGCTAAGTGTGAGTCGGACACGCACACGCAGGGTTCCGTACCATCCCTATTCAAGTTTCTGCCTGAATATTAAGATCGAGTAAAAAATTGCTTAAAAATTACGTTTGTTGTATGGGAGTCCCTTTAATATTTACTCTATTTTTATTTAATTACTAGCTGTTGGCCGCAACTTCATCCGCGCGGACTTCGTTTACTCCGCACAGCTCCTCCCCCGTAGGTGATAGCGTGATAATATGTAGTCTATATGTTGACCCGACCTGTTAGTAATATTCATGCAAAATTTGAAGTAAATCTGTGCACTACAGCCGGGGGAGCCAGCGGACTGTAGATCTGTTCTTCTTCTTCGACGCCCCACCAGCCGTAGTGCTTTGGTGAGCCGAATGTGCTGGAGAAATAATCGAGACCCCAACTTTTCGTTGCAAAGGTGCTTTATTGTAACGAAACAAATTAGCAATAAAGCTAGCACCGTTGCAAATGTTCCTATTCCATGGGAGAGAGCCAGTAACTTCCCTATCACTGCCCTACTCTAAACCGGTACCCTATATTCTAAAGCCCAGGAACTTGTCTGGGAAACCTTTATTTCTGACGTAACGAAACTGTAACTTGATCGGAACGGAACTGATTGTATGGCCGCGCTCTTCGATATCTATAGCCCGCGGCCAGACGGGCGGCTTAAGCCGACAAAGACGGGTGGCGCCACTCGTTGGCGCCACAATGTCTGGGATTTGCTAAATCGTACTTCTTATAATCTAATCATAATTATTTTATCTTAGGTAGCTTCTTCTACCTCTAATTATCTAGTGTGGCCCTCTAGCGAGTGCAACGGTACTATCTTTTTTCAAATATAAGCGAAACAAAGTACATAATGCCCTAAGACCTACCGAAAACTAACTACAGTGTTATTTCTTATCTATGTACAAAAATCTAACACACATAAACTTATGTAATAACAAACAATAGTGTTATATACATTATACGTTCTCACAGGACCTCGGAAACTCTTACAATTACAGAGTTGTACGCCTTTTCAGGTCATACTATCCTGTTATTTGTCTTTATATCCCCGAAAAGTGCGTAAACATATGTCCAAAGCTTATACTTACATTGTACATACCATTTACAATAGAAAAACATTCATTTTTACAAAGAATTTTGCACTTTTCCGGGTTACCGTAAGTCTGAGTTTCCGCATATAAATATCATCTCGCAAAAGTTGTCTCGTAATTTCGTCGACTGCGTGGAACTCTCTTTGTTCGTAATATGCCTATAGGCAAACAACTTAACTACATAAAGCTTTATTATTTCTGTACAAAAAGCTGTATGTAGGTCTTAGGGTGAATAAAAGACGAAAACGAACGTTATTTATTATAGAAAACTTACAATCTAAACGCAATATACAATCTATCCTGCCATACTTAAACTATTTACATTCAATATTTAAATTAAATATGTCTGTGCTGCACAAAATCCATGCAGTACTTTTTGAGTTTATCCCGGACATACATTAACTTTCCTATGATTTTATTATGTAATCAATACCCTACATTTGACAATTAAAGTGGTGCATGAGAGAATACCTATGGGCAATGGCCAGATTCCGCCCTTGTATTAAATATTAATAACTGCCTTTTCTAATTAAAACGACGTAATCGGCTTTTACAATTTTATATTTTCTTTTACATTGTCTAATGTAACTAAAATTCTTATTCACTCTAATTTTAATATTCTATCCTTAAATTCTCATGATGAAATGATGAAATATAATATAAATTAACAAATACATGTACCTTAAATTGCTTATGCACGTTCTGGATTATTCAAATATTATCGTACTTTTAAACGGAGGCCAGTGTGTGTTACACTGATCGATGCAGGAGACTGAATATCCGAGTTTTCAACCCGTCTTACCCGCCATTGTCGTTTTCGTGCAAGCTCTGTGTTACCAGAGTAAATAATTTTAATTCGTACAACAACGATGTCGGGCAAAATCCTGCTTTATTAAATAAAAACCTAACAATTATATGTAAATATATTTATTTTGAACTTAGATAATAAACAACAAAATATTAAGTGAACATTTTAAACGTCTACCTGTTACCGTTATTAATATCGAGCAAAAAATACGAAAAAAACACGTTTATTGTATGAGGATCCCCCTTGATATTTTCATTTTTTTATTTTCAGTATTTGTTATAAGCGGCAATGGACATACATAATTTGTGAAAATTTCAGCTTTCTAGCTATCATGGTTTACGTGATACAGCCTGGTGAAAAACATATGGAATGACAGACAGCGGAGATTTAGTTATAAGGTCCTGTTTTTTACCTTTTTGGTACGGAACCCTAAAAAACCAGCCATGTGCGTGTCACGCCACGCACATTGTATAGTTCCGTAGTTGCCCACAACAATGCGGCTTGAGAAAAAGGCTACTTTATTGTTTCACGCTATGAACAATTAGGTACTTAACGTCAATGATGGATATATTCACACCACAGGTTTACCGCCTTTAAAATATTCTCCAGTACCTTTTGTAAGTTTGTCAACTATTACGGTTAAACTTGTGAAGCCTACGCCACTCTGATAGTTTTTCTTTTAACTTTGTTATACATATACTGGCAACACCCGTGCGAATAATTCGCACTAAGTCACTACCATCGTGGCTACTAGGTGGTAGAGTTCTGCATTGTCTCGCCCGGGTCTGGTACCACCGCCTTACCTATTCCTGCCGCAATAGCGTCAGTGCTTGTCACTGTCGTGTTCCGGTCTGGAGGGTAAGGTAGCCGGTAAACTTATGCATGTGGCATTTGACCTCGCCACAAGATAGCAACGCATCATTAACATCTTTGGTGTCTATAGGCGATGGTTGACTCTTTCCATCAGGAGACCCATTTGCTTGTTTGCTATCTTATGATATATAAAAAAACTATTTAAATGTGAGTTAAGCATGCTGTCAAACACCTTTGAGATGACCGTAGCTAAAGATATTGGGCGATAATTAGCCTTATCAGCTAAATCCCCGATTCTATTTTTTTTGAATCGGCACAACTATTGTACGTATCATCTCGCTAGGCATAAAACTATGACTCATACAAAGATTGTACAGCACAGCAAGTACACGGGGCAGATGTGGACCCGCATATTGTAGATGCTCAATGCTATAGAGCAAGCAATTATCTATAAAATGATATAGAATTTATTTGGAATAATTGTGAGGTTTTCTCTAAAAAGGGAAGCAAACATTTTAACTTTAGCGTATTAATATATACTTCGCACTAATTTCAAAATTTAAACCGTCAAATGTCAGCATTGCTATATTGCGTCCTGATGTATACCTATATAAATAATTAATTAATTTACAAAAACCAAAGCAGTAATATTTTTTTAGTTATTGATGTCGGTAGAGCAAGCGATTATCTATAAAATGATATAGAATTTATTTGGATTGATTATGAGGTTTTCTCAAAAAAGGAGGCAAACATCTTAACCTTAGCGTATTAATATATATAATAATAATAATTTTACTACTGTGATATATTTCACACATCCAGAAACAACCATTTAAATGACATGCGGCGGGGACACTTAATCTAACAAGAGTTAACACTCTCAAGCTTAGAACAAACAGAGTGCTAAGTGTAAGTTTTTCTTTTCGCATTCGATCGTGAGCGAGTTTCGAGTTTACTAGGAACTTGTATGTGATTTACACAGCGCCACCTAGTGGTAAACTAGTTTCTCACGTTTACCACTAGGTGGCGCTGTACAAATTACATACAAATTCCTAATAAACTTCAAACGCGCTCACGATCGAATGCGAAAAGAAAAACTCACACTTAGCACTCAGATCCTTTTATCTAAAAATTGTTTCACAAACGACATCCTTTCATAATGACATTCCACACCGAGAGATTCGCGAGTACCTTAAAAATATTTCTTAAGATTTTGTTTTACCATTCTGTCGGCATAACTAATGTATATTTGTGCTAAATTACACCTTTCTAGTACTTTTCTTTATATCATAAGATAGCAAACAAGCAGATGGATCTCCTGAAAGAAAGAGTCAAGTGTCGCCTAAAGACACCAAAGTTGTTAATGGCGCGTTGCTATCTTGTAGCGACATCTAATGCCACATGCATAAGTTTACCGGCTACCTTACCCTCCAAACCGGAACACGACAGCGACAAGCACTGACGCTATTGCGGCAGGAATAGATAAGGCGGTAGTACCAGACCCGAGCGAGACAATGCAGAACTCTACCATCTAGCAGCCGTGGTAGTGACACGCATAGCCAATCAGTCGCTTTTTACGACCTGCTCGGCACAACGGCAGTTGGCCTATTTTTGAAAGGAGCCCGAACCAACACGGGGGAATATATAACAACTAATACTTATAATCGTTAAGCTAAGCTGCAGAAGGACGGACGGAAAACATGGCGAAAAACTATAAGGATTCTTTGTAGACTTCGAAACATTAAAAACTATTAATTGCCAGACGTGTAGTATTTATGGTAGCCGTATCCACAGTGACATTTAGATACAGCCAGGAGAAGATTGATTAAGATTTGATTGACAAATTATTTCAATGTTTGTTTCTAGTTCGGGCTGGGCTGCCAGGAGTGGAAGCGCACGCTGGTGGGCACGGTGCACAACGTCGGCATGCTGGTCTCTCTGCCGCTGCTGGGCTACGTCTCTGACAGGTGCCGTACATACATTTGACAAAATGTTACAGTACCATGTTTCACATGAACTGCAGAGAGAACCTTCGAGTATGTAATTTCATGCTTAAAAGGGAGCCCGGACCCACGGCATCAATCAACACCTAATCCAGGTCGACTGGCAGTATTCTATAGATTTTAATTCCCTGGCGATCCTTAAAATATGCGACACATATAGGGAATAAACAGCAATATTTTTCAATTACTCTAATGCTGGGGCGCACTTGCGTCTATAGTCCTGAAATTATATGCGCGCTAAGGCACACGCATTCCGGAATTTATGCGAAAATAGCCGATAATAGCCGGTCACATCTGCATTTATCGTGTCATCTCACGAAGCTTTGTGATGATAGACGCAAATGCGGCTCCAGCATAAGGCAGAGCTGCGGGCGCGAAGTTTCTAATCTACCGACTACCGCAACATACACAAAAATTTACTGTCTTCTTCGTGCGGGCTAGCTGGGAGAAATCTCACTACGAGATATGCCTTTTGTAATATTACGAGTATGTTTTATTAAATATTTTTTTCTTAACTGTATTTGTGTGATTTTCTTTAAATATACAGTATTTATTCAGTAATTTTAATTTACTCTAAATTAATTGTTTTTATTTCATTTTTATTTGTTTTTTATCTGAAGTCTTGTGCTTTGTCTTTGCAGCCCTCTAATCTTGTTGATAGTGAACTGTTGTCTATTAGCCCGGGACAGTATCTGGCTTGGACAGACCTCTAAGGAATTATAAACTTCAGTATTTGATGATAACTTCTGCTTTATCTCTCACTAGTTCCTGAAAAAGTTTCTTGTTAGCCGGACAGACGGACGAAGGGTAGATAGATATACGGACGGACAATAAAGTGATCCTATATGGGTTCCGTTGTTTGTTTCGAGGTACGGAATCCTGAAAATGCAAAGTTTGAAATTAAATATTGCGTACCATTTCAATTTCAGATACGGTCGTCGAACTGCGCTACTAACGAGTGGCGTAGGTGCTGGCTTGTTTGGACTAATTAAATCGTTCGCCACTTCTTATCCTGCATATCTGATCACCGAATTTCTGGAAACCGTGTTTGGGGCGAGCGTGTACCCCGCTGCTTTTGTCCTCAGTAAGTCTGCATCGATTTTTGGCATAAAAACCTTCGTTGTTAGAGTGACAGCCCCCGTGTCACTCTATCACTCTAATTCCGTCCAACAAATCCAGTCCAACAAATCTTATCGCATACCTATAATATATCTTAACTTGGTAGGTATATCTTAAAAAACCTTAAAAACAGCAAAGAAAAATATCGACACGCGGGATTTGAACCTGCGACCATTTCCCTAAAGCCGGGACGCTCTTCCGCTGAGCTAGTGTCGACAGGCTCGAGGCGGCGAAATTCTTCTTTGCTATATGATCGATTACGGGGTGAGTGCTATAACACAAAAATATGGTAGGTATATCTTAGTGAATTACGTAAAAAATAAATAAGAAGGCAAATAATTTGACCACACATATCTTATAGAAGGTAGGATGAATGAATAGAGGTCCTTGAAACCTTGAAAATTTTTACTAACAGCCCGGACTCTTAAATTTGGTGGTCTGTCAACATTTTAGGTAAATAGCAAATCGTTCAGGTGGGTAAAATGTAGCTATTGGAATTTACTACACATCGCGTTAAATAAAATAAGGGATAGTGGATACACTAGGCACTAGACTAACACATTTGTGGTGGATCATTACATCCTCTTCCTCCAGATCTTATGATGTAATTAAATTTTCGTTCTAATGTAAGTAAACAAATGTTCATTATATTTATTTTTCTTGTTTCCAGTGATTGAATGGCTAGGAGTTGAACACAGAATATACGCAAGTCTGTTACTCGGCATTCCCTTGTCTGCCGGGGCGGCGTCACTGGCGCTGCTGGACTACCTGACTGGCTACTGGCGGCTGTGGGCGCGCATTGCCTATCCCCCGTCGTTTCTGCTGCTTCTCTTTCCTTGGCTCCTACCAGAGAGTATTCGCTGGTTAATAGCAAGAGGTCGAGTCGAGGAAGCAACAAAAGTCATCAAACAAGCCGCGCGTTTCAACAGGATCGCTGTTAGTGACGATGCAGTCGTGAAAATGTTACAAACTGACCAGGTCGCTGAGAAAAGTGAAGTTGTTGAAGAAGAAAGTCTGTTCAGAGCTTTTATTAAGTAAGTATCATACAGTTAGTACTAGTCTCAGCATATATTATCACTTCAATAGGGTTTTATCTTAGGAATTAAATGTCAGTAATTACACGGTGGTATAAGTTATTATGTTGATTTAAGCCATTTTGGAAGTGCTTTGTTATCGATGCCTTTTTTACTACCAGGATCTCTCATTTGGCAAGAACGTGTCTCTTGAACCATTAAAATTGGCAGCAGAGTTTTGATGTTGTTGTTGTTGCAAAGTCTCCTTCGATTTTAGTACCAGCGCCTTATCTATTTCTGCTGCAATAGCGTCGGTGATTGTCGTTGTCGTGTCCAAACCTCAAAGGAGCAAAAGCTATGGCTAAGCACAGATTTTTTCATTGTTCAAATATCTAAAATTTGTTAAAAATTTTAGTAAGTATTTTGATTTTCAAAAAGCTGTATATTTTAAAAACGATAATCAATTTTGATCTTCCGAAAATTTAACTTTTTTTGAGCTCCAAAATTGTATCTTAGCTTCATAATAAATTGGTCGAAAAATGTCCGAATAATGTTTGCCCTTATTTCGACATTTGTCAAAAATTTTAGCTGTTAATAAATCTAAAACGAATCAACCAACTTTGGTTTAAATGAATAGATATATTAATATTAAAGTTACTTTGAAAATCTGTTAGTTGTAAACAACATAGTTTTAATAGTATTTGACGGTTATACTTGTCGTTCCAGATACGGCGTCCTCCGGCGTCGGTTGTGCGTGTGTTTCGTGTGGTGGTGGTGCTCGGTGCTGGTGTTCTACGGGCTGGCGGTGCGCGCGCACTCGCTGGCGGGCTCGGCGCACGCCAACTACGCGCTGGTGGCGGCCGCCGAGCTGCCGGCGCTGCTGCTCAACTCGCTGCTGCTGGACCGCACCGGCCGCCGCCCGCTGCTCACCGCCTCCTTCCTGCTGACCGCCGTGGCGCTCGTCACCATACCTCTGCTCTCTACCGGTGGGTGTCGCTCTGTTACACTGTCTGTATGCCGCTCGCCACCTCTTGTGACCCGAAGGCGCACTGCTCATTCTACGTTTGTTCTTTACTTACGAGTCAGTGTTGATGCTGCAACCAATGTCTCGCTTCATGCTCTTAATCGTCCCGTCAACATTAACCTAGATGTTAATTATGTCACAAGCAAGTTTTTAAGCTATTGCTAGCTTCCATCGCGGGTCTTGAGCGTGGAGACCGAATCCAGAAATTCCGTAACGAAAAAACCTAACGGTAACCCCCCACTCCGAACGGCACAGCGGTGATACTTTTTAGTTTTTCCATCTATCGATAAATACCAGAACTTTTAATGACTTTTGGAAATATCACGCTTGTCTCTTTAGTTCAGCAACCCGCCTTTAGGTGGCATTGGTTGTATTGGAAAACTACCGTAATCAGCTGTTTGTGAGAAAGTATATAGGTGTATAGGTATTTATCATCTACGTACAACAGTGAATATCTGTACTCGTATAATTTGTGTGCAAAGTGTTTTAAATATGAATAAACAAAGAAAAAAAAATATTGCATAAATAAAATAAATATATAATTGTAATTGCATAAGTTTTTTTTTTTTTTTATAGAAGAGGGGGCAAACGAGCAAGAGGTGCACCTGATGGTAAGTGATCACCGCCGCCCATGGACATCTGCAATACCAGAGGTCTTGCAGTTGCGTTGCCGGCCTTTTAAGAATAAGTAAGCTCTTTTCTTGAAGGTCCCTATGTCGTATCCGTTCGGAAATACCCCTGCCGGTAATTGGTTCCACAACAGAGTAGTGCGAGGTAAAAAGTGTCGGGAGAAACGCACAGTTGTGGATTTCCAGACATCGAGATGGTGAGGATGAAACTTCAAGTTTTGACGCGATGTCCGATGGTGGAATTCGGCGGCAGGAATTAATCCAAACAACTCGTCGGAACACTCTCCATGATATATACGATAAAAAACACAGAGAGAACCTACATCTCTGCGTAATGCCAAAGAGTCAAGCTGTTTCGAAATGGCCTGGTCGTCAACGATTCGAACCGCTCTACGCTGAATGCGATCAAGAGGAAGAAGCTGGTACTGAGGAGCTCCGGCCTAGAGATGCGAACAGTACTCTATGTGAGGCCGAACCTGTGCCTTATAAAGTTGAAGGCGATGGACCGGCGAAAAGTACTGTTTCGCTCTGCTGAGCACACCGAGCTTTTTGGAGGCTAGTTTAGCCTTGCCTTCCAAATGACCGCGAAACTGAACGTAATTCGATATGTCAACTCCCAGGATTCCGACACTAGCTGAGGCTGTCAGGAGAGTATCCTCAAATCGAGGCGATACGACAAAGGGCGTCTTTTTTGCGGTGAACACGCAAAGCTGTGTCTTCTTGGGGTTAAAAGTAACCAAGTTTTGGCGACCCCATTCCGAGACATCGGTAAGTCGATTCTCGACTTCAGACACAAGCTTGTTTCGGCACTCTTCGACGTGTTCCCGAGAAATACTGCTTCGGCCGGAGTATGAAGCATCACCAGTACTGTCATCCGCATAGCAATGTATGTTGCTAATTCGCATCATATCATTGATATGCAGAAGGAACAGTGTCGGTGATAGCACGCAGCCTTGGGGAACACCAGCATTGACAGATTTAAGGTCGGAGCACGCACCGTCGACGACGACCTTGATGCTCCGGTCAGCCAAAAAACTGGTGATCCATTCGCATAATTTCTCAGGAAGCCCATAGGAAGGCAGCTTCGCGAGAAGCGCTTTGTGCCATACCCGATCAAAGGCCTTCGCTATGTCCAAACTAACTGCCAATGCCTCCCCCTTGGACTCAACTGCTTCCGCCCATCGATGAGTTAGGTATACTAGAAGGTCACCAGCTGAGCGGCCGCGACGGAAACCGTACTGACGGTCGCTAATCAGCTGGTGCTCTTCTAAATACTTGAGGAGCTGAGAGTTGATGATTGTCTCCATAATTTTGGAGAACAAGGAGGTTATGGCTATGGGCCGATAGTTAGACGGGTTAGAGCGATCTCCTTTTTTAGGGATGGGATGCACCAAAGCTGTCTTCCACGAATTCGGTACCACGCCGAGTGAATAGGAGAGCCGGAATAGGCGTGTTAATACTGGTGCCAACTCTGGAGCACACATTTTTAGCACAATCGGAGGGATGCCATCCGGCCCACTCGACTTGTGGATGTCCAAGGAAAGTAGTGCTTTACGCACAGATGATTGCCGAAATTGTAGTTCTGGCATACAACTATCACACTGCGGGATGGTAGGCGGTGCGTTCCCTTGGTCATCCAGAGTCGAGTTGGCCGCAAAGAAGGAGCCCAGGAGATCGGCCTTCTCCTTTGCGGTATGGGCCAGAGAGTCATCGTCTCCGTGCAAGGATGGAAGAGAGGGCTGTGAGAAATTCCCTAAGACAGCCTTGGCGAGAGACCAGAACGCACGAGTGCCCGAAGGAAGGCGAACTAATTTCTCACCAATTCTGCCAATGTGTTCCGATTTTGCCTTGGCGATAGCTCTTTTGAAGTACCTCGAGGCGAAATTGTACTCCTTACGTAATGTGCTGGTTTTTCCATCACAAGATGCGGACGCTGCAGCCCAAGCCCGGTAGCACTCCTGCTTGCGGCGCGAAGCCGTTTTACAGGAGCGACCAAACCAAGGCTGAGACTTACCACCAATTGGTACTGCAGAAAATGGAATGAAAAGTTCCATGCCCTGCAGCACCACATCGGCAATAGAGTCAGCGACGACATTCGGATCATCCAGCGAGAAGCACAACCGCCCCCATGGGTAGGACGCAAAAAAAGACCGCATCCCGTCCCAATCTGCTGACCTAAAGTGCCAAAGTTGATAAAAAGTGCTATGCAATAGCTTTACCGCGGCAGTCTCCGAGTGCCACACGTCTTTTTTATTTTTATTAATATCATGTGTTTCCAGTGCATACCTATTATTTAGAAATATTAGATTTTTTTATATCATAAAATAGCAAACAAGCAGATGGGTCTCTTGATGGAAAGAGTCAACCGTCGCCTATAGACACCAAGATGTTAATAGTGCGATGCAATCTTTGTGGTGTGGTCTTAATGCCAGATGCATACTAAGTTAGCCGAACGCCTTACCCTTTAAACTGGAACACGATAGTGACAAGCACTGACGCTTATGCGACAGGAAAAGGTAGATAAGGCGGTGGTATCGGACCCGGACGAGACAATGGGGGGCTCTGCCACCGTAGTCACGATGACAGTGACTCACATAGCCAACTGTTCACCTCTTACGAACTGCCTGGCAGAACGACAGATGGTCTATTCTTCAAAGGGAGCCCGGACAATAACTTTTTGATATCTGTAAACTATATTTGATACATACTCGCGTTCGGTGTACTAGACTCGCCCGAACTAAAACACTTTTGAAATAATAAATAAATGACGCTGAACAAATCACATCAATTGATCTAACCCCAAAGTACGCAAATTATTTACTCGTGACGTGGATGTTTGTTAACCCAAACTCAGAATATAAACGTCTATGCTCATCACACACGCGCTTGTCACTGGTGGGTTTTGAACTCGAACCCCGTCGATTGGCGACATTGACTATGTCATTGTCATTGAACACTTGACGAATGAAAATATATATTTTTTAATAAGTTAGCAGTTCATTATTGATGGATGGATAAAATGATCTCACAACTATAAGCTAACTAAATTTATTCTTCTATAACTTTTATATAGTACGACTGCATGTGCCCCTAAGGTGTGATCCCCTGTCCGCAGCCGGCAGCGCGGTGGGCACGGCGCTGTTCCTGGCGGGCAAGATGGGCGCGACGATGTCCCTGAACGCGCTGTACGTGTACACGGCGGAGCTGTTCCCGACGCGCGCGCGCCAGCGGCTGCTGGCGGCCTGCTCCGCCACCGGCCGCCTCGGGGCCATACTTGCCCCTCAAGTGCCGTTACTGGTCAGCCCCTTTACTGATTGCTCCTTCCTTTGACTGTCATATCGTTTTAATTTTTTTAATGTGTAACATCTTTCATCTCACTTTCCTACAATCTATGGGAGCGATTTTATGAAATGCAATGGAAGCGTGTACTAGAAGCCGAAGAATCGCGCACTATTTGAAATAACCAATGAACATGTACTATTCGATTTGACCCAAGAGCGCTCACCATTTTAAATGACCAATGAGCGCGCACTATTTGATTTGACCAATGAGCGCATACTATTTTTAATGACCAATGAGCGCGTACTATTTGATTTGACCAATGACATATGAGCGCGCAATTTTAGAATTGACCAATGAGTGCGTGCAATAGCCAACAGATTGAAATTAAAAATCTTTAAGATGTAAAAATAAAATGTGAGAGTAATAAAAATATCATTAACACCATGAAAAATAATTCACTTATATACATGCCATGTCATACAATGTCTGTATGTGTGAAAGTGTGGGTGTGATACAATATGAATATGAATAATTGTATGAGCGATTGTTTGAGTGCGCGCGTTAGTTTATTATAACATAGGTACCAAACAATCTTTTTTGGTCTTGTTAAGTTTTAATATACCTGGGAATGCAGAAAATGAGAATGCATTTATAAATGCTCTTTAAAACGTCACAAATTGGTTATTCAAGCTTTACACTAAAGATTAATGAACGGGTATACGAGAGAATTATATCTTATAAACATAAACGTTTTTATTATAAAAAAAGCCCTGTCTGATTGACAAAGCCATTATCTGCTAGTCTAATAAGATCTGTAGTTATTATGGACATTAATAAACACATTTTAAAAACATTATTATTAGGAACACATCCCGTTTGGTTCCTTAAGTAGCCAGCTTGCCTCGCATAGGTAAATTCGCATTAAACACGCATAAAGCCAAAAGACAATATATTTTTTAAAGTTATTGGTCTATTGTTTTTGGAAATACTCAAGTGAACATCATCTCATGTACAATATACTCCTACAAACAAATATATTGTAATTTGGTGGTTTTGCAGATACGATTTTGTTCTTGCAGGCGGCGTTCGGCGAGTGGGTGCCCACAACCCTGCTGGGCGGGCTGCCGCTGGTGAGCGCGGCGCTGACGCGGCTGGTGCCCGACACACTGGGGCGGCGGCTGCCCGACGACTTCGCCGACCTCGCCGCCTCCACCTCCTCCGTGCCCACCGCCGCCACGCCGCTACCCTGACCCCCCGCTGCTTCACTTATGGATCTCAATTTAGTTTTTATATTATTACGTTTTAGGGGATTCTTCATTAGGGTTTTTAATTTTGACTGTCGGGCTTTTCCTCACCAGATAGTTTTTTCGTGCTTGTAACATTACAGAAATATTCGGACAAATATGCTTATTAACGGCGGTAAAAACTTTTATTGAAAACTAATAATCATGTGTGTCATAGATTTGGGTGATAAGTGAAGTAGTTTACAACATATAAAGCTCAATTAACACCAAAGGCGGTAACGGCATCTGGCGTGCGGATTGCTAGAGGCTGCGAACATCTGCTCGACAACTCTTTTCTGGCCGCTGCTGACCAAGAGGTCAGTGAAATAAAAATCTCCCGCACTTTTGGTGTAATACCATAGGTGAACATTTTTATTTGCAAATACGTAACTAAGATTTTTAACAACATAGTAAGTCAAAGAAACATACAGTTCCTTTGATGTTACAAAAGAACCACCACACGGATACCAGAAAATAAATATCGACTAAGAGTTAAGGCTCGTGCTGGAAGTAGCCAATATTCTCCTCTGTAAATGATAATACGAGCAGCAAGGCAAATAGTTTGTACACCGTTAAGTAATAATATGGGCATAATTTTTTTTATAATTTCCATCGTCGGCACTTGGTGAAACTGCATCATATTAATTATATAATATAAACACTTGTACCTATTGTTTCACAAATGTAATTTAAATTTTATTTATTACACAATCACTTTTAAACTTATAGCCAACTGGTTTCGCCTATTAAAGCATCATCAGGGCTTTCACATTAACATTTTTACATTATACGACTGTAAAACTTAAATATTATACATACACAAAGACTTTAATAACTAAAATGCTACTTGCATTTTAGTTGCATACGGTAGATAAGATAAGATAAGCTACTTGCATAAGGTAGATGGACAATAATTATTTGCTAAGCCTTCTTATATAGTATTGCCAACGTCAGATTTTTCCCTAAAAAGTGGGGTAAAATAGTAATAACATTTTAATTAAACGAATAAACTAATGTCAATAAATAAAAAAGGTAATAATTAAATTAGAATAATTAAGTATTAAATGTCAAATTAAAATAATATATTTTTAAATGTCAATTTAAAAGAACTAAATAAAACATGTCAGAACCGAATATTACTTAATAAATTAATATTAAAATAATATTTGAAGTTATTGTTAGATTAAATCTAACCTATGTCGAATTAAAATGAATAAAATTTAATATGTCATAAGTCATAACCGAAAAATGAGATAATAGTAAATATTGAATAAATATGATGATAAGCAAAATTAATATTTAACAATGGGGAACTATTTAAATCAGTTTGTTCATTTAAGAATAGCTGGTTATTCTTCATTTTATTAATTTCTAAGACCTCGAAAGCATCCAGCTTCCTCCCTTTTTCGCAGAAATGTAAGGTTGAAAAGTCCCGACCAGGGTCGAAAGTATGATTTTCTGCGTGTAGGTGTTTGCCAAATGCGGATTCCCCCTTTCCACAGTGCCACACTCTTATATGTTCTTTCAATCTGATCGAAAATTTAAATTGCATTTGTGAAACAGTACAAGTGTTTATATTATATAATATGGGCATACATTTAAAACAAGAAATTCATAAGTGTCTCATATTAAACAAATCTAAAATTTACCACCACCTTAATGCACACACAATTAACCCTGGGATAAATTTAATTTAATTTTTGTAATTCCAATTTGAAGAATTGGTAAAAGAGTTCTGTCGCATCTCAAGATATTTACACCAATTTTCATCCTAAATTATGTGTGTGTCACCCAGACATATGACATGCCACCTAAGTCTGATGTTTAACTCGTGTGCAGAGGAGTTTAAATAAACTGAATATGTGTCTCTAAAGATTAAGTGATTGTAAAATTATATACTCGGAATTTAATCATCTAGAAATCGGTTTGCAAAATTTATTTTATTTGCAAGCATATACTTCTAGATTGTTCTCATTTTTATTACTATTAAGTGATTTTGTGATTCGAGAGAAATTAAGGGAATTTTTCGAATATATACGGAATATTGTGATCTAAGACTTGAGCGGAAATTAGGACGCAACTTCTGTGTTCCTTTACTATTTGAATAATTATATAAAAATGTGAATTATCACGAAATAACATTGAATGTTTAAAGAATATAAAGAATCTAAAAATGTTCTCGTTGTAAATTAGCAAAAATTATCATTACTTTACGCCAAATTTTAAAATATTAATTTTTTGATAAACATGGTTGTTACTTTGTCTCTATTGAGTATTTGTTCTGGCGGCAGAAATTAATTAAATTCGCATGGGACCAAAATTAATGTACATAAATAAGTATGATAAGTCCTAAATAACATAGTGTTAGCGATGACTATGCAACCCAACAGAGACCTTGATAAACCTAATAATACATTGATATTTATACTTTAGTTATGTAGTTTAATAGTTATATAGAAATATCGTGACATAATGTGTTAAAAAAACTTTATTTAGAAGAACATTTACTTATATCCAAATTATTAAACTAGAATTTTAATATATATTATTTTTCAAACTCAAGTAATATTATATATTATTCGACATCGAAAACATGCCAGTGACTGTCTCTACGATTCACCCTATCAGGTGTCGTCGACATAATTTTAGGTGGCTTTTTGAATCTATATTACAAAGAATAAAAGTAATGTTTTTAAACCCAGGGTGTTGTATGTAACAAGACTGTCTAAAGGAAAAAGCGATTTAAGGGAACTTTCTTATCTACGTGCAATAGCAAGCTAAAAACTTATTAGCACCAAGAATTACCTTCTGCACACTATACACTATTATGCTCTGTATAATCTATATTTTTATGTAAATGCAACTTTTGTAAAAATTTGGATTGTGATAAAAGCCGACCGTTTGGCTATACAAATCACTACCATCGCGGCTACTAGGTGGTAAAGTTCTGTATTGTCTTGCGCGGGTCTGGTAGCACTATTCCTGCCGCAATAGCGTCAGTGCTTGTCACTGTGGTGTTCCGGTTTGGAGGGTAAGGTAGCCGCTAAACTTATGCATGTGGCATTAGACCTCGCCACAAGATAGCAACGCACCATTAACATCTTTGGTGTCTATAGGCGATGGTTGACTCTTTCCATCAGGAGACCCATCTGCTTGTTTACTATCTTATGATGTATAAAAAAAGGTTTTAAATTATTTTCTGTAAATTTTTATCAAATTTCGTTTCACATAATAGCAAATTTCATCATCTTTAAAATAAGGTGACTTTCAAATGTGTGAATAACATGAGATCATAAAAAAAAGAGTTTTAATGAAGTTGCAAAAATGCGAGACATGAAATTTTAAAATGGCCCCCATTCAGACGGGTGAGGGGTGCGACCCCTCTTTGTATGGTTTTTGTCGATAAAATTAGAAGTACAATACGTGGGTAAAATATCGGAAGTCCGATCCAATTCACACCGTATAGAGACACTATAAGTATTTAGTTACAAATTACATTTTACTTTCATTTTCATCAACATCCTGTACAAATTAATCTTTGAGAAATGAACCTTTAAAATGTTTGTGCCATTTGAAATCAAGTTTAGAATATTTTTAAAATAGCTAAAAATTGTTTTAAGCAACCGACATTAATAAAACCAAAAAAAAATTTATTTTGTTTGAAGTTGTGTAATACGATTGGAATCTCACACAGTTACAATAATTCATCTACTGAGTAAATTCAAATTTGTAACTAGCAATAATGGCAGATGTCTAAGTAGGTTCAAGCCTTAATTACATTAATCATAAGTGTTGGAATATCAATAAGAAAGTCAAACAATGGAAAACATTTGTTAAATGTTTATCTTAACGGAGTTTTACCCCTGGGGCATCGGTTTATTTTACCTTTTGTATAAGTAATTAATTATTATATTCTAGGTTAATATATTTAAAAATTGTTAACATTAACGCCGTTAGGTTGAGTAAAAACAATTTAACATTCTACTATATCTGTTTAATTAATTTTGTATTTTTTCCATAATCAGTTCTAATGAAGTGTGTTGGGAATCAAGACCGACGACCAACACACTACATTAATAAGTATGTCCATCTTGCACCGACGCGCATTTAATCCATACTTCCATATCCATACTAATATTATAAATGCGAAAGTCTGTCTGTCTGTTTGTCTGTTACGCTTTCACGGCTAAACCGCTGGACACATTTCATGAAATTTGGCATGGATATAGTTGAAGATCCTGGGTCAAACATAGGCTAATTTTTTTTTTCAAAAATCAGTCCCTGGAGGGCTGAAATAGGGGATGAAATTTTCTCTTTCTTTTCTTTTCCATTTGCAATATCGTTTCTGTCATGTTCCGGTTGGACGGGTAAGGTGTCCAGCCAACTTATGCATGTTATATCCTCTCTACTATACCATTTACCTTTTTTTTCTTTTCTTCATAAGAACCATCTCCTTTTTTGAAATCCAACAATATGTTGTGAATATAAAACAGTAGGGCTACTCTTGAAAACCGATTTCAATTTTAAATGAATATTTAATGAATTTTGAAGTATTTCGTACTCTGGACAATTATATTCAATTATTGGATTCTGCGACAGTGCCACACGGATTTCGATTTTTTTTGGAACTACTCATTATTGGTTTTGTTCGTTATTTTGTTTAAAACGGTACTTAAAATTTTCACTTGTAACACTAGATCAACGTGTAACGATGACATCTATTTATTAATATTAATTAGGTCGTTACTATAGTGAATAAATGTGGGCAATATTGGTTTCAAGAGTACCGTTTTTTGACGATATTCGAAATTTATTGTTTTTATCAATATTGGTTTAAGATTTATATTGTTTTCAAGAGTAGGCCTCCAGGTCAGTACCGACATTTGTTACCTTCTTATTTATTCAAAATTTTGCTTTTAAATTTGTACAAAGATTTTATATTAGTTTTAATACTGAATTAATTGAACAAGATTGATAACAATTTGTGTATGATGATAGATTTATAAGAAAGATAAAAGTACATCATATGTAAGTGAAACTGGACCACAATTCAATTCGCACGATACTTGTAATAACACACTTAATTTTTCTCATCACCTGATTTCGTATTACCAATATTCTCAAGGTGTGTGAAATAAAAAACACTACTGTCATAGGTAAAATAAGCGTAGTTTATTGCACGAGTGCTAAGTGTGAGTTTTTCTTTTCGCATTCGATCATGAGCGCGTTTGGAGTTACTAGGAATTTGTATATGATTTGTACAGCGCCACCTAGTGGTAAACGTGAGAAACCAGTTTACCACTAGGTGGCGCTCCAAACGCGCTCACGATCGAATGCGAAAAGAAAAACTCACACTTATCACTCTGATGGTGTACATAAACGGGGTTTAAGGGAGTAACACATTAGGCTACAAAATTACAAATGAATTCGTTCTAGCTTTACAGACAATTGAATATGTTACACTATTTCGGTTTTATTAATAAACAAGTTGGGTCGTGTGTGTGAGTCGTTCATTCTGTCTCTTTTATTATCACGTATTGTTACGTCATTGCCGATGCGATGGATTGGACGTTTATTTAACAGGCATGCTCAAATGTGTTTATTAGCATCACCGTCTGTTATGAGCATCGACATCATATCAGGATGTGATGTCGATGGTTATGAGAGTCGCCAAGCGGCGTCTCTTGCTTAGTTTAAGAATGCACGTGTACAAATAATATTATGTAATTAGTAAGGAGTATTATATTATATTATATTTTTGTAATATCTTGTTTTATTCCATACTCGCTGACCCACAGCACGCTGACAACAGCAACAAGTCATCGATGTTAGAAATTACAATCTTTCATCCCCTATTTCAGCCCAGAAAGAAAAGTAGCCCCGAGTCTTTAGCTATCTTCATACCGAATTTCATCAAAATTGGTTTAGTGCAAATAATTTAACTGAAGCATATAGTATACTGAAAACCTCTTATCTTTACTCTCGTAAATTCACTCGTCATCGCAATAGAGACTCTAAAATGAGAAGTAAAAAAATCTGGACTAAATTTTTGAGAATATCAAGGCAGTGGAGAACCGATGCTGCAATTTTAGTCCTTATATTTAATCTGGTAAAGCCAGCTGGTTCCAGACCCTTTCCATGGTAACTGGGAGCTCCCGGACGATATCAAGAATAAAATTAGATGTAAAAATGCCACCATGCGACGCTACGATTCCTACTGACATTGACGAAATATTTACATTAAGGCGAGGCACCGGAGACAAACGGAAAAAACTGGTTTGCTTAATCACATTTTTATGTACTGATTGTTAAATAGCGGTTTTACAAAAATTATACGATATACCTGAATACATTATCTAAGGAATTTACCAACTTATTACATGATAAAATGTACTTTACTCGATCATATAAAATTCCGAAAACAGGCTAAAAAAATCTCTAAAACAAGTAATTTGTTCATAATATTTCTAATTTTCCACACGATTTTTATATGGTGATGTTTAGTTTTAAATACAAAAAAGAATTTACTAAATTTTGGTTTTCATCCGAAGTACTATATTTATTTATCCGAAAACTAAACCGTTTCCAAGCGGTTTCAGAACATACCGCGGTGCCCACTTTCTACAGTATTGGCGCACGTCAAAATACCTCGCCTTAAGGCGATTACAGCTGCGAACGACCTTGAGTTTCTGACAGGAGCAGCGCAAAAATTAAATCGCGCGCTAGCTTGCTCCAACGTCAAAGAGTATTTACAGTAAATGCAGATACCTACGTTTTAACATTTTTGTTCACCTATATGAACTTTTATCATCATGAATCGACTGAATGTTGTCAAACTCAAAACCAATAACCAGTAATCGCTCATTTATCGATTACATATACATTCGTTTTAGAAAAACGATAAATATCTAAAGAAAAAAAATGTACCGAAAATCGACAAAAAATCATATAAACAATTTACACAATAATAACAGTTTCGTTTCCTATTTCTTTGAAAGTGTTGTAATATACAATACATCCCGTGTAGCACTTTATTTTAATACATACAATCAACAATTAATATTTAACAAAATCTTTCAAAATTTGATTTGGTTAAATATAATCTCTTGAATAATATTTTAAAACTAACTAGCTTCTTAGTTTTTGTTTCAAAATCTCGTAATAAAAAAGAAGATATATAATTTGATTTAATGTTTATAGAGGAAACTACTAAATAAGTTGATTTATTTAGACTATTTGTATGTATAATATATTTAATTTATTTATTTTTAGTTGCGAAGTCCTTACTACCTTCAAATAGTACCAGTTTTTTTTTTCTTTAGAGTTTTGCTTTTTATTCGCTTGCTTGAATTATCTTCGTTGTTTATATGTTTTATTTTTTATTTATTTTTGTACATTTATACAAAATATTGACAAAATACTTATCTATCTCTAGCTAATAAAACATTCAAGCGTAAACGTAGGAAAGCGTAAACATGAATAGTCTCAAAATATTATTCAGCGTCTACTCGCAAACAAAACTATTTATAAAGTACTAGCTTTCAGCCCCTTTAATACGCTCTTTTACCTCTTTAAGAGATAAAACTCACAGCATCCTTACATGCACGTTTATTTAATTGAATTAAAGATCATGACTAATAAATTTGAAGAGATTTTGATTAAACATATTTTATTTTTTCTACAAACTTTACCACTTTTTTCATCCTTTGAAGAGATGACATTTGAAAACCTTAAACTCGTATTCATTTAATTGTATTAAAATCATAAATACTAAGTTTTAAATAATTTCTACAATATTCTACAATAAACAATCTATTTGTTATACAAACATCAATGCTTTTTTTTCCCCTTTAAGGAATAAAATTTTAAAAAATCCCCAAATATATGATTCTTAAATTGTGTTGAAGATTATAAGTGCCGAATTTCAAGTTATTTTCACTATAAACCTTTGATTTTTCATATAAATTGTAACACACACTTTTACTCCTTTAATGGATGAAACTTCGAACATTACATGCATGTTTCTTCAATTTCGATTGAAGAGCATAAGTACTAAAAAAATCCAAAAATTCGTACTTCTTAATTGTATTAAAAATCATAAATACTAAATTAAAATAATTTAGATTTTATAGTAATGCAATAAATAAACAATTCATTTATGATACAAACTTTAAAGCCTCTTTTTACCTCTCTATAGGCTAGAATTTCAAAAAATATTAAATTTATATTTAATTTTTTTTTCAGTTAAAGGATAATTTAATTACGGCATATCATTCTATTTGAGTTGTAATAACTCAAAAATGACAGAGTTTCAAACAATGAATTTTAAAAAATCCTTTCTTATTCCTTGTCTATATCATAAGAACAACATCTGTAAAAAAAACAGACTTCTCGGTCCAAGCTCATTATCTACTATAAAAAAACATCCAAGCGTAAACGAAATCTTCAATTTCCAAACGGCACAATCTTACTATTGTGCCAAACGTTCTATCTGTACTATTACTCTTTGACTCGAATATGGAGAGCGGAGCATGCTAACATGCGACACAGCCTCCCCGTATGAACGCTACCGGGAGACTGACTTTCGACGCGAGCGCTGTCCGCGAATTAAATAATAAGGTTTTTATTGATTTAATAGCACACTATAATGATTTTGTAAAATTTTGAACTTAAATTTTATAAAGCAATAAATTGTCTTTAATAAAAAGAAAAAATCATCAAAATCGTTACAGTAGTTTGGAAGTTATAAGCAATTTTTTGTGTAAAAATAAGAAAGATATTTGATTTTTTTCCGTCAAAAATAACAATAAAATTTGAAAAAACGAACTTAAAATTTAAATTTAATTATATTATACGTATAATGCATTTTTTTTTTAAATTATTGGACCAATTGGTTAGCAGTAGTAGGCTTTCAAAGAGGTGTCTATTTCGTAGTTTGGCATTACCTATCGCCTTAAGTTAGATATTCTCTCTAATTATTCAAAACTTACCACGCGCCTGCGACTATGCTGACAAAGCCAAATGATCGGCTGACAGCATCCCAGGTCTATGCTTCCTGTCCTAACTACCCGGTAAATGCTTCCCACGTCCTTCTCGTTGTCGCGGAAGTAGAAGGCAGGGCTTCACAACCAATACAGGAAGACCCATTACCTTGTAACTGATGAAGTTGAAAACCTTATCAATGATCTACACACAAAAAAGACACCGAGGCCTGTCATATTTAAAATAAGATTATTAAACGTCTTCCTTCAGCAATCTTATATTTACTAGTAAGCATCTCCAATGCTCTACAAGCTGGTCGCGCATTCTCTGACGAAGAAAAAGAGGCCAACGTCATAGGTATACACCACAGACTACATGAATATTAATAGACACGCCATTGGGAAGGAAACGTGTCGCCGCGCATATGAGCAAATGCTGCTACCACAGTAAAAATGTCATGTATTTGTAGATATATTTTGAAAATATATAAATAATCCACGTATGTACTGTTTTATCGTACCGAATTAGATGACAAGGTTTAAAAACTACCCTTGAAGTAATTTTATTTCATTGGTAAGTAGTATAACTCTGTATTTCTGTGTGTAAATGCAAGCTACACTGACAAACTAAGAAATTGTCTTAAAAGGCGTATCCATTTAATTATTTGTATACACAAACCGAGTAAACCTAGCCTAGAGTCTGCTACCTAATTAGCTTAAGAATACGACAAATATAGAGGCTAATTTTAGTCTCCCTAAAGGCGGTCATTTAAGAAAAGCGGCTCTTTCTGAACGAGTAGGTCGGGTTAAGACCTGTCCATACTAACATTATAAATGCGATAGTAACTCTGTCTGTCTCTATCTGTCTCTACTTCACGCCTAAACTATGAACCAATTTGAATGGTACAAAATAGTTCGAAACCGGATTAAGGACATAGAATATTTTTTATCCCGGAAATCCCATGAGAGCTGGAAATATAGGGATAAAATCCCAGGACTTTATATTTTAACCACGGTAATAAGGAGTAAATTAGGCTGCTTTTATTTTAGATTTTTTTCATGCAGATGAATTCGCGGGCACAGCTAATGGTTAATAAACTTCTTACCTTTTCTAGTCTCAGTTACTTAATTTTACTGTAGAAAATATTTTAAAACGTAAAAAAGTATTAGTATATTAAATAAATTTCCCCATGAGAGGCAAACAAAATCAAATCATACATTTTTTAAATTTCATAAATAGTGGTGCCCGGCTCCTCTGTCATATTTTGTTCAAAATTGTCACTAAATGTATTCTCCAATTTTTTGAACATAGCTACAAACTTCGATCAAAGTAAAAAGCTGCAAAACAATCCCGTCCCGAGCCCGATCCCACTGCGATAGGGATCTGCCAAAATGCAGCTAGCTATAGGCATATAACGCGCAGAAGCCTGCCCATACCTAAAATATTAAAGGAATAAACTATAAAAGTAATTAATATGAAAAAAAAAACTTGAGAAGTGTCAAGGGACACCTGGATGGAACGAAGTTCCTTTTATTATTATTTACAAAAAACCTGTTTACACTCAACAAAAATAATCGTCGCGACACCAGACTGTTCAATGCGAAATAGAAATGAAAATATCTGGCTTGCTTTCTATAAGAGAGAGAGAGAGACAGACAGATAAAAAATCCGCACGCCGCACAGCTTACAATACCTTACTATAGCAAAAAGTGTCGTGACAACTTTTCGTAAGAATTTTTTCCGTCTAGCCCCCTTTCACAACGCACGATAAGGAACTTCGTTCCAAATGTATTTGTCGTAATGTTATGTCGAGACGTTTTGAGTTTATGGAGAGCTGTCCCTACTTAAGCCTGGTGTATAAAGTGTAGGAACCGTGCAGGTACTTAATGCACCCAGGTGAATTAGTATACCGGTTGAAAGCTTTGAGTTTATGGAGAGCTGTGCCTACTTCACCCAGGTGTATAAAGTGTAGAAACCTTGTTGGTACTTAGTGCACCCAGGTGAATTACATAAGTCTACCCGATCGAGGCTTTGACGTAATGGAGAGCTGTGATTAACTCACCCAGGTGCATCTCATCACCCATGTTTCTCTCTCTCTTTCTCTCTCTCTCTCTTATAGAAAGCAAGCCAGATATTTTCATTTCTATTTGGCACTGAACAGTGTGGTGTCGCGACGATTATTTTTGTTGAGTGTATACAGGTTTTTTGTAAATAATAATAAAAGGAACTTCGTTTCATCCGGGTGTCCCTTGACACCTCTCAAGTTTTTTTTTATATATGAAAATTGTTGTCAAATAGGTAGTATCGTATAATTGGCTTTCGTACCGAGATTAATTTTTAGGTCTCGCAAACGAAGTCAGATGTCCGACTACTATCTGATGTCCGAAGTATCGAAGCTTAGAGTTTATGGAGAGATGTGCCTACTTCACCCAGGTGTATAAAGTGTAGAAACCTTGTTGGTACTTAGTGCACCCAGGTGAATTAAATCTACCGGATCGAGGGTTTGACGTAATGAAGAGCTGTGATTAATTCACCCAGGTGCATCAAGTCTACCGTGCGTAGCACTTAATTCACCCAGGTGATTTGCCCCAGGTGAATTAAGTCTACCGCCCCACAAAAACAACACTTAACCTCCTATATTATCTGCCCAGCTGACCTACGTAGTTTCGCTCGCAGGTAGATTAACATGTCAATGATATTTTTTTATAAAATTATCCGCTAATTCAGATCTTATGTGTTTATTTTTGATTAAAAATAGTTAACCTAAATAAGACCCCGGATCTTTAACAATCTCCAAATTCCAGCATCAATATAGGTTTAGAGATTAAGCCGTGCTAGAAAGATAAACTGACAGACAGCCTCTCACATTTATAATATTGGTATGGATATGGATAACCAAGCCCATTAAAATGTAAATTCGTTTTTTATCTAAGGATAGCAAACAAAAAGATGGTGCTGCTGATGTAAAGAGAACCATCGCCCTATATTCGCCGTGTTGGTCCCGGCCTTCTTTGAAGAATAGGCCAACTGCCGTTCTGCCAGGCAAGTCGTAAAAGGCGACCGATTGGCTATCGAGTCATTACCATCGTGGCTACTAGGTGGTAGAGTTCTGTATTGTCTCGCCCGGGTCTGGTACCACCGCCTTGCCAATTCCTGCCGCAATAGCGTTAGTGCTTGTCGCTGTCGTGTTCCGGTTTGGAGAGTAAGGTAGCCGGTAAACTTATGCATGTGGCATTACACCTCGCCACAAGATAGCAACGCACCATTAACATCTTTGGTGTCTATAGGCGATGGTTGACTCTTTCCATTAGGAGATCCATCTGCTTGTTTGCTATCTTATGATATAAAAAAAATAGATACCAAAGGTGGGTTCATTGCCGTTGGTGTGGTGCGATGGTAATGCCACACACATAGGTTTATCGGCTACCTTACCTTCCGAACCGGGGCACGAAGATGACAAGCATTAGCGTTATTGTGGCAAGAATAGGTACGGCATTGGTACTAGATTCCCGGGCGAGACGTTGCGGAACTCCACCACATAAAAGTCATGATGGTAGTGACACACATAGCCTTAGATACGGCAGCCCATTATGTACTAACCGATTGCGAAGATCCCATCATGGCGACAATTGCCGCAAATCTTAACTCAACGAACATACACACACACACACACACACACACACACACACACACACACACACACACACAATACTGTCACTACTGTTCTCGGCAACGAATTCTCTTTTTTCGTCCCGAGCCTAACTCGGGGTGAATTACTACGACTCAATAATTAGTTAAACGTCCACATTTAGGCAGTATCCAATCCCATAGAAGACGCAGTGAGCCTGCGCGGACACGGCGAGCGGGCCCGGCTTTGCACGCCAACTACGCGCTTGCTTACTGCTCCCCCTATTTATCCGGGCTTCTGTGAAGAATAGGCCACGGCCGTTCTGGCAGGTAGGTCGTAAAAGGCGACCGATTGGCTATAGGAGTCACTACTATCGTGATTACTTGGTGGTAAAGTTCTACTTTTTTTTTCGAAGTGAACTCAAGCAGTTGGTCCAAATGACCACTACTGCGAAACCGGGCGTTTTGGGCGAGTAAAGTGCTCAGCCAGAGTTTAAGTGAGCTAAGAATCCGCCCTAAGGGTGTCTCCTGCGAGACTGAAGCTTGGCTTAGGGCAGTATCTTGACGATTGGTGGGAGAATAAGTGGCATCAGGATTTCGACTCGTTAATGGCTCTTGACCGGATTCTCGAGTATTGGCGGGCCGAAACAATGGGCCGAGTCGCCGCCGGCGGCGACTTTGGCGTGTGCGTGTGAATTGTGAAGCGTATATTGTGATGGGATCGTCAGGATCGGATAGGTAGAGTTCTGCATTGTCTTACTCGGATCTGGTACCACCGCCTTACCTTATTCTGCCGCAATAACGTCAGTGCTTTTCACTGTGTCTTCCGGTTCGAGGGGTAAAGTTAAACTTATGCATGTGGCATAAGACCTCGCCACAAGATAGCAACGCAGCTTTAACTTCTTTAGTGTCTATAGGCGATGGTTGATCCTTTCCTCCAGCCGGCCCATCTGCTTGTTTGCTATCTTATAATTAAATAAAACTAGCCCTGTCTCGGTATTGCAGCCTTTCAGCCTGTGAGCTATTTGTCATTTCAGAAATAGGAGTGTAAATGCAGAAAGGAGGTCTAAACGTTTTTAGATTGTTAAAAATACTCGTTGAACTGTACTGGCTCCCATTTGCGCAACTTTAATTAACAATACAGTTAATGTTGTGACAGCATTGGTTGTGACAAACTACTTCAGCGAAGTTAACTAAACAGTTTTAATATTGTATTATGTATATAATTAGTTATACACGCACCAGGCCAGCGCACACTTTTGACGTTTTATAAATAATATCCGGCTTCTTCACTTAGTTGGAAAAAGCAAATTTCATTTATATTACATACAGGCGAGCCCGCGACTTCGTCCTCGTGGAAAAGTTTCGAAAATTATATTGGTCTAAGTTACTCCTTATCACATTAGCTATTTGTCAGTGAAAGTCCTGTCAAAATCGGTCCAGCCGTTCCAGAGATTAGTCAGAACAAACAGACAGACAAAAATTGTAAAAAAAATGTTATTTTGCTATATGTACCGTGTATAAATCCATACGCATTTAGTAAAAGCGGTTATTTTAGTATTACAAACATACACTCCAATTTAATTCATTTGTATAGATCTATATGTAAATCTTATGCCCTGTGATTATCTTGACATTTTGGACAATAGAGCATCTGTCTTCCTACCAATCAAGACGAAATCAAAAACTATTTTATTCAAATACGTTTACAGGCATTTTTTATCCGTTTTCCCCGTGTTCTTTTCCCCGCGTTTGTCCCGGGCTCCTCCTTTGAAGGCTCCTTTGAAGAATAGGTCAACTGCCGTTCTGCCAGGCAGGTCGTAAAAGGCGACCGATTGTTTATGCAAGTCACTACCGTCGTGGCTACTATGTGGTAGAGTTCTGCATTGTCTCGCCCGGGTCTGGTACCACCGCCTTACCTACCTACCTAGCGTCAGTGCTAGTCGCTGTCGTGTCCCGGGTTGGAGGGTAAGGTAGCCTGTAAACGTATGCACGTGGCAATAGACCTTGCCACAAGATAGCAACGCACCATTAACATCTATGGTGTCTACAGACGATGGTTGACTCTTTCCATCAGGAGACCCATCAGCTTGTTTGTTATCTTATTATATAAAAAAATACAGGCATTTTCAAAAGTAAATATTTTTATGGTTACAATCGAACATATGTGTCTACAGGATAGGAGGTCAGATGGCGAATGCATGTGTCTATAGGATTGAAGATCAGACGTGAATGTATGTATCTACAGGTTTGCAAATCAAACGGTGAATGTATGTGTCTATAGGATTGGAGGTCAGATGGCGAATGTATGTGTCTACAGGATTGGAAGTCAGGCGGCGAATGTATGTGTCTACAGGATTGGAGGTCAGGCGGCGAATGTATGTGTCTACAAGATTGGAGGTCAGACAGTGAATGTATGTGTCTAGAGGATTGAAGGTCTTACGGCGAATGTATGTGTCTACAGGATTGGAGGTCAGGCGGCGAATGTATGTGTCTACAGGATTGGAGGTCAGACGGCGAATGTATGTGTCTACAGGATTGGAGGTCAGGCGGCGAATGTATGTGTCTACAGGATTGGAGGTCAGACAGTGAATGTATGTGTCTACAGGATTGGAGATCAGACGGTGAATGTATGTGTCAACAAGATTGAAGGTCAGACGGCTAATGTATGTATCTACAGGATTGGAGATCAGACGGTGAATGTATGTGTCAACAAGATTGAAGGTCAGACGGCTAATCTATGTGTCTATAGGATTGGAGGTCTGCTCACAGCTATAAATACTATGTTTAGGTTTGATCTACACTAACTACTAGTATAGGTCTACAGTATGTGATAGTCTGTTGTATCAGCACCGTCATCTCAGCACCGCTGCTTATTATGGCGTATTGATTGAATATTGCAATTCGATCGACAGCGACCCTGACCTGACAACGGCTTTCTATTGTGGCATTGTAGCCGCCCTCAGGGCGTTCCTGAATGAAGACCACCAGTTCTGTTCAAGCATTCGTAGTTCACTTTACTTACAAACCACCTGCTCTATTTATAACCCACAGTTATTTAACAATCGTTTTCCTATAGAACAGTTATCGGTGTACGCGGTGTGTAGCCCCAACCGACTCGGAAGAGGCAAATAGGTAGGCCAACAACATTGTCAAAAAATAATTTTATTAATAAAAATAAAAATAAATTTGATTCAGATGTAAAAATGATCCAGTTTATTAGCAAGATTAAATAATTTTCTATACGAAATCTATATAAATAAAAATTAAATGAAAGCCAAAATGTTTGTACGCGCATAACTTGGAAATAAATTCACCAAATTGGAAAAATATTTTTTTGTTGTGTATGTTATTGTCATAACAAGGTTTGCATCAAAGAAAATGTTTAAAAATTGCATGGATAAGTTTTGAAATCATATAATATGAAAACTGAGTGAACGAGTGAGGGAAAGTAGTGGGAAACTCTACAATATTCATACTAATATTATAAATGCAGAAGATTTCACCCGCTGAACCTTTTTGAGTTGTAGACTTGTGGTAAAACTTAGACTGTTTATTTACAAATCTAACCCTGAAGGACTAAAATAAAAAACTAAAAAATAATATAGATGACATGTAGAAGATATGAAATCTCTTACATTGATAACTTGTTATACCATTCGCGTGCGAAGCTGCGGGGCTAGACCAGCTAGTCATTTATGAAAATAAACAAAATCAAAAAATGATTTAAAAATGTACCATAAAATCCATAAATTAATATCCAAAAAATAATTACATATCTGCACTAATATTGTTAAGAGAAATATTTGAATTATTGTTTGTTCGTCTATACTCTCTACTACTCTATAGTAATATTATAAAGATAAAATATTGTTGTGAGTTTGTAACAAATATACTTACACCATACCTTCACATGATATAAGATTTTAATATTTAATTACAAATACAATGTTCCGCCATTTCTCAATAGCATGCAAGATGGCTTTAAGTTAGACATACATAACTATAATATCTACTTTACAATAAAATTGGAAAAATACTTAATAATAATTTTAATTAATTAATACAGCAATTATAACCTAGTACTATTATTACAATAATTACGATTCTCTGAGATTTATTTATATATTCCATAATTAATTCATTTTTTAAACAATACAGCACTCTATATAAATTTTATTAAACTGTTTTGATTAACATGATATTATACATTACACAACTTTTAAAATATATCTCCTCTTTAATATTGTATTTAAATTGATGTTTGAAAGAATTTATTTAATATGTGTATAAGTAAAATATTCTTCCTTTGTATAAAAACAATCATTTTCAACGAACCAATTACGTAAAGTCTTTTTAAATATTTTTTTTTAATTGAGGAAGTGCATTATATTTTTTATCGTTATTATATAGCAATTTTTTTAGAATAATGACATCTAGGAAATTTAATTTGCTTGGATCTCTAGATATATATTTGTTAATTTTATTATCTGGTTCATATAATTCTGGATATTTTGTGACAAAAGAGCTAGCTTTATAAATATACCGGGATGTTAATGTCTATATTTTTAGTCTTTTAAATAATGGTCTACAAATAGTAAGAGAGCTAACTCTACAAATCTGACGTATATATTTTTTTGCGTTAAAAATTCTATTAACGTGAGTTCAATTACCTCAAGAAAGAGGGTTGGTAGCATTAGCCCCCAGTTGCGGTTTCATCTGAAAAATATATATTATAGGTAGTTGTGATTTCACCCGCATGAAAAATCAGATACAGGTAATGAGACAAGTGTTTTAGATTTAAATCATTTAAATCACACGGCCAACAAAAGAAAGTCATTTTTAACTCGTCACTCATCCTGCGCATAGCTTCGACCTAACACCCTGCGATTTCTGTATTTTCCCCAAAATCAAAGATTTGATGAGAGATTTTACTTTTACCAACTCCGAAGAGGCAGTGACAGCGTTCAATCAGCACGTAGAAAACATGCCTTCACATCTGTGGTCCGCCTGTTTTAAAAAATGGTTCGATCGCATGAAAATATGTTTGAAATGTAAAAGATTATTTTGAAAAGCAATAAACATAATATTTTAGTTATAACATGTTGTTTTTTTGAGTTACGCAAAACTTATAGAGTGACCTACGTATATTAGATGTATGTAATATTTTTGGAATTTGATAATATGTATTTGGGTATGACGATATAGATATTTAGGCGTCGTTTATGTTTGTATATTTGTATGTTTGTTCATGAATTTCTCGGAAACTAAAATTTATATTGAGATACTTCTTCTCGATTTAAAGTTTCCTAAAAATCGGTCCAATAGTTTTCGAGATACTATGTATTATAAAATTGATATTTCAAGTCGGTTTCATTTTTCAAATCAACACGAGTTTAAAATAAAAATGTAGTTCAATAATAATAAGAGGATAAAGTATAAGATATAAAAATAAAATTAGGCTCCGAAGACGTATTTCGAGGGCGAGAGAAATGAGTTACTGGACCCTTAATATGCACTATTTTTGCTCAACAGTTCTCTGTGCCTACTGTGTAAATAATTTGACGTTAAGATGTATATTTATATAAATTAAAACTTAAATTTTGGGGAGTTTGATTACTTTTCTTTGGGATTTTTGCAGACAAAAAATATATTTTACTTGGAGCATCGCGAATTCCGTTCC
This sequence comes from Apodemia mormo, assembly GCA_036924255.1. Lineage (NCBI taxonomy): Eukaryota > Metazoa > Arthropoda > Insecta > Lepidoptera > Riodinidae > Apodemia > Apodemia mormo. The sequence goes on from JAUPFN010000013.1 coordinate 636,061, forward strand.
GTACAGAAAATAGATAATATTATGTAAGAATCGAATTGAAATCGTCACAAACTACAATTTCGAAAAGGAATTTCAGATAAATATGTGTATATATTATCGTATATGTCATACATATTATAACTAGCTGCCTCGCACAGATTCGCCCGCGAGTGTGTCATCAATGTCAGGAAATTCATGTAACCTTTCATCCCCTATTTGAACATATTAGGGTATGTTTTTTGAAAAAAGTAGCCTATGTTCGACCCCAAGTCTTTAACTATCTTAACTCAAGTGTATGTAGTATATAATTGACCTACAACGAAAAAGTTAAAAGTACTAAGATTATCTTGACTTCAATACTTTTGTCTTACGTATACAAAGCATTACAAATTTTTTAAATTACGGCAGGACTCTAATAAAAAAGTGACATTACTTATAAAGTGATGTGTGAAGTGAAATCTGGTGGTGGTGACCGCGATAGTGAGGTGGACACTGACGGTATCATGCGCGAGCTGGGCCAGGCGGGCCGCTACCACTTGCGCGTGTACGTGATGGTGGCGTTGGCGGTGGCGCAGGTTGGCATGCTGCACACCACCTACATCTTCATGGCTGCCAACGTGCCTTACCGGTAAGTAATAAGTGTAAAATGAGTACTATATTTTTATTCAGAGTAAAGTTTGCACTATCTACTTAATGTTAGACACGACCTTCACTAATCCATACAAATACATTACTATTTGATGAAATACATCAATTGATTGAACTTAAAAAAAGTTGTTCGTATATGATATAAGAGACATCTTGGCAATATGTATTTATGAAGCGACGTCGTCCACAACACGTTAACATTTACGATAGCATTGTCTGAGCCGGCGTAGTAGTAGATTGTAAGTAATGAATAACAAATTTCATTTACTGACTTCCGCAACACTAGATTTTTGGTGAATGATATACACAGGTTCGAATAAATGAAGTTCGAACAAAGATATTTTTCATTTTGAAAATGAAAATGAAAAATAACTATATTCCTAACTATTTGTTGCCCACGACTTCGTCCGCGCGGATTTCGTTTACTTCGCACAGCTCCTCCTCCGCAGGTGATAGCATGATAATATGTAGCCTATATGTTGACCCGATCTGTTAGTAATATTTATGCAAAATTTGAAGTAAATCCATGTAGTACATTTTGAGTTTACCCCGGACATACATACAGACAAACAGACAAAAATTCTGAAAAATACTATATTTTTGGTTTCAGTATCGATTGTAGATCACACCCCAAGTATTCTTTTAAAAAAATATTCAATGTACAGTTTTGACTTTTCTACCATTTTATTATATGTATAGATTAATTAACATTAGTAAACACCTTGTTATTGTTGGTTGTTTCACTAGGCAAGCCTGTATCGAGGCAACCTTTACTCCCGTTTACAATATTGGAATGTACCTAATTGGTACTGTAACACATCTTTTTAAATAATTGTAATTAGTGTTTAAGATATATTTACATGAATGTAGAAGGGTAGTGTGCATATTTTACAACTAATTATCGCTCTAGGGCTAGTCTTAAAATAGTTATTAAATCTATTTTTTATTTTTAAAAATAAAAATTATGAAATCGAAAAAATATTCTGTGTGAAATAATATGGAATTCATTGGCTCATTTTCTTTGTGTACGAACTAAAAATATTCTTCTCAAGATATTGTTTCAATTAAGCGGATGCCATTTCCGGCCCTGTATACATTTATTTGGCTATGTCGATTTGGGCCCCTTTGGATGAATAAAGTTCATAAATAGCGGTGCCCGACTACTGTATTATATTTTGTTCAAAATTATTACTAAATGTGGTCTCTAATTTTTAAACATAGCTGCAAAATGATCATAGTAGATAAATTGTCGGGCGACCTCATGATAATTTAATTAATATTAGTACGCACGCGTCGCGCTCGTCTGTCGACAACCCACTGCGATAGGGATCTACCAAAATGCAGCTAGCTGTAGGCATTTAACGTGCGTAAGTACATCGAGTGACAGAGGTAAAATATTTTAAAACCTAAAAAAGTATTAATAAATGATAATTATTTCCTTATAAGGGACAAACAGAATCAAATGATACATATTTTAAATTTCATAAATAGTGGTGCCCGGCTACTCTGTCATATTTTGTTCAAAATTATTAGTAAAATACGTAGTCTCTAATTTCTGAACATAGCTGCAAAACGATCATAGTAGATAAATTGTCGGGCGACCTCATAATAATTTAATTAATATTACTGCGCACGCGTCGCGCTCGTCTGTCGACAACCCACTGCGATAGGGATCTGCCAAGATTAGGCATGGCACATTTCACGTATCACTGGTTATATCACTCGTTATAACTTACGTTTCACGCCAGTTATATGCATTGAAACCGTCTGTTAGATATCACGCAAGCATGAATGTATTTTACGTGGGCCTAGCTACTACTTAAGTATATAATTCGCAGAATTCCATCGTGCGAAAGAGACAAAGCAACATCATTTGAGCGACACCGCTATTTCACTTTACTGATCGCTTATAAATTGTAATCGTATAAATAACTATATCAAGTCATTATCACTGCGACATATAACAGGCGGAATAAAATGCATCCACTGTGACAATAATCACCACTAATAAAATATAATGGTCGTGATTTATCACGCGTGATATAATAGTGACAAAAAACAACTTCACGACGTGATATTGACATAAAAGTAGCTATAACTCACATCCCTAGCCAAGATGCAGCTAGCTGTAGACATTTAACGCGCGTAAGTACATCGAGTGTCAGAGGCCTGATATTTATGTTAATAAAAACTATGAAATTGTTAGACCCTATTCTAAACAATAAGTTTGGCAACATACTTTCCATTTCATAAAAAAAGTATACGTGTACACTTCTCTATGCGTTTGTGTGCCAAACTCTGTTTAGTTTGTGTAATATATATTTTTTAATTATAAGCTTGATTTAATGTATTTGCCATGCGTGTTATTTTATAAATATATTTATTTGAATTTATACGCCATATAAACTGAGTTAAATCTCATACTCCTCTATCCACACAATTTTCCTAAATAAAGGGCTATTGTTCTAGAGGGTTTAAAAACTTTCACGTATTGTAAGGTTAATTAAGTTGTTAATTAAGTTAAAATTTAAATTACATACCTAATAGTTTGACACATTTCGTATTCTGATAATTATTTAAGACCAGTAGTGTTTCCTTACACACCTTCCAATTATGATTTAATCCCCAGGGGAAAATTCGCTATTTTACTCTTCAATTGTGTAACATTGTCCCTCGATTGCAGACTAAAGGGTAGTCTGCTCGTTATTTGACGTGTGTTAGATTAGACATTTATTTCAATTGCCTTTCAATGACAATCTTACTATTGAAATACGATTCAGCAACAATAGCTTGTTTTAAATTTATCGTTGAAAATTTTTCAAATTAATAACAAAATAAATATGAGACCATTGATGCCAAGCAATATAAATATAATCTGTGATACTAAGCATACTTAGGTATATTTTGGCTATAACGCGATGCAACTGGTCTCTGGCGCAGACTTTTAGCTCAACAGCATGATAGGTAAATCCCCCGTCGAAATAAGTATAATTACACTAGTTATCTTGCGGGCTTTGCAGAGTAATTGACTCACACATATCTTCACGCCAGCTCCCTTACGGGGCAGGCATAGTGAAGGTCGATAAACTTTCCAGTTCACCACGATTTACCAGCTTAGCAAGATGAATGGTAATACTCATCGCCGAATTTTTACAAACCTGATAATAGATTAACGTCTCATCCGGCACGTAGGTGCTGCCACGCCACCAGACTCCGAGCTATCAAAAAATCTTATTTTCAATAATTTTGCCCAACTCGAGAGTCGAACTTAAGATCAAAGACGAATAGGTTAATCCCAAAACTCGTTGAGTCATTGAAATGAGAAATTATGTAAATGCTTTGCACAATCTTCTAGCAGGAGTTTGGGAAACTTTTCGACTCGGAAAGGAACTTCTGGAGCAAAAAAATACCAAATTCACTTAAAATCTTGCACAACGGTGTAGGCATGGGATATCACCATACATAAAGGTTAGTATTTGTACTCTGGTTAAAAGACAAAAGCCATATCCTATCTATTCTGATATTCCCTGCCACTGGTATCTTCCCTGAACAGATTTTGTTATGTTGATTTTCCATTTCAGATACTTATTAAATTAGCATTTTATGCAACTGGTACTTGCTAAATACCGGTTGCTCATATTCCACAGACCACAGCTTCAACGGTTTGCATACTACTTTAGTGCGCATGCACCAACAACTGGCTTCAACTATACTAATAATCCAGCAAACTTATAACTCGGAGTAAACTCATTTCTATTACAGAAAATGATTCGCTATATGCAAAAAGATGTAGTCATAAAAAGCTTTTTATATTTTAAACTAAGAAAACAATTCTACTTAAAAAATCATTTCTTATTACTCGTCCACAACGTAAGAACCACCCCTAAAAAATGTAGGCTTTTTAGTCCAAGGGTTTAGACCACAGAACATAGTTTAGCCTGAATGTTGATATGTTAGTCAGTGAGTCATAACTTTTCGTTTTATATATACGGGTAATACGGCAACAAGCAGATGGCTATCCTGAAGGAAAGAGATATGCATGGGAAATATCACGATTATCATGTGAAATTTCATGTGAAATGCATTTTTATACATCGCATTTGCTACCTCTCTTCATGTGGTCTGCGAAATATCACACTCAATCAAATCTTTCAATTCTTAATGGAGCGGCAGTGTTATAATTCATATTTTATTTTTAGTAGCTTAATGGTTTTTGGACGTTCGGGTAATTTTATGAGTGAAAATCATTGCCAGTAAAATTTCACATGTGAAATAAACTTGTTTTTTGTTTCATTTCATCCAATTAAAATGAATTAAAAGTAGCAATTACTATCATATTTATAATATATTTATATTTACATATTATATTATTTCCATGCTTAGAAAGAGAACACTATCGCCTATAGAGCAAACCTGGTGTTTTGCTACCTGTGTGATAAGACGGCAATACCACATGCATACCGGCTATCTTATCCTCCAGACAGGAACATTGAGGCTATTGCAGCAGGAATAGTAAGGTGGTGGTACTGTAACAACTTCCTTCAAATTATGATACTAATAATTAATAAAATTAATAAGGTTTCGACTCTGCACGCAGTCAAACGTGTTATTCGGTAACGAAGCTGAAGTCCTCTGCATTAGCATTTAGCAATGAAAGATCTTATTTAAGTATTGCGTTTTATGTAACAAGACATATAGACCTAGTGTCTAACCTTGCCTACTCATTTAATATTTTCTATCTTACGATATCTTCTGTCTTTCTTCACGCGCTTATATAGGTACGTGCTATAACATTGGAGTATATGACACAAATTGGTTAATCGTATGTTAATACACAGTTATATGAGTAAAGTTGTGATTCGCAACACAAATTTAAACCTAAATGAAATTTAAACTGAATTATCAGCATAAATATGTTAGGTGGGCGACATTAGGCGACGGCCGACTTTAGAGCATTTTACCCTACAATGCTTCTTCACAATAATTCAAAAAATAACCGGCCAATGGTCGTTAAGATTGTTTCACTAAGGAGGTGTTACAATGCCACATAACCGGACGATATTTTGCGGACTTGTATAGCCAACCGTTTGCATTTTGCGACCATCTGGCAGAATGGCAGAGGTTCTATTAATTGAAACAGGCCCGGAGCAAGACGGGCAAATGTTGTTATAATGATTTCCCCTGTCTAATTAAATCAATATTGTATTGTCGACAAGCACTTGCGAGGACTTACGTCGAATGAAATGTTATTTGATTTGTAATATCATATTTAATATACACAATACATAATTGTTAGCTTTGTTACTTTTATGTAAAATACTGTCTTTATATAGCACAGAAATACTGCACTACATCTGCTTCGTGTAGGTAAATGGTCGCCATTCTGACCCGTATGTCAATTTCTGATAAACTCAATAGTGTTCAACTTTGGGCCAAAGGTTATAAAGTTATTTTAGAGTATGAAGATGTCCTGTAGTGTGCAGAAATGTGTTTTAAATGAAAGGAGGTCAGTAAATAATAATTAATCGTCTTTGTATCGTACCTATTTTGTACCGTTTTCGTTTGTTATCTTCTCTGTTTTTATATTCCGTATTTTTATGTTCCGTACCTTATGAGGAAAAGATGAAACCTTTATAGGATCACTACATTGTTCGTCTGTCCGTCCATCTGTCCTTCTGTACGTATGTCAAGACTTTCTCTCAGGAACGCGTAGAGTTATCAAGTTGAAATTTATATCAAATACTCGGGTCCGTGGTTCCTCTCAGCTGTGAAAAAGCGAATCTTGTAAGTCAATGCGATCGAAAGATATGACCATTTATGTTGCATATTTAGCGATTTCAAAAGAGAATCAAAACATGTAGGTTCCTTCCCATTGCTTCAGATTTATGAAATTTGGCAAGAAGCAACGTCTTACGGGACATGTAAAAGAAAAATCGGAAAATCTTAAATTTTTAGTTACACCACAAAATAATGCGATCAAAAGGTATGAATGTCGCATATTTTGCGATTTCACTAGAAAATCAAAAATGTATATGAGTCGGTATGCGAGTCCAACTCGCACTTGACCGATTTTTTTTATACAGTAAATTGTTAATAAATAATTATATTGAAACATGACCCGGTTACATGATTAATTGCCACTACAATTAAGATTACTTAGGGATGGAGCTCTGGAAAACTCACAGCAGATTGCAGCGACAACATAAAGTTTACGTTTGCCGTACTAAGTTAAAGGAAACTTAATTGCATTTCTAGACTTTTAACGCGTATTCTAATAACGATTTAGACACATGATGAAAAGAAACGTAAAGATGTAAACAACATGAGTGCGAGATTAGAATGAGATTTTAAAAACAACAAAGAAAAATGTCGAAACGCGAGACTCGAACCCACGACGATCCTCCTTAAGCCGGGACGCTCTGCCACTGAGCTAGTGTCAACGGGCTCGACGTGGCGAAATTCTTCTTTGTTATATGATCGATTACGTCGTATGTATATCAAGCGATAAATACAATCGACGTAATCGATCATATATGAAAGAAGAATTTCGCCACGTCGAGTCCGTTGACACTAGCTCAGTGGCAGAGCGTCCCGGCTTGAGGAAGATGGTCGCGGGTTCGAGTCTCGCGTGTCGACATTTTTCTTTGTTGTTTTTAAAGGTTTTCAAGTATCCCGAGCACCAGATAAGTGCTATAAAATACAAAAAATAATTAGAATGAGATTGTAACAAGAGATAGACGAGAAAGAAGATATATGAATGTGTAAATTTGGGCAAGGAATATTTTGCGTCGATTTTCAGTTATCATTGACAGTTAGTCTGGGCTCGTCAACACAGATGTATTATGAACTAGCTGTTGCCTAAGACTTCGTCCGCGCGGACTTCGTTTACTCCGCACAGCTTCTCCCCCATAGGTGATGACGTGAAAATATGTAGCCTATATGTTGACCCGAACTGATAGTAATATTCATGCAAAATTTGAAGTAAATCCATGTAGTACCTTTTGAGTTTACCCCGGACGTACATACATACAGACAAACAAACATACAAACAGACAAAAATTCTACAAACTATATTTTTGGCTTCGATATCGATTGTAGATCACGCCCAAGTATTTTTTAAAAAAATATTCAATGTACAGTTTTGACTTTCCTACGATTTTATTATATGTATATAGATAATTTTATTAGTTTAAGGTAATGCATGATCGGACAATTGTTAGATACAAATCAGTGAGTAGCCTCTTTTGTAATAACTGCACCGATAATTTCCCAGCCAGTGCACAGGTCAAGGACAAACAACAAAAAATACATCTCGTGTTATGGTCCAGTCGTTGTGATAAATGCGTATGAGAATTTACCTTTTTTAATGAAAACTATTATATTAAACAACATTTAGGACATATAGGCGCAACGCTAGTCATCATAGGAGAAGGACCTGAGGTCAACGCTCTAAGATTTGGGTTTCCTTTGAAAAATTCACCGTCTGCTGTTTTGGCCGGCAGCTTGTAAAAGGAAAGCGATTGCCTACACGTGTTACTGCCACTATGACCACTATGTGGTAGAATTCAGCAACGTCCCGTCTGGGTTTGTTATCAAAGATTTACCACTTCCTGCCACAACTGCGTAAGTGCTTGTGAATATCGAGTTACGGTTTGGAAGGTAAGGTAGCTGGTAAACTAATACACGTGGCATTGCCATCTCGCTGTAGAGAAAGCAACTCTTCATTAACACCTTTGGTGTCTACAGACGAACGTTGTCTCTTCACATCATGAAAACAATCTGCGTGTTTGCTATTTCATAAATTCCAATATGGCGTCACGCCATTATATTTCGGCCTATAATGAACGACATTATATGATTCGGCCTAGGAAATATTGAGACATTTTAAAAAACTTCCAAAAAATTTTAGCGAAACAATATATTTTTTAAATAACTTCCAGATTAATGTACCAATTAATTACAAAATCTAATCAACTCTTTTCCTTAAAAAAGTCCAATGCAATAAATTGCATCAAAATTGGTTTATCCGTTCGAAATTTATCGTTGACAAAGAGTATTGAGAAAAGTAGTTTTTCGACATAACCTCCTTTTCCTAAAAACTACGTTGAATGCCGTTTTTAGAATGAAAAGCGATTTAAAATTTTTAAAGTTACAGCTTTTCAAATATTGAAATTACGCTGTTTACCGCTAACTTACTTCGTATTTTTAAAATAATTTTCAGGGTAATATACTGATTTATTTAAAAATTAAAAATAATACTTCAAAAATTACGTCAAATACTAAAATCGGAACAAATTCGGTAGAAAAAAAGTTTTTTGGCATTTTCTTGTCATTTTTTAACCTATCAACTTTGCAGCTAATAAAATAATTTACAGCCCTAAAATTGCATTTAATGCCACTCGAAATATCGAAGATCAAAATCGATCACCCGATTGGGGCGATGCCAATCTGGTCAAGTTTTATGCGACTAAGACCCAGGCGTGTCTATTCTCTGCTAAACGGAGTCCATTCCAACTATCTCCGTCTTTTCAGGGTATGTCCGTGCCGACAACTGACCACCTCGAGCTCCTTGGTATCACCTTAACGCCTACTCTTAATTTTGGTTCGTACATCGAATCGAAAGCCCAAGTTGCCTCAAAAAAGCTTGGTATTTTGGCCAAGGTGAGACAGTATTTCAGCCCGAGACAGTTGCTCAATCTTTATCAAGCACAAGTCCGTGCGTGCATGGAATACTGCTCTCACCTCTGGGATGGATCCGCCAAATACCAGCTGGATACGCTTGAGGTGATAAAGAGGCGTGTCAAGAGGCTCATAAACGACGATGATCTGGTAGGCAAAAATCTCCAGAGCCTCGCTCATCGCCGCAGAGTGGCTAGTTTATCGGTCTTTTATCGGATACATTTTGGAGAGTGTGCTGCGGAATTGCACGACTTAATTCCGCCATCCCCGTTATTCTATCGATCGTCGAGGCGCAGAGATACTAGGCATCGCCATATGATGGACGTTCCACGTACCCGAACAAAGCGGTTCGACTCGTCATTCTTGATCCGAACCGCAAGAGACTGGAATATGCTTCCTGAGTCTGTGATCCCCGACGGGTACAACCTGGGGGTCTTCAAGAGAAGAGTGAACAGGTACCTTATAGGGAAGCGCGTTCTATCTTAGGCCGCATCTTAGCTTACCATCAAGCGAGATCATGGTCAAGCGTTTCCCTATCGACAGTAAATAATAAATAAAAACACTTACGAAATTGAGTTCACGTACTTGAACGCCTAAAAATATCATCACACTCAAATATTATCCAATTTGCACAATATTACATACATACATGTCAAATTATATATTTAATAAAATATTACAAGCGGATATAAAGACGGATATATGGACAGCAACTTAGTGTAAGTTTCAGTTTTCACAGGGCTTTCATATGGAACTTATTTCAAGAATAAAATTTCGATCAAAGTAGTCAAAAATTCGAAACACTGGTTCGGTACAATACAATAGACATAGGTAACTCAGCTAAATTCCTTGCGTTAACTCAGTAACTCAAGCGCAGTGTACTGCGCCGGCTCATTGCGCTAACTCAAAATTGCGCCATGGCGCAACACATCTGACGCAGTCTGCGGGTAAAGAGAAGTGAGCAGCGAGCGAAACGTGCGCCGTGCGCCACGCTACAGATTCATAACACAAACAGCACACAGCGCATGAATTGCGTTGGTTCATTGGTAACTCAACGAGTGAGTCGCGACACATAAAAGTCATGAGTCATGATAATTGTGCACATGAATGAGAGTTTACTGCGTGTAGTCTCTAAGTAGTCTGTGGTATAACTATGTTGCGCCGTGCGCTAACACATTTTGAAGAAGTGAGTTGACACACCCGGTCAGTGAATTGAGTTAGCGCAATTGCGCGGCGCAGCGCAGTGTTACACATGTCTACAATACAGTATAACAAAAATGTTTCAAGGCTACGTCATTGCGATCATTTCTTTTCAGAACCTTACGTGGAATCCGCAGGAACATTCTAAGCACAGGGAAAATTGTACAAAGTTAAAAAGGGTAATAAATAAATAGAACATGTGATCAACTTTACAGTCTAACCGCTATAGCCACGAGTCTGATATCATGTTTCAGTGTCCGGATTAATATAATTAGTATCTACAATATTTGAAGCAATAAACGATGACGATTATACTAAGAAAATCTCACGCAAAGGCAAATATCGTAAAAAGCTTATCAGTACAAAATCAGTGATACCTTCTTAACTAGACATAAGAAAATATGCTAATTATTCAGTTTACATGGACATTTTCATTAATTCAAGTAGGGTAATCAAATATTTGTAAAAAGCACCTTGACACCATTGATGTGTGTAAAAACAAACATGGTTTTTATCATAACATTAAACTGTAATGTGCATTTTTTTATATCATAAGATAGCAAGCAAGCAGATGGGTCTCTTGATGGAAAGAGTCAACCATCGCCTATATACACCAAAGATGTTAATGGTGCGTTGCTATCTTGTGGCGAGGTCTAATGCCACATGCATAAGTTTACCGGCTACCTTACCCTCCAAACCGGAACACGACAGCGACAAGCACTGACGCTATTGTGGCAGGAATAGGTAAGGCGGTGGAACCAGACCCGGGCGAGACAATGTAGAACTCTACCACCTAGCAGCCACGATGGTAGTGACTCGGTCGCCTTTTACGACCTGCCTGGCAGAACGACAGTTGGCCTATTCTTCAAAGGAGGCCGGGACCAACACGGCGAAAATATATATACAAGCAATAAAACACGTTTGAGTGTGAGTTTGCGCGACATCCGTCCTCACAGAACAAGTAACTCCACTGGCCGAGGCCATGCAGTTGCACACCGCAGTGCGCTCTTTTACTGAATTCCTTAGGAAGAGTCATTTTTTTCCAGCAAAAGAAGTATGACAAATAAATATCATCACACAGGTTGCCTTGCGAGGTAAGTGGAGTGAATAGAATGTCAATAGACGTTCCAGGGTCACCATCATTCACTGGTCTTGCGGTTGACAACATCTACGTTTACTTGATTTGGCTTGACAAATATTTTTTCTTGGTATTTAAGTGAGACCGTCAGAGCCGTGCTGAGGCATATGGATATTAACGCACCATAACCAGTCCAAGCTGATACTCAGATAATGTTTTATAACTAGAGCTTTGTAAGCATAACCAGAAAAAAATATTGTGCTTACGTCAGAGAGGATATCTGTTCTCAACGTCTCAGCAGGCTTGAAGGCAAGGAAATCCATTCTCTGACTACGTGTAGACTGCGACGACCATCCCTGCATCTATGCGTGATGTAAAGTCACATAAGTCCCACAGCGGAAATGCCGAATCAGACCGACTTATAGAACATATCTTAATTACAACAGATTCCGTTCTGCAGCAGATCTACCCCGAAGAGATCGTAATCATCGGTGATTTTAACGCCCAAAATGCCAATTGGCTCGGTTCACATATCACTGACCATGCCGGGAGATCTGTTCACGATTTTGCTTTAGCGTATGGTCTAACACAGCTGGTTACTTTACCAACGCGTGTTCCAGTTGTGGAAGACCATACCTACCTTCTCTGTTAGACCTTGAGCTGACCTCACAGCCGGACAGTTATCAGATTTCTGTAGACGCTCCGCTTGGTTCTTCGGACCACTGCCTAATACGGAGCAAAGGCAGGCCAGCTGCCAGGCAGGTCGTAAAAGGCGACCGATTGGCTATGCGTGTCACTACCATCGTGCCTACTAGGTGATAGAGTTCTGCACTGTCTCGCCCGGGTCTGGTACCACCGCCTTACCTATTCCTGCCGCAACAGCGTCGTAAAAGGCGACTGATTGGCTATGCGTGTCACTACCATCGTGGCTACTAGGTGATAGAGTTCTGCACTGTCTCGCCCGCGTCTGGTACCACCGCTTACATATTCCTGCCACAATAGCGTCAGTGCTTGTCGCTATCGTATTCCGGTTGGAGGGTAAGGTAGCCGGTTAACTTATGCATGTGGCATTAGACCTCGCCACAAGATAGCAACGCACCATTAACACCTTTGGTGTCTATAGGCGTTGGTTGGCTCTTTTCATCAGGAGACCCATCTGCTTGCTTGCTATCTTATGACATAAAAAATGCTGCCGCCGCGTTTGGTACCACAGGTCAGCAGATTGGGACGGGATGCGGCCCTTTTTTACATCTTACCCATGGAGGCCTGTGTGCTTCTCGCTGAAAGATTCAGATGTCGTTGCTAAATGCGTCGTTGATATGGTGCTGCAGGGAATGGAACTTTACATTCTGTTTTCTGCTGTACCCATTGGTGTTAAGTTTTAGCCTTGATTTGGTCGCCAATGCAAAACGGCTTCACGCCAAAAGCAGAAATCCTATCGGGCCTGGGCCACGGCATTGGCATGGCAGGATGTATATACCAGCACACTCAGAAAAGAGTACAATCATGCCTCTAGGTCATTTAAGAGAACCATAGCTAAAGCATAATCAGAGCATATTAGTAAAATTGGCGGGAAGCTAGTTCACCTTCCTTCGGGAACTCGTGCGTTCTGGTCTCTAGCTAAAACTGGTCTCTAGCCTAAAGGAATTTCTGTATGCCCTTTACTTTCCACCTTTCTTTCCCACCTTTGCACAAAGATGATGGCTGCCTATGGCCCATTCTGCAAAAGAGAAAGCTGATCTCTTAGGCTCACTTTTTGCAGTCAACTCGACTTTGGACGACCAAGAGAATGCACCACTTACCATCCCGCAGTGTGACACTTCCATTCCATGCTGGAGGTATAGTTCTTGCTAACTGCAGTGCGTAAGGCACTCATTTCCTTGGACATCCATAAGTTGAGTGGGCCTGATGGCATCTCTTCTATCGTACTCAGGATCTGTGCTCCAGAGTTGGCACCGGTCTTGATGCATTTATTCCGGCTCTCCTATAACTCATATGGCGTCATGCCCATAACTTGGAAGACCGCTATAGTGTATCCAGTCCCTAAAAAAGAGATCGGTCGGTCCCGTCCAATTATTGGCCTATAGCGATAACCTCCTTATTCTGCAAAATAATGGAGTCCATTATTAACTGCTAGCTTCTGACGTATCTACAGGAGCACCAGTTGATTAATAACCATCAGTAAGACTTTCGTCACACTTTGGTGATGTTCTGATTTACTTAACACATCGATGGGCGGAGCCAGTGGAGAATAAGGGAGAGGCATTGGCAGTTAGTTTGGATACAGCGAAGGTCTTCGGTCGGGTATGGCACAAGGCACTTCTTTCCAAGCTTCCATCCTATGGGCTTCATAGGAAGTTGTGCAAATGGATCACCAGTTTTCTGACGGATCGGAATATAAAGGTCGTTGTTGATGGTGACCTTAAACTCGTCAATGCTGGTGTTCCTTAAGTCTGTGTACTATCGCCTACGCTGTTTCTTCTGCACATTAATGATATGTTACGATCAAGCAGCATTCATTTATTGTTATGCGGATGACAGTACAGGCGATGCTTTATACTTTGGCCGCAGCGTAATTTCTCGAAAACATGTCAACGAGTCCCGGATGAACTTGTATCAGAAATTGAAGCACAACTTTCCGTAGCTTCGGAGTGGGGTCGATTAAATTTGGTCCAGTTTAACCCCATTAAGACACAAGTTTGCGCGTTTACCACTAAAAAATCACCCTTTATCGTATCACCTCGTTTCGAAAATACTTCCTTGAAAGCCACAGTCAGTACTGGAATACTTGGAGTCGACATATCGAGCGACGCTTAGTTTCGCGGTCACTTGGAAGGCAATGCTTAATTAGCCTCGAAAAAGCTGACAGTTCTTAGCAGGGCCAGGCAGTACTTCACATCGGCCTATCGCTTACTGCTTTATAAGGCGCAAATCCGGCCTCATATGGAGTACTGCTCTCATTTATAGGCGGGAGCTCCTTAGTACCAGCTCCTTCCTTTTGATTGCATTCAACGTAGAGTGACTCGAATCGTCGATGACGGGACTATTTCAAATCGGCTTGATTCTTTGGTGTTACGTAGAGATGTGGCATCACTCTGCATCTTTTATCGGCTCTATCATGAGGAATGTTCCGAGGAACTGTTTGGATTAATTCCTGCAGCCGAATTTTACCATCGGACATCGCAACAAAATGTAATGTTTCATCCTCACCATCTCAATGTCTGGACCGTAATCATGCGATTCTTAAGGCACTTTTTGCCACGCCCTACTCCTATGTGGAACCAGCTATCAGCAGATTTTTTTCAAAGAGATACATCTAGGGGACCTTCAAGAAAAGAGCTTACTGATTTTTAAAAGGCCGGAACGCAACTATAACACCCCTGGTAGTGTAGTTGTCTATGGGCGGCGGTAATTATTTGCCATCAGGTGAGCCTCCTGCCCGTTTCCCCCTCTTCTAATAAAAAAAAAGAACCGGCAAAACTTTTTGTTTAACCGAGTTTCGAAACTGAGATCTCATGATCTTTATATCTTTTTTCACTAGAACACGAAGAAGTTCAAAATTATTTGTGTGTTAATAAAAACTATCAGTGTGCCAAATTTAAAAAAATCCGTTCAACCTTTTTGTGTGACTGCGTAACCAATATTTATAGACATGACCTTTCACATTCATAATATTAGCAGGATGTATTTTACAAGGCGTTTAACAAAGATGTGTTTTAATCTTAGAGATAATATATACTCGTAGATAGAGTAGTCGAGCCATAAGCGCGTCTGTAAGCGAAAATGATAGAAAGAAAAAGAAGGAATGCATATTTAATATACGTGTTTCTCTTTAATGACGTATGCGCATTGTATAATCATATTAGATTGTCTTTTCCTGTAATTGATGTGCTTTATATCATGCTTTTTATTACATTTCTCAGCTGCGCAGTGAGCGCAGTGCAAATGAGAAACGAGTGCCAAATTCATTTTTTTCTCCCTATCGACGGGACGATATTTTGCTTGGCTCGTCTACTCTGTGTATAATATCTCTTTGGTATTAACGACTACTTTCCGATTTAATGAGATATTTGTTTCGAGCCAATTAAAGCATTATCAATTAGTTGTTAAGTGTATCGTGTGGAATAAAGGTGGCCCCTTAGATGAAATACCACGTACAACAACATTGTAAAGCTTGAAGGATATGACTTTCCACGTAAATCTTAGCCACAGAGATATTTTATCTATTATTTAGATTATTATTCGTAAACGTGTATAGCCTATTTAGTTATGACAGTCTTCTTCGTTTTATATACACGACTACTGTGATTTTATCATACATCCAGAAACCACCATGTGGGTGGCAGTGGAGGGGGGTAACTCTATCAAAAAATATCACCTAAGATTACAGTGTATATTGATTGCCATTTTAAAGCTTAATAGCAACGCATAGCAACGCACCATATAGCAACGGATCATTAACAGCTTTAGAGTGACTTTAGGCGATGGTTTCTCTTGCCATCAGAAGAGCCATCCGCTTGTTTGCTATCTTATGATACAAAGAAAGTCACCTTGGATTTATTTATTTTATTTAATATGATAATATTAGAATACACCACGTTATACGTATATTATTGCTATAATGTTGTGAACAAGCCATCATCATGATGGGCAAAAAATTATTTTGTTCTAATGACATCTTAATGCCTTACGTCGTTTAAGGCAAATAACTATTTTATATTACGTAAAAAATGATCTTAGGTTTGATATATGTACTTATTCCTATTTTTAAAAAAATGTATATTTGATGGCTTCGTGATATTAATGTATGGTTTATTACATACGATTCACGTAAAAACCAAACGTATTTTAATGAAACTACTGGAACATATTTAGCATAATATGTCTAAAGGTTTCGAGGCGGGTCCAAGTTCAATGGTGACGCAAGATTTTCATTAAAAACGCGAATTTTAACTAAAAGCGAATTTAGTTCTGACTACAAATATAATAGGCATCAAAGAGCGCGCATCGTAATTCAGCTAACTTCATGTCGGTGGCTGCCGGTGTGTGTGCATCGTAATATCAGCTTGCTTCATGTCGGTGGCTGCCTGTGTTTGTGTGTGCAACTTATATCAGCATTCTTCATATCGGTGGTTGCCGGTGTGTGCGCGCATCGTAACACTAGGTAACTTTATGTCGGTGGCTGCCGGTTTGTATGCGCTTCGTAACACCAGGTAACTTCATGTGGGTGGATGCCACGGCCGGTGTGTTTGTGTGTGCAACTTATATCAGCTTACTTCATATCGGTGGCTGACGGTGTGTGTGTGCGCATTGTAAAAATCTCTCGTCGAAATTCTACTGTAACTCTGTCAAATTATAGGATAATAAAAAACTAGGACTTGTTTAGGAGTTTGATTATAGACCTTCCCGGTCTATGATGAAACTTCAGCTCCATAGACAGATTAAATGGATACGCCTTTCAAGACAATATATGTATAAATTTGCCGGTGTAACGCAATTACACACAAATACAGAGTTATACTACTTATTACTAATTACAATATTTATGTGGTCTCTGGTTCCATGTAACAGGGTGGAAATTCGAAGTTTGACAGACTTTAGCTGTAAACAACATAGTACATACGTGTGTGTGTCAAACGCAGTGTAGTGTATGTAACGTTTTTTATTAATTTATTTATAATTAAATATTAAAAATATTCTTCTAAACTTTTTTACATATAAACCTTAATTGTGCCAAATTTTGTACTCCTCGTAATTTTTGTAAGATAATAGAAAAATATGTCAATGTAATAACTTTTAATGTGTAACACGCATCTCAGTTTTGTCATAATCCATACTTCCATACTAATATTATAAATGCGAAAGTAACTCTGTCTGTCTGTCTGTCTGTTACGCTTTCACGGCCAAACCACTGAACCAATTTGGATAAAATTTGATACAAATATAGTTTGAGACCCAAGAAAGGACATAGAATAGTTCTTATCCCGGAAATCCCATGGGAACGGAAACTATGAGGGTTTTTATTTTAGAATTTTTTCCACGCGAACGAAGTTGCGGGCACAGCTAGTAACGAATAAAGTCATTAATATTTTATGTAGGTACCTTTTGTCGACACGTATAAACATAATCTAAAATCAATAAGTAGGTAAAGTTTGTGAGTTTGTTTGTTGTAAGTAATCTCTGGAACTAATGAACCAATTTTGAAAAAAAAATCTCTCGGCAGTAGCAAGCTACATTGTTTTTAAGACTCGGATAAAAAGTAGCCTACTAGTTTTTTCCTAGTTTCTATTTAGTATTGAAGAACAAAACTTATTCATATTTAACTACATGAATAAGTTTTATTGTTCTATACTAAGTCAGTCAGTCCAGTCAGTCCAGCTACATTAATGAAGCAAAAAAAAAAAAAAATTAAAATAAAATTTCACAATATACATGACTAGTTTGCAAAAAATATAGAGGAGGCCATATTTAAAACTTGCAATTTAGTTGTCAAGATTATATTTGAAATCAGTCTACTGTTTCAAATCAGCGAAATCATTCAAATGCTTTACCTAATTTTTGTATGTTTTATAATCAGCACATTATCCTAGGACATACTAAGATAACTATTACTAGTGCTGCTTGTATAGATAATAAAAAACAAATTACTTTTATGATTTTCTCAGAGGTCTCATTAGTTACCAAAGTGAAGTGAGCTGTTAAAAACAAGCTTCTGTTTAAATTGTTAGTTGTACTACGAGTAAATGAAAATAACTTTTTGACTAGGTTATGCTGATGTATATTATTGATGTGATATTATATATAAACGTTATGAACAAGATCGATCTAAATTTTGAATCTATCTCATTTATAGCCACGATGTTGTGATAAAAATACTGAAAATAAATATGCATAATTATACCTAAATAATTACAAAAATTGTAGGGCATTTAAAAACAGAAATTTCTAGCACGATTTTAATATTTTTTTATGGTGTATTACACCTATTCTACAAGTTAGATTCATTTGATACCTAAATTAGGTGTATGGTATGAGAAAAATGTAATTTTTGATGAGTGATGACATGGCGTCAGCAAATTTCATTTTATTGTTTTTTTCGGGTTATTTACAATATTTCGTTGATTTTGATTTGAACATAACCGCTCACACCACCAGCCATTTTCGTATTTTTTTCTAAAAACACACAGACCGTTACGCGCACGCGTTTCGAGTCCGTTCCGGTGGACCGTGGTCACAAAAATGGTTTATGAGTTGTTTGGATTGAATCCGATACTGTAAAGCATATATTTTTTTAAGAGGTCTTGAGCACTGCAATATACTGGTGTTAGAATTGTTTAATTTAAATGGCTTAAGCTACAAAATAATTCAGGTGTAACACGACACTTTGAGAAAAATATGACTACTTGTTAGTCGAGGATTTTTAATTCAAAAAGTAAATCGATGACCTATGCTTTTTATATTTTTTAAAATAATTGGTAAACATATACATAGATACGGAAAAAAAATAAACAACTATATTATAGTACAAAAATATTTATTTACATAAATATTAATATCTTTTTTTTTCATAATTAATACGTAATTTTTTTCGTAATTTTTAAATAATTTATTTCTTTTTCAATTTTACAGCTATGTTAATTTTTTTTAAACATTGTTTAGGATATTTCACATTCACATCATATGATTTTTTTGAGATCATAGATATCAACACTAAAATTTACGAAAATAAATAAAAATAGGTACCGTCATACCCAAAGCGCTGATATCATTAAGTTGGTCATTAACGAAATATATGTTTTATTAATTGATTTTTACGGTTTTTTGACAAAATTATTATCTAAACTGTTAGATCTTGAACTAATCTTGATTATACATAAAGTTTACTTGTTGATTAATACGCCAAAACACTTTTAAATTAACGTGTACCATAAAATGCAACCAACACATAACACACAGCACGAATCAAAATGGCGAACTAAGTTCTTTTATTTTTCCCCAAGAGCGTATTTGAAAAAAGAATGCCAATTGGATGTTATTCTACACAATGTGTCGTTCGAAAACGATAAAATACTATAGAGTATTGTATTAAAACTGGTAAATAGTGAAAATGTTTTTTTGTATGAAATTAGCGTTGGTCTCTATTGAGACCATAGTGTATTAACGATTTTCTCAGAGGTCTCATTAGTTACCAAAGTGACGTGAGCGGCTAAATGTGATAAATTTGTTTGTTCAAAAGTGAATCTCATATTTAGTCCTAAATATGAACAGGCTTACTGAACAAACAAGGTCACTCAATAGGTACAGCAACCATTCAATGTCCCGAAGAATAGAGTTATAAAAGTATCTGTCATGAGCTAAGGCTGTTAGTCCAGTCAGAATGAGCATGAGGCTAAGATACGCATCAGCGTATAGCCAATTTTTTGTGGGAAGTGTGAACCCACTAATATACCTTGAAGTTGCCTCGACATAACACATGTTTTCGTAAACAGAAAAATTATTAAAAAAAATAGTTTTATTTAATTTTTTTCCTTGGATCCGGTTTGATCGAAAGATGCTTGGTATAAACGTGGACCGTTATCGTGCCTTTTACTAACCAATGAGACCTCTGATT
The DNA here is from genome assembly GCA_036924255.1 of Apodemia mormo. Taxonomy (NCBI): domain Eukaryota; kingdom Metazoa; phylum Arthropoda; class Insecta; order Lepidoptera; family Riodinidae; genus Apodemia; species Apodemia mormo. Next base: position 656,256 of record JAUPFN010000013.1, read on the forward strand.
CCATTAATACACTACGGTCTCTATAGGGACCGACGCCAACTTCATCTAAAAAAACAATATTTTCACTATTTACCAGTTTTAATACAATACTCTATGGTATATTATCGTTTTCGAACGAAACATTGTACAGAATAACATCAAATTGGCATTCTTTTTTCTTGGGGAAAAATAAAAGAACTTAATCCGTCATTTTGATTCGTGCCGTGTGTTATTTTAAAAGTGTTTTGGCGTATTAATCAACGAGTAAACTTTATTTATAATCAAGATTAGTTCATAACAATTTTGTCAAAAAACCGTAAATATCAATTAATAAAACATATATTTCGTTAACGTCCAACTTGATGTTACCAGCGCTTTGGGTATGACCGTACCTATTTTTATTTATTTTCGTAAATTTTAGTGTTGCTATCTATGATATCAAAAAAAATTATATGATGTGAATGTAAAATATCCTAAAAAATATTAAAAAAAAATTGACATAGCTGTAAAATTGAAAAAGAAATAAATTATTTAAAAATTACGAAAAAAACTACGTATTAATTATGAAAAAAATATATACTAATGTTTATGTAAATAAATATTTTGTTCTAAATAAACGACATATATTATGTTGTTTATTTTTTTCCGTATGTATATGTTTACCAATTATACAAAAAAATATAAAGAGCATAGGTCATCGATTTACTTTTTGAATTAAAAATCCTCGACTAACAAGTAGTCATATTTTTCTCAAAGTGTCGTGTTACATCTGAATTATTTTGCAGCTTAAGTCATTTAAATTAAACAATTCTCACACCAGTGTATTGCAATGCTCAAGACCTCTTAAAAAATATACGCTTTACAGTATCGGATTCAATCCAAACAACTCATAAACCATTTTTGTGACCACCATCCACCGGAACGAACTCGGAACGTGTGCGCGTAACGGTCCGTGTTTTTTAGAAAAAAATGCGAAAATGGCTGGTGGTGTGAGTGGCTAAATCAGTTCTATAGAAAAATCATGTGAGACTGCTATGTTTCATCTTCAACATAATGTTTTTTAAAAAGTAGTTTATCAATTATCATGAAAGCATCAATATTTTTTTTAATCGATCGATTTCTCAAAATACTTGCTGAATACCACTTGAATTTTTTTTCCTACTTTGTGCTTTCTAGAAAACATGGTAAAGGCGAGTAGGTATTTTTACTTTTTTATTTTTGCTTTATTGTAAGCCAAAAATATACATTTTCGTACTAAAGGCAAACTTAATGCCTATTGGCATTATCTACTAGTCAAGTATTTTCGCGAGTCGGGAATTGTAGCTAAAATTTGCAACGAAGATACTTAGATAAACTTTAAATGACTATTTCAAGAGTAGCGTTGTCTACGAGATAAGGCGCTTTGAAAATAAATATGTTAATGATGATATGTTCAGTAATTAAAAAATATATATACTGAAAATCCAGTGTATAATTGCAATTTTCTGCTGCACTAACAATCTCACAAGATTTTTCAATAGAACTTTTGTTTAGGGCATGGTAGTTAATTGGTAACACACAACTTTTATGTCGAGCAATTTTCAATAAAACTGGTTCCAAGAAAAAAAAAAACTAAAAAAGGTTAAAACTTTTAAAATACTTTCCTGGTTAAAACATTCTGTCGAGGCCAATTTTTTGTGCATATTCGTCGAGTCCATACCACCTACCTACAAAAGAATAGTCTTGGTGCTGCTGTTAGAATAGTAGTGGGACTGCTTTTGTATTTTCCGACTGGACTAGTTAATTTGACGTTGTACTCCAACATTTAAAAGAACAAATCAAATAAACGTAAGTAATAATATGCAATATTAGCATTGTACTTGTTATAATTGAATTTGGAAAACATATCGATAATTTGTTTGATTAAATGTTGTGTTTTAAACTCCTTTATCCTAATCCTATTCCTAATTTTTAAGCTACTGCTCATAAATCAATAAGAAAACCAGAATAAAAGATTGAAAGGTAAATTTTCAAATGTTTATGTAAGGTAAGCATAGTATAGGAGTAAGAGGCTTGCCTACTTTTGCTAACATGATAATTGTAAAAAATATGCTTATGTAATACTTGAATGATCCCTAAGACCAAACAAAAACTAACTAACACGGCAAGTTAAATAAAAGCTAGCGAAAATGGAAATATTCTATTTTTTTTGAGGCAATAACTTTGAAAATCTAGTTAGGTATATAATGTAACTGGAAGTAAAATATTACAATAATGTTAAATTCGTAGGCAGTAAATTAACATGTTATGTGGTATCGTTAAACAACTGGAAATAAAATATTACAATAATGTTAAATCTTAGGTATAAATTAACATAATATTATGTGGCATCGTCAATGTTGTGTTCCGGTTTGGAAGGTGAGGTGGCCATCAAACTTGCGCATCTTAGTTGCCACTCGCATGACTACGCACAAGTCGAATAGAAGTCTTTGGTTTTTATGTTCGGGGGTAATCTTTAAATTAGGGGAATAATTTGCATGTGAGCAGCCTTATTATAATACGTGCTTTTTATTTTTATATCATAGACCAGTTTTTTTTTATATTATTACGTGTTCTCGAAACGTTTGGTGAGCACTAAGTTGAGGTCAGCACGGCACTGAGCTCGGTGACGATGCCAAAGATGTCGCGTTCGTGTTATCCTTCGCTTGAGCGGCCTCACCATTAATGCACTTCCGATGTCACTATCAGTTAGAAGTACAAAAACAACATTCAGTTTATAACTGTGTTTACAATTATTTGAGGAAAATCTTCAAAATCTACAGAGGAAAAATATGAAGGACTTCTGGACAATATAATTATTATATCTTCTAGAGACAATTATTTATTAAACTTCTATTGGAAGTTAATTCATTTGAAACCGTAATTAAAAGCATTTACTACTGACCCATTGCAACTTCGTCTGGGTTTTATTACAATACTTTCTGCACCATGCTCGTGCAGCCCGCTACATTATAAAAGTTTTTGATGTAATGATCCAAATTTGTTCAGTAGTTTTGGCGTGACTGAGTAACAAACATCCATACATCCAAACATTCGCATTTATAACATTTATGTAGATTAATATAGGTATAGAATATAGATATAACACACATCCTACTGCTTACCAAAGTCGTGATTTTATGAAAATGTATGTTATTAAACTAGGTCAATATTTCCCAAACTAGCGGTTGCGATCCACTGGTGGGTCGTGAGCGAGTATCGAGTGGGCCGTGAAATGGACGACACATAGACCGCATTCCATTGAGCTCTTATGTGAATATGTTTGCCCTCTTTTCTCTAATATAGTTAAGAGGTAGGTTAATAATTGGTTCCTTAAGTCGGCCGGACTCCGATCCATCTAGGATCAGAGTCCGGCCGACTTAAGGAATCACTAAACTAGGTAATTCACGCAGCTTCGCTCGACAGTGGATTACCAGGTTATCAATGTAAGAAATTTTATATCGTCTATTCTATACTACCTTCAAGAGTTCTAAAAAAATTGGTAAAGCGCGTTTATAGACGATAGTTATCTTTTTACACCAGAAGAGCTAATGCTACTTAATAAACAGTCCTACAATGTGAAAAAAGTATGATGCTTTGAGGATACAGTTATCTGTGAATAAAGGTGATCAATTACCATAAGGCCTCCTGGCTGTTTCTACCTTAAATAAAAAAGTTTCTCGACAACATCAGTAAGATTAAACCGATCAAGATGGCCAGAGTTTGACCAGATGGGCGTTCAATTAGTGAGCCCAATAAACAAAACAAACATTTGCATGAGATCAAGCAAAATAAATTGCCGATTTAGTCCACCTCGGTTCATGGCTGCCTCCTCGCGCTGTTCTAACAAGTACAAAAGTACTAACCACGAGAACATACGTTACGCAATACCCGTCAACTTTCACGCTGCGCACGTCATCGATGTCAATAGTATACGCAATCGAGGCAAGCTTCTTGGCGCCAGGTACAGGTGCCAGCCTACCTATCTATATTAAATTATCTAACTAGCATTTTAAATGCAAAAGTTTGTAAGTTGGATTGTACCTTAATTAAAGGCCAGTGAAGTTAGCCTCCAATTGTCATAATAAAAAAATAAGTGAGTTCTAGTCGCTCTCCACATAGTTCTGGAGTTCCTTATATTGTTAGAAGTAGTGCTATTGTCTAAATAGCTCGAAACTCCTTTTTAAAAATGGAGTGGGAGCTAAGTTCACACCTTTGTATAGTTTGCGGCCTAGTACCGATAAAAAATGTGTGAACGGTTGACCCTACGGGCCATCCCTAAAACTTCCCACTTAATTAAGGTATATTTAGCTCAAAAGAGTAAAAATCTGAGCATAGATTTTTCAGTTCAGTTTTCATTTTTTGTTAAAAATAGCAGTATATTAATTTTTGAAAAGCTGTATATTTTGGAAACGACGAAAATCGAATGCAAAAAGAAAAACTCACACTTAGCACTCTGATGTAATCATGAAAATAGTTAGAAAAGGTTCCTAGGACCTCAAAACGTGGACATCTGGTGAAAACTCGATTTTCGGTAAAATCAGTAACTTCCTTATTTACATACGTAGTGGGAAGTTAAAAATCAATCTGATCAAAAAATGGCATTATGACATATTGTGTAAGAGTTCTTTGGAGCCAACAAAATCCTGCCAAAAATTTAATTTTTCAAAAACGACCTTTGGCAATAGATGAATAAATGATTTGATTTAGCTTGTTATGAAACAGGCGAAGCCGCGGTGGTAGCGTAAGCGCGGATTCAGCGTTGTGGGCACTGATGCTATATAAATAAATAAATAAATATCCAAACTCTAACATTTTTTTGCACACGGTATCTATATATATCTATACATATAATAAAATCGTAGGAAAGTCAAAACTGTACATTGAATATTTTTTTAAAAGAATACTCGGGGCGTGATCTACAATAGATATCGAAGCCAAAAATATAGTTTTTAGAATTTTTGTCTGTTTGTCTGTATGTATGTCCGGGGTAAACTCAAAAAGTACTGCATGGATTTACTTCAAATTTTGCATGAATATTACTAACAGGTCGAGTCAACATACAGGCTACATATTATCACGCTATCACCTACAGAGAAGGCGCGGTGCGGAGTAAACGAAGTCCGCGTGGACGAAGTCGCGGGCAAAAGTTAGTTATACAATAAAAATACTCCTGAGGTACTCGGCCACTTTCTGCTGAAACCATATGATCGACCAGCTAAAACATATTTAATTCAAATATTTTTTGTAATTGTCCTCTTTATAATTTTTGGGTGGCCATCACCACAACATTTTTGGAGGGCTAGATCCATGATTGGTTGAGTGATGGTGATAGATAAACAATACTAGCGGATAAGTCCGGCAAAATTTGTTGTCTGTTTCTAATTCAGCAGCATTTAAAAACCACGTATGCCGCAATTTGATAAGATCGTAAAGCTCGCTGTGGGATCAAAGTTTTTGTGAATATATCTTTTTGTAATCGAGTGAAAAGGAGTAGTACGTGTTGCCTAAATAAAATATAACTAGTCTTCTTCTTAATTCTGAACTATAATATATTAAGCTTAAAAACAATAAAGAAAAATATCGACACGCGGGATTTGAACCTGCGACCATCTCCCTAAAGCTGGGACGCTCTTCCACTGAGCTAGTGTCGACAGGTTCGGCGGCGAAATTCTTCTTTGCTATATGATCGATTACCTCGATTGTACTGATCACTAGGTGTACATACGGATAACCAGTTAAATGAGTTCTGTATGTAGTTAAATACGTGTAACTAGTTAAATGAGATGGGACGCTCTTCCCTGGAAGGGTAGTGCGTCCCATCTTAGACCACATCTTAGCCCAAGCGAGATCGTGATTAAGCTCTTCCCTATCGATACTAAATCAAGTACGTATCTAAGTTTTCTGTAGGTTTATAGTAAGTAAACACTGGCCTAGGCCAACACGGCAATGTAATCAACATAATTGTTATTGTGGCAGAACACAGTATTGTACAGCAAACCGCGTCAGCGCCAGTCTGTCACCAGAGCGCTCGTGCGCAGCGCGTTCCACTCGTATGTGTTAAGTGTGTATGAACCATGGCGGACAAAGTGGACGTCGGCGCGCTCATGAAGGAACTGGGGCAGTTCCGGAGGTTCCACCTGCTCAACTACGGGTATCTCGCAATACCGGTGTTTATGGCCGCCCTATATGGGATTAATTATGTATTTTTGGCGGGGGAAGTGCCTTACAGGTTCGTGCTCTGGAATTTTATAACAGGGAAAATAATTAACTCAACATTTAATTGATTTTTTTGGTATGATTATTTTAAATGTTATTGTTTGAAATTTTCTATATTTTCAACCGAGTTTCTAAAAGAAGAAGGCTATCAATTCGGCTGCATGATTTTTACGTTTGTTACCCCAGAACTTGGCCATTTATGAATGGATTTTTAAAATCATGATTTGTTTGAAAGCGTATTTGAACACCCCGTGTGGTTTCATTTTAATTTGGTGAAGATCTCACGCAAAATTTCGGAAATAGGTATAAAAAATAGGGACTCGTTTGCTGCAGTTTCAACGCGTTAAAAATAATATTCTGTTTAAATAATGTTATAGTATGTACAGTAGAGTTCTGCATGATTTCTACCGAGTCCGGTACTACCGCCTTGTAGGCATATCACTTTAATTTGTTTTATATTATAAGGTAGTAAACAAGTAGATGGCTCTCCTGGTGCATGGAAATAACCAGCACTATGCCGCCCTCGGAGAGAAATGCATCATTAACATCCCTAGTGTCCATAGGCGATGGTTGTCTTTCCATCCGAAGAGCCTTGCTATTTGGAAAGTTTTTTGATATCTTCTGATATAAAAAAAATCCCGAAACTCGAAATGGTAATGCAAGCAAGCAGCTTGAATTTTGTTGCCGTAATGTTCGAAGCATTTTTAAGATAAAAATGCTTCGAACATTACGGCAACGGATGAGGGCAAAAAGTTGTCGAATTATAACAAAAAAAACATGAATGTCGATATACGAATATATACTTTGTTAATAAAATATTTTAGAGCTTAAAAATCTAAAAAAATCAAAATCATCGTTACCAATAATTAAATTACTGTCATTTATAACAAAATTCAGATTTTTGTACTCTGAAAAAATCTATGCATAAGTACAGTTTTTGTTCCTTTGATTTGAGCTTAAAATACCTCAACTTAACGGGAAGTTTCAGGGATGGCCTGCAGGGTCAACGGGCTTACAATTGTTTAAAATAATATTATAATTTTTATACATATTTTATGTAATATATATTAGGTATATAAAATATATATTAAATTTCCACGCTCTTTTTCTAAATAGAAACTGTCCTATGTAAACTGTACAGTTTTTGTTCCTTTGATTTGAGCTTAAAATACCTCAACTTAGCGGGAAGTTTCAGGGATGGCCTGCAGAGTCAACGGGTTTACAATTGTTTAAAATAATATTATAATTTTTATACATATTTTATGTAATATATATTAGGTATATAAAATATATATTAAATTTCCACGCTCTTTTTCTAAATAGAAACTGTCCGTTATTCTAAGTTTCGATCGAAACCGGTTTGATTTATTATTTGTTTGCAACAGGTTTGTAATTTAATCTCAGCCATAAATGAACAGATTTGGATGTTTGGGAATTTTTTGGATTTCATAAGCTAAAGAGTAAAATGTTGATTTCTTAAAACTTTCCGCTAATGTTTTTTTTTAAGTTATCCCATGATGCTAGTTCCGGTATAGTTCACTTTCTATATAGCGTGGCATCATCACGCAGGTTGTCTTGCAAGTAGGCAGAGTAAACTGAAGGTTTCTCGGTTCACCGCGATTCAGTGATTGAAAGAGTGATAACACGTGCGTGGTGTGGAATCCTAAACCACGACAAATGTCGCAGTATCTGAAGGGTTATTCAATGCTGGTCTGGGCCCCCTTTAAGGAATAGACCATGTGCCATTCTGTCAGGCAGTTCGTAAGGTGAATGATAGGTAATGCGAGTCATTACCATCGTGGCTTCGGGCGATAGAGTTCTATAACGTCCTGTCCGGGTATCATATCATCACCTTAACTATTCTCACTGCATAGCGTCAATTCTTGTCATTGTAGTGTTCGTGTTTGGAAGGTAAGGTTAAGAAACATTCTTAGGGCGGGTCTTAATTTAAAATCTGGCAGAGTACTCTGCTCACCCGAAACGCCCGGTTTTGCGGTAATTGTCATTTGGACCAACTCTTAAATTCATTTCGCTTTGCTATTTTTTGTTACAGTTAAGTGTCCTTCCCCTCTGCCAGCTAAACAATTGGTTTTGGGGATGTGAGAAAATTCACGGTAGTAGTGTAGTATGGTAGTGTTGAAGTTGAAAGGAAAATTATTACGGCCCAGTAGACTTAACAAGTTTATGAGTAACAGCTGAGCAACTCACAAAATGAACTTGGAGAAGCTTTTATAGCCGACGAACTTGTGGTGCTCATATACCTATCTAAAGGGTGAAATTGTTAAAAGAACCCTGTTCTTAGTCCATAATATTGTAAAGGGTAACTACGGAACCCTGCATTAGGCACTTTGCCGGTAATAAAAATATTTTCTTAGTTCTTACTGCCAGTCTGTTTTGTTGTTTGTTGCTTAATTTGGTTAATATTTTTGATATAGTATTACTACACACGACAGCTTGTGTAATCAAATACATATATGAGAACTACTCGTAAAGTGGAGCAGAGCTATAGCACAGGCCTCGAACCTATAAGAGGCACAGGTCCCTTACAGAACAGGTGCGTCACTTGTCACTAAAACGTTATATATGTTTATACTTTGAACACTGAATATCGTCGGCACTTGGTAAAACTCCATGTTAACTTATATTTATATCGTATTAAGAGGCTAGTTCCCGACCGTGGGAATTTAAAATTGAACACACACATCCATATATTTCACTAATCATATACGTCGACCATGCGTCACACTAGGGCCCGCACTAGGCCTAGAAAATGTGTATTCATTGCGTGTTTTCTTCTGCGACATACGTAATGGCACTTACAAAAACCGCAGTGTTTCTATTTTTCATTGATTTGGCAAAACTCAAGGTGGAGCCGTAGTGAACGCGTTCTACGTGTAGTAATAGATTATGTTGTCCACAACTGATTGATAACGTATAATTTTGATTAAACTGCGATTAAGTACTAATACTTAATTACTTAAATAATTCATTCTTCAGAATATAATACAGGGCCATGGTACGTAAATTAAATGTACCTATATTAAAAGCGGCTAAAAGTATTTAATTTTTTTAATGTATCACAAAATTAATCAAATCGGAACCGATCTTCTCAAGGGATCATAGTAATTTACGTATCTATATATGTACATATATTCAGTAACATAAAAGTACACAGTCTTACAACACGACTTATTTGTGGTTAAATTTAAGTTATTATTTAATGTGAATGAAGCCATTGGTGGCCGCTCTGTTATTCAAATAGTTAACAACCCTGACTACGCAATCATTGGGGCTTGGGTTTGATTACCCACAGGGTCAGGCATTCATATATTGAGCATAAGGTTTGTATTTCTGGGTTTGGGTGTTTAATAAACATATTTGAGTGTTTATATGTGTATTTCTATGTATTCATGTCATTGAGTAACACTCACATAATTAGCAAATAAATTGCTTACTTTGGGGTTAGGTCAATTTGTGTAATTTATATACCCATATTATTTTTATTATTCTGATATAAAGTTTGTTTGTAATTAAATAATCCATCTAAGCGGCACCTATGCTTATAAGTATTTCATAATTAAAATAAAATAAAATTTACCTCGGAATGTTGATCGATTCTTATGTTTACTAGGACTCACCAGTTAGTCATTCAGTAAAACGGGTGGTGTCTCTGATCGCCCCATTTGCCAACTTTAATAGGTCTATTATTGAAAATTTGACTTAACCAAACTAGGGAGCCCATGCTCTGAGTTGAGCAGTGTAACTAGTAAATTAATGCAGAACTCATGCTTTCTTTATTTACCCCATTTCAAATTCAACAAGTCTTCACAAAATTGCTGTGGATTTGTAAATTTATTAAATCTTGATTAACATTGCAATTTTTCTAAGTATTGGCGGATAAATTTTGAAGCATCATTATTATTCAATATTATGCTATTTTTACGCTTGTACGAATATGTAGGGGAAAATTGGATGAAGTCATATAAATAATAGTGACTGCATATTTTTAGAATTTCTCTTTTATATACAAGGGTATGTGAAGAAAATAAAAAAAAATACTTTGCTTATAATACAGTGACATAGTAGAAAATTTAAAAAATATTTTTAAATTCCCACAACGTATATAGATAGAATTTACTCATTTTGCTCCGATTTTCAAAAATCGATTTTTCATTAGATCTTAATGGTTTAAGATGACGTCAGTATGTCTATGTATGTATGTGTGTGCAAACATCGCACTACTTTTGAACGGCTTGACCTATCGAAACGAAGTTGATGGCATTCAATTGGACTCCAACCAACTTAGACTGTCTGAAGATTTGAACCAATTTGGTTTAGGAAATTTTGAGAAATTTGGAATTAATCGCCGTGATGGTCCCGGCCTCCTTTGAAGAATAGGCCAACTGCCGTTCTGCCAGGCAGGTCGTAAAAGGCGACCAATTGGCTATCGAGTCACTAACATTGTGGCTACTACTGTCTCGCCCGGGTCTGGTACCACCGCCTTACCTATTCCTGCCGCAATGAAGTCAGTGCTTGTCGCTGTCGTGTTCCGGTTTGGAGGGTAATGTAGCCGGTAAACTTATGCATGTGGCATTAGACCTCGCCACAAGATAGCAACGCACCATTAACATCTTTGGTGTCTATAGGCGATGGTTGACTCTTTCCATCAGGAGACCCATCTGCTTGTTTACTATCTTATGATATAAAAAAAAATCAAAAATTTTTTTGACGAAATAGCATTTTTTTAAAATAACTTCTAGGTTAATGTACCGTCTGAATACAAAATCTAATCGGCTCTTTCCCTCAAAAAATAACTGCGTCCCTTCCATAAATTGAATTTATAATTTTTAGACCTTTTACAATAATTTAGTACGTAAAAAACTACGTCAAATACCATTTCAAATATCGAATTAAGTTTCCAAAAGTTACAACTTTAAAAATATTAATATTTTGTTGTTTACAAGAACATCATTTCATATTTGTAAAATAAATTTCAGACTAATATACCTATTGATTTCTAGCCTAAAGAGCTCTTTTACTCAAAACACTCTGTCTAAAATTGAAACTTGGTTAAAATCGACTAATTCGTTCGGGATTCATCAATAGCAATTTTTTTTGTATTTTTTTTGTCCTTTTTCAGCCAATGATTTTTTTTTTTGTAGTTAGTGAAACATTTTAGGTTCTAAATTGCATTCAATGGCATTCAAAAGATGAAAATCAACCATTATTTTTAAATTAACCAGCTTTTAAAAAATTGAAATACTGTCAATTTTATAAACTGTTTTTTTTTTGAACTCTTCGAGCTTAAACCCTCAATTTAGCAGGAAGTTTCAGGGATGGCCTGCAGAGTTAACCAATTTACAAATTTTTATGAATATAGGAATTTGAATATTACATATGACTCTAAAATACTATAAATATTATGCATGCCTCATAACTCAAAGCGTTTGAAGTAGTGTTTCACTTCTAATTCGTCAAAATCAAGCACGTTGGTAAATTTAAAATGCCTTATGATCACAAATTTTCATTTATACTGTTACGTGCATCGGGCTCGTAATTGTTAGAAAACGCCACCTATATTAAACCGTGTATTTACAACACTAAGGTACAATAAATACATTACGATGAAATACGTAAATACACTGATAAGCTAACGTAAATACACTATACACACTGGTCACGATCGCTGTACTAACACCAAACTTAACCGACTACGCTGCATCACTAAAACACTTCTCTTATTCACTGTATTACACACTGGTCACTTCGCTTCGCACTGGTCGCAAGATTATTCGCAACAATACTGTGACATGAGTCGACCTAAATTAAGAAAACATTAATTAGTTTATTTATACATATTAAAAATTATTTTATGTAGTTATTTCCACAGAACAAATCTTGAAACAAAAAAGTTTGAAAAAATATTTACATAAACGTATTTATTTATTGTATAGAGATCACGATAACTACCAAAAATACGGACGATCTCGATACCGAGGTTTTCATTATTTGTAGAATTTCATACTCTTTCACTTGTTTCGTATTTTATGTCAATTCAATACCGTGTTTGTTTTTTTTATAAAACAATAAATATTAACATTTTTTTTCTCTATTTCTTATTCGTAAGATAGCAACAAGCTGATGGCTCTCCTGATGGAAAAAGAAACTATCGCCTATAGACACCAAAGATGTTAATGGTCAGTGGCGTCAGTGCTTGTCACTGTCGTGTTCCGGTTTGGAGGGTAAGGTAGCCGGTAAACTTATGGATGTGGCATTAGACCTAGCCACAAGGAAGCAACGCACCATTAACACCTTTAGTGTCTATAGGCGATGGTTGACTCCATCAGGGACCCATCTGCTTGTTTGCTGTCTTATGATATATAAAAAAAGTAAATTGTTGCTTACTACAGGCTTAATTTTATAATTAGTTTTCGTGAAAATTTTTTTTCATAATAATTAAAAATATTTTCATAATAATACTATTATGAGAGTTCAAGTAAGCATAAGCGATTGATTACACTCGCAACCCACCCTGATGAATATTTACGTCAGAAAATAATTTCAAACTGACGTGCTTCCGCCTTTGATTCTGAGGGGATACTGAAATTTATGATAGACGTTTTTAAAAAATCATGTTGACATTTTACCGATTAAATTCTTCATATAAATTTGTATGGAAGATAGTGGACAAAAATATTAAGCATATTTGTGTTCAAATTACTTTTTTATAGGGTCGTTTAATTAAAAACTAAGACGGTGAAAGTGTAATATAGTTTTTTATTAAAAAAATTATCATGTATAATAGGAAGGGTTAGCAGATCCTACGACACAAGTTTAGCACTTAGTGTAGGTTCTGCGCGCCAATTGTACACCCATTTGTATGTAAGCACTTTAGTATAGATTTTATTATAAATTTTTGATATGTACAAAAACATGTAAATCTTGGTTTTGAGAAAAAATAAACGTATTATTATTATTATAATTCTAAAAATTTTTTAAATGGTTGGCTAAGAAATACTGTAATTTTTGCAAACGGCAAAGGTCGATTTTAAGGTTTTGGGTGAAGTTTACGATTTTTTTTCTACAAAACTAAGAATTATTTTGAAAATATCTCTCGGTGAAACTGTTAACAGTTTTTTTTTCTAGAAAGCAATTCTATTTATTCATTAAGGAATTTTGAAAACCGCAACACTCGTTTTAGCAGTTTTTAGGGAATGGGGCCTTAAAAGCACTTGTACTGTTTTACTTGACTTAAGTCTAGTAAAACAGTACAAGTGCTTTTAATACGATATATATATATATATATATATATATATATATATATATATATATATATATATATATATATATATATATATATATATATATATATATATATATATATATATATTATATGTTTATATTATTAAGGATCCTACTGTTAGAGAAAATAAATACATTTTTAATTTTAATTGATGTCCAGAAAAGTCAAGCGAATTAACTAGCAATTTTTATAAATAAAATCTCTTATTTCAATAAGTTTAAAGAAAATTAATTTTCAAAAAACGCATCACTGTCTCCTACTTAAGAATATAAGTTACCTATATAAAAATAATTATTATGTAGATCGCCCGTTATAAACACAGTATTATTACATCGAATACAATCAATTAATTTACACCAATTAGAAAGTTCGGTTAACGTGGAAATTTTATTTTGAAAAATGATTATTGCAGATATTGTACTGCACAAGTTTCTTGTAAAGCGACGTACAACCGGAGGTTATCAGTTCGACATGTATGTATGTTATGTGTATAATATTTGATTACGATGAACTATGTTTTGATCCAAGCACAGGTGCTAAATTTTGTAAGTGTATGTAAGTTTGTGCGTCTGTACGTCTGTAAGTTTGTATGTTTGTCCACGAATTTCTCGGGAGCAAAAAACCATATCGAAATCATACATTTTTTGTTAAATCAAGTATATTCCAACGTAGGAAACAGTCCAAGTTTTATTAAAATCAGTCAGTAGTTTTTTAGATATGAGTATAAATGATATTTGAAGTAGATTTAATTTTTTAAATTGCTATTATTATGAAATACGTTAAACGACTATGTCTATAAAACAATAGAAGGTAGCTTTATGTGATTTATCTTGCAATATTCTTTTTAATTTAGCTCACCAGCGCAGCTTCGCCTAAAATTTTACAATATTAGGGGTTAAGTTTTGAAAAATCCTTACTTATGCTTGTCTACATCGTAAGAATAACCTTGTGAGAAATGTTAGCCTTCTTGATCCAAACGTTTATGCTGGGCGTTCACGTATCAGTATCAGTGAGTCAGGTCTTCTCCTGTTACATTAGCAGAAATTTCTTTGCATAATTTTTGCTTTATCCGAGACAACATGTTTACAAACGGAACAGACGCATTAGATATGGATATGTTCCACGATTAGTTCCAATTTGGGTGTAAAATTTGCACTGTTTATTCCATGTCTGATTGACAGAAGTCGATAAAAGACATTAGTTATGGTAGTGTTTTGTCAGTAAATTTTACGCTTGTAAGTCTTTATATTGTTTATTTCACTGTAAGTACATTCGCTCATATTTGACGCTCTAATGCGGTCATGAAAAGATACTGCACTATCAAACTAGCGACCTGCCCGCGGTTTCACCCGCGTAGCTTTTGTTCTCGTGGGAATATCGGAAAGGTTTATATACTAAAACCTTTTTCAAGAATCAATCTATCAAAAAAAAAACCGCATCAAAATCCGTTGCGTAGTTTTAAAGATTTAAGCATACATAGGGACAGACAGAAAAAGCGACTTTGTTTTATACTGTGTAATGATAATTGAAACTTTTATCCCTTGGTCCTTTATAAAACTATGTACCAAAATATGTTTTTTTATATTATAAGATAGCAAACAAGCAGATGGGTCTCCTGATGGAAAGAGTCAACCATTACCTATAGACACCATAGGTGTTAATGGTACGTTGCTATCTTGTGGTGAGGTTTTATACCATATGCATAAGTTTACCGTCTACCTTACCCTCCAAAACGGAACACGACAGCGACAAGAATTGACGCTATTGCGGCAGGAATAGGCAAGGCGGTGGTACCTGACCCGAGCGAGACAATGCAGAACTCTACTATCTAGTAGCCACGATGGTAGTGACTCGCATAGCCAGTCGGTCGCCTTTTACGACCTTTCTGGCAGAACAGTTTGTCTATTATTCAAAAGAGCCCGGAACCAACACGGGGAAGTCCGATTCCGAGATTTCAAATATATATATATATATATATATATATATATATATATATATATATATATATATATATATATATATATATATATATATATATATATATATATATATATATATATATATATATATATATATATATATATATATATATATATATATATATTATAGTAGAGGGGGCAAACGAGCAGATGGTGCACCTGATGGTAAGTGATCACCGCCGCCCATGGACATCCGCAATACCAGGGGTACTGCAGCTGCGTTGCCGGCCTTTTAAGAATGAATAAGTTCGTTTCTTGAAGGTCCCTAAGTCGTATCCATTCGGAAACACCCCCGAGGGTAATAGATTCCACAAAGGAGTAATGCGAGGCAAAAGGTGTCGACAAAAGCGCACGGTTGTGGATTTCCAGACATCGAGGTGGTGAGGATGGAACTTTAAATTTTGACGCGATGTCCGATGGTGGAATTTAGCGGCAGGCATTAGTCCGAACAACTCGTCGGAACACTCCCCATGATAAATACGGTAAAAGATGCAGAGCGAGCCTACATCTCTGCGTAACGCCAAAGAGTCAAGCCGATTAGAAATAGCCTGGTCGTCGACGATTCGAACCGCTCTACGTTGAATGCGATCAAGAGGAAGAAGCTGGTACTGAGGAGCTCCGGCCCAGAGGTGAGAACAGTACTCCATGTGAGGTCGAATTTGGGCCTTGTAAAGTTGGAGGCGATGGGCTGGCATGAAGTACTGCTTTGCTCTACTGAGTACACCAAGCTTTTTGGAGGCTAGTTTAGCCTTCCCTTCCAAATGACCGCGGAACTGAACGTTGTTCGATATGTGTACTCCCAGAATTCCAATACTGGCTGAGGCTGTCAGGAGAGTATTTTCGAACCGAGGTGACACGACAAAGGGTGTTTTTTTTTGCGGTGAACGCACAGAGCTGCGTCTTTTTGGGGTTAAATGTAATAAGGTTTTGACGACCCCATTCTGAGACATCAGTTAGTTGATTCTCGAGTTCAGACACGAGCTTGATCCGGCCCTCTTCGACGTGTTCCCGAGAAATACCGCTACGGCCGGAGTATGTAGCATCAACAGTACTGTCGTCCGCATAGCAATGTATGTTACTAATTCGCAACATATCATTGATATGCAGAAGAAACAGAGTCGGTGATAGCACGCAGCCTTGGGGAACACCAGCATTGACAGGTTTAAGATCGGAGCATGCACCGTCGACTACAACCTTAATGCTCCGATCAGCCAAAAAACTGGTGATCCACTTGCATAGTTTCTCGGGAAGCCCATAGGAAGGCAGCTTTGAGAGAAGCGCTTTATGCCATACCCGATCGAAGGCCTTCGCTATGTCTAAACTAACTGCCAATGCCTCCCCCTTGGACTCAACTGCCTCCGCCCAACGATATGTCAAGTATACTAGAAGATCACCAGCTGAGCGGCCACGACGGAAACCGTACTGACGGTCACTAATCAGCTGGTGCTCTTCTAAATACTTCAGGAGCTGACAGTTTATAAGTGTCTCCATTACTTTGGAGAATAAGGAGGTTATGGCTATTGGCCGATAGTTTGACGGATTAGAGCGATCTCCTTTTTTAGGAATGGGATGCACTAAAGCTGTTTTCCATGAATTCGGTACCACGCCGAGTGAATAGGAGAGCCGGAATAGGTGCGTCAATACTGGCGCCAACTCTGGAGCACATATTTTAAGCACAACAGGAGGGATGCCATCAGGCCCACTCGACTTGTGGATGTCCAAAGAAAGAAGTGCTTTACGCACAGCTGACTGCCAAAACTGCGGTTCTGGCATGGAACTATCACACTGCGGGATGGTAGGCGGTGTGTTCCCTCGGTCATCCAGAGTCGAGTTGGCCGCAAAGAACGAGCCCAGAAGATCGGCTTTCTCCTTTGCGGTATGGGCCAGAGAGTCATCGTCTCTATGCAAGGATGGAAATGAAGGCTGGGAGAAATTCCCTAAGACAGCCTTGGCGAGAGACCAGAACGCGCGAGTGCCAGAAGGAAGGCGAACTAATTTCTCACCAATTCTGCCAATGTGTTCCGCTTTTGCCTTGGCGATAGCTCTTTTGAAGAATCTCGAGGATGAGTTGTACTCCTTTCGTAATGCGCTAGTTTTTACATCACGAGATGCCGACGCAGCAGCCCAAGCTCGGTAGCAATCCTGCTTTCGGCGTAAAGCCGCTTTGCAGTGGCGACCAAACCAAGGCTGAGACTTGCCACCGATGGGCACCGCAGAAAACGGAATGAAAAGTTCCATGCCCTGCAGCACCATATCAGCGACAGAGTCAGCGACAGCATTCGGATCATCCAGCGAGAAGCACAACCGCCCCCATGGGTAGGATGCAAAGAAAGACCGCATCCCGTCCCAATCTGCTGACCTACGCGACGACAGCCTGCAAAGGGAGACCGTGATGAGCGCGTGACCGGCACTTTGCTTCGGATCAGGCAGTGGTCCGACGCGCCAAGTGGAGCGTCCACCGATACCTGATAACGATCCGGGTCAGAGGTCAGCAGGAGATCCAACAGTGAAGGCGTATGGCCATCCACATCGGGAACACGCGTAGGCGAGGTTACCAATTGTGTTAGACCATACGTCAAGGCAAAATCGTGAACAGACCTCCCCGCATGATCGGTAGTGCGAGAACAAAGCCATTCGGCGTGGTGGGCATTAAAATCGCCCAAGATCACGATCTCTGCCGCGGGGGTCTGCTCTAACACGGAATCCACAGCCGTTTGTAAGCGCTCAATGAGCCGGTCAATTTCAGTATTCCCGCTATGGGACCTGTATAGGCACGCGTAGCTACGTGGATGGTCGTCGCAAGTTACGCGTAACCAGAGGATGGATAGGTCCTGACCTTCAAGTCTGCCGAGGCGCCGGTAACAAATATCTTCTCTGACGTATGCGCACACACCAGCCCGCGGTACAAAGGAATGTTCCAGTTTGTACCCCGGGTAGGATAGGTAGGAAGTATCAGCCGGAGAAGATATTTGTGTCTCGGTCAAGAAGAGCAAAGCTGGCTTCGCCGTCTCGAGATGGTAGTGGACGGCGTTCAGGTTAGAATGAAGGCCCCTGATATACTAACTTTTTGATATTGATAGTATTCACGGTAACACGAAGAATGTTTACAGATAAATTAACCGATGAGCATCTTAAATCTTTTTTAATAATTGGTAATTTAACTAAAATTGATCCACGACTACAAAAAATTGTCGGTGGAAAATCACAAGTACATAAATCTCATTAGTGTTTTTTTTTGTTTTTTACTGGCATTAATTTCAATTTAATTATTTGTTACTTATTAATATTCTTAAGCTTAGATACTTAATTTGAGTTTCCTGCTTCATCATTTCTGTCGAAAAGTTTTATCTTGTAAGTAAATAAAACCGAGTAATTATGATTCTGTTTTCATTATCTTCCATTCAACTTATCACGACAATAGTAACAACAGTAAAACATTGGCTGTTGTGGACCAGATTGATGACACTAGTTATCAGCTGTCGCGGGCCGGATTGATGGCATTGGCGGGCCGGATTTGGCCCGCGGGCTGTAGTTTCCTTGAGCTAGAAGACAAGCTGTGAGGTGAATTGACATGCAAGGATGATTACCCCATATCCTTGAAGAGCATCAGTAGCGTGTTGCGTGTTTTGATGTCGCGAATGTTACTTTAGCGAACGTTTCTTACTACCACGAGGACTGACTGCTCGTTACACATACTTTACTATTAAATTACTCACTCAGTATACCTACTTACTGTAAAGGAGTAATCATTAGATAAGATCGAAGTTACTCCTGTAACATAGTTATGGAGGAGTGGAGTCTTCTGATACAAGCTCTTATATGCTTAAAAGGAGAATTCTACAAGATACAACTGTTTGTTTAACCTTAATTAAATAATAGTGATGGGTCGAAATTAGTTTTACTTTCGGTTTAATCGAATTTGGCAGCTTGATTCTTTGGCTCCTATTGAAGAATGAACAGCTCGTAAGAGGCGAACTAATGGCTATGTAAGTCACTTCCATCGTGGGTCCTAGGTGGTAGAGTTCCTTAACGTCTTGTCTGGGTCTGATACCACCTCCTTGCCTATTCATGCCACAGTACTGACGTGTTCCGGTTTGGAGGTTAAGGTTAACTTATACATCTGGCATTAGGACCTCCCCACAAGGATAGCAGCGCACCATTAACATCTTTGGTGTCTATATGCGATAGTTTTCTCTTCCTATTAGGACAGCCATCTGCTTGTTTGCTTATCTTATGTTTTCAAGAAACCTACTAAACAAACAATAACTTTCCAAAATGGTTAATAGATGAACAGTTTAGACTCAGAACTTCTGAGGTGACAAACATTAACAAATAGCCGAATTGAGAATACTTTTCGGGAAATCGGTTGAAAATATCGATTAACCGCGCCGCATACTGAGAGATTATTGAACACTCCTCGAATTTAGGTGGATGTAGTGTCTGTTAGTAATTATCACCAGGTCAAGGAAGTGTTGAATCGCGATGTGGAAATATTTACCATTATTAATGTATCTTCAAGTTGCAATACATTTTAGATATATTAAAATTTACAATTTTTCTGACTGGGAAGGTCGGCTATTTTACCTTCGCGTCGTGTGGTGTCCTTATATTTGACATTGAAATTAAATTAATATATTTCATCTCGCTGGTTCGCTAGCTCGGTGGGCTGAGCAAAGCGAAGGTCAATAAACGCTCCAGTTAGCACATGTTGGTCCGAGCCCTCTATAAAGAATAGACTGTTTGCCGTTCTGCCAGGCAGGTCGTTAAAATTGAACGATTGGTTCTGCACGTCACTACCACCATGACTACTACGTGGTAGAGTTCCACAACTTCTCGTCCAGATATACAGCACTACCGCCTTACTTATTCCTGAGGTAATAGCGTCAAAGCTTGTCATAGTCATGTTTCGGTTTGGAGGGTAAGGTAGCCTGTACACTTATGCGTGAGAAATTGCCACCCCGCAACACAGATAGCAACGCATTGATAACTTCTTTGGTGTCTATAGATTATGGTTTCTCTTTCCATCAAGAGTGTCATCTGCTTGTTTGCTATCTTATAGTATCTAAAAAAGTTTCAATAAATGGTCAACAAGCGAAATATATGATCGCCACCGATAGCCCGTACCAGCGATAGTCGCTACTATCGCTTCTTTATTCAATTTAGATCCTTAACCTCCAAGGTAACATGGGAGTTAGTTAATACACCACGGCCACCACGGCAAACAAATATCAATTTTATTGATAACAAGAACGCCATTACACATCCTGACACGGGTTTTTAATTCCAAAGCTCGTGATATGAATAAAAAAGGCAAACCGCTGGACCAACGAGACACTTTCTTTTACATTTACTACTCGTATTTTGAATGAATGAATGAATGATAACTCTTTGTTGTGCACAAACTTACAGTAAAAATACATAGTACAAAAAAATTAAAAACTCATAGTCCACAAAGGCGGTTTTATCGCCAAAGAGCGATCTCTACCAGACAGCCTTTGTGCAACTGTGTACAAAACTATGGATATCCTATTCTACCTTAAAATATGTTCTTATCAAGAACATATTTTAAGGTAGAATAGGATATCCATAAAAATGTACTATTACCCTTAAAATAACTTAAGACTGTACATATATTCTGTGTTTGCACATATTTGGTGTCTGTGTGTCAGGTTAAAATGCTTACATGAGTTTACCGGCTACCTTACCTTACATAACGAAATACGACAGCGACAAGTGCCAACGCTATTGTGGCAGGCATAGATAAGGCCGTGGTAAATATCGTAGTCGTGGCGTTGCAGAATTCTACCACCTAGTAAGATTAGGGAAGATATTTAGGTCCCACAATGTGATAAGTGGTAAGCCTTTCGCCAACCGGGTACTTTTCTAATACAGGGCAACGTTGTTTTTACTGGACGTAGTTAAACGAAAAGGATCCAATCCAAAACATGGTCAAAAATGAGTTAAGTGCACCAAACTGATGCTTAACATCAAACTATTGGCCAGTAAAAAACATCTAAGCAAAAATAGCTCTCTATTACTTTATTCTAAATTCTAAATAGCTATCTAGGTGCATTGTCCCGCCCGGGTCTGGTACCACCACCTTACCTATTCCTGCCGCAATAGCGTCAGTGCTTGCCACTGTCGGGTTCAGGTTTAGAGGGTAAGGTAGCCGGTAAACGTATGCACATGGCATAGACCTCGCCACCAGATAGCAACGCACCATTAACACCTTTGGTGTCTATAGGCGATGGTTGACTCTTTCCATCGGGAGACCCATCTGCTTGTTTGCTATCTTATGATATAAAAAAAATCAACGTCAGATTTAGTCCCCATGTATGGCACGTTAAAAAATTAAAAAATATCCAACTTTAAACTTCAATATTTTTAAACTGATTTTGTGTGGATTGGATCCTTTTTGTGTAACTACGTCCTATTAGAAATCGAAATAGAAAAAATAAAAATTTCCGATTTTCCTGACCCGGAAACCAAACCCTGGACCTCATGTGGTCAACTCCGACCCTGGGCCACTAGACCACAGAGGCGATAATACACCTAGTAATATATTAATTTATATTACGATCCACATACAAAGTAACTCAAACCACATTAGCCTTACTTGCCGTGTTGGTCCCGGCCTCCTTTGAAGAATAGGCCAAATGCCGTTCTGCCAGGCAGGTCGTAAAAGGCGACCGATTGGCTAACGAGTCACAACCATCGTGGCTACTAGGTGGTAGAGTTCTGCATTGTCTCGCCCGGGTCTGGTACCACCGCCTTGCCTATTCCTGCCGCAATAGCGTCAGTGCTTGTCGCTGTCGTGTTCCGGTTTGGAGGGTAAGGTAGCCGGTAAACTTATGCATGTGGCATTAAACCTCGCCACAAGATAGCAACGCACCATTAACATCTTTGGTGTCTATAGGCGATGGTTGACTCTTTCCATTAGGAGACCCATCTGCTTGTTTGCTATCTTATGATAAAAAAAAAACTTATTTTGAGGTTCCGCTTTGGCGCAGACTCCGCCCGCGCAGACTTCATAAAACTTAAGGACGACCATCAAATTTGCTCAACCGCGTCGTATTCTCACCGCCAACACCTCGACAGATAAAATAGTTATTTTTATTACTATTCACTATCATATTGTACGACTCATAATGCGAAGCATTAGAGAGTGCTCTACGATCGAACAATTTTTTCGCCTTCATTTTTGCATCTACACATTCCTATTGCTATTATCTTTCTAGAGCACATAACCTACTTATTTTTTTTTATATCATTAGATAACAACAAGCACATGGCTCTCTTGATGAAAAGAGAAATTATCGCCTGTAAAAACGTTATGGTGCGTTGATATTTGTGTGGCGGGATGGCAATGACATATGCATAAGTCTACCGGCTACCATATCCTTCAAACCGGAACACGACAAGGACAAGCATTGACGCTACTGCATCAGAAATAGGTAAGGTGGTGGTACAAAATACTCGGGCGACATGTTACGGAACTCTACCACCTAGTAGTCCACCACCACCACCACCACCATAAGAATCGGTCGCCTTTTCCTAACTTGCCTGGCAGAGCGAGACTTATTCTATTCCTCAAAGGAGTTCAGACCAACTGATAGAATATTTTATAGAATATTATGAGAAGATTAAAAAAATAGTTTACTGTTCTATGAGTAGAAACGAGAAAATTATTAAAAGAAAACAAAAAAAATCTATTTCAAATGGCTGTCTATCTTTATATTATAAAAAAAAACGAGCTACGTAGTATTTTTTTAAATTGGACATTTATCCTACAAAATGCGCATGTGTAGTTTATACAATATGATATACCGGCTGTCGATAGAATCGTAGAAAAGTCTGTTTTTTGAAACTTATTTTTTATTATTTTGTAATAAGTATATTTTAAAGTCACTTTCTCACAAATATTATTACTCTTATTTTTTCACGACGAACGAGAATGACGAATATGTCGTGCAATTTTGGATTTTCCAAACTATTGCCTCCTACGAGCACCTAACCTACCCTATAGAGAACCCTATAGAGAAGAAATACACGTGAATGTTAAAGAAAACATTCTTCCAACTAGCTGAGATGCGAGGGGAGGTGGGATCACTCCGAAGATCTCCGAACGATCGAGTTTGTTCTACGATCCCGTTCACTATGGTGTCCATTGTGATGACATAATGCTTTTTGCCGATATCGCTAAAAATATGTTTTGGTAACGTGTCTTCTAAACCACTGAGAGCACATGTAGGGTTGAAAACATTCAATTTAAAAGACAAAACAATGATTTTATTATTAGTCGCTAGTTATTTCCTTCCTTCCTTCTGGAAATTTTCCTGTGTACATGTTCCTGGGAGGATTTTCCTCGGTTAAAGTAACCTATGTCATGTGTATTTATGTAAAAAACAAAATACATGATATGTCTCAACACTTTTGTAAAATTTTATCGAAATCGTTTCCCTGTGTTGGTATGTACCCGCTTTCAAAAATAGATCACCTGCCATTCTGTCAGTCTGTTGGTAACAGGCGAATGATTGGCTGTAGGTAACATCGTCATCGTGACTATTAGGTGGTGTGTGTGTGTGGTACATGGGGCACACTAAAAGTTTTGCCCCTTCTAGCTAATCGGAACTATTTGAATTTCGAATGTTATATTTTAAAACGTTGCAACCTTCTTAGTAATAAAAAAACAATTGGCGGGAAATGATTTGTCAATTGTTTTTTTAACATACATCAAAGTTCTACGTACGCAACGAAAATGGAATTAAGTCGAAAAGATTTTAGAGCGATGATTTTTTATGGTTTTAAAAGTTCTCTTTCTCCGCAAGACTGTGCCGCTCGTCTTCAAAATGCTTTTGGGAGAGAAGCGCCATGTTTGAGCACCGTGAGGCGATGGTTTGCTGAATTTTAGAGAGGTCGAGTTTCTTTACATGACGAATTTCATGAAGGGCGGCCTTCAACTGCCGTCAACGAAAATAATGTGACTACTGTTAATTGAAGAAAACCTCCAGATTACCTATGAGACAATTTGAGGACTATTGGGGATTGGTATGAGCCAAATTCAGAAAATTTTACAAGAAGAATTGAAAGTTCGGAAACTTTGTTGTCGTTGGATCCTTCATGAACTGACAGCGGAGCAGAAGCAGGCTCGCGTGGAATGGTGCTCACAGATGCTATTGAAGTACGACCGCGGACATTCTAATGCTGTTTATGACATTGTTACAGGAGACGAAACGTGGATTTATTGTTTTGAACCCGAAAAAGAACAGCAATCTTGTGAATGGGTGTTTGAAAATGAGAACAGGCCAACAAAAGTGAGACAGGCGAGAAACGTTGTCCCATCTGTACAATTCCACTTGAAGATCAAAAGAGTGTTAATGCCGAGTGGTATTCTACCATTTGTTTACATTGTTAGAAAAAGTTCGCGAAAGACGCTTCTTCACACGCGGCCAACAAAACAAAGTCATTTTTAGCTTCCGAAAAAGTACATCTCGTCACGCATCCTGCGCATAGCCTCGACCTAGCACTCTGTGATTTCTGTATTTTCCCCAAAATCAAAGACTTGATGAGAGGTTTTACTTTTACCAAATCCGAAGCGGCAGTGATAGCGTTCAATCAGCACGTAGAAAACATGGCTTCAGATCTGTGGTCCTCCTGTTTTAAAAAATGGTTCGATCACATGAAAAAATGTATAAAATGTAAAGGGGATTATTTTGAAAAGCAATAAACATAATATTTTGGTTATAACATGTTGTTTTTTTAAGTTACACAAAACTTATAGTGTGACCTACGTACTAGATGAAGTTCCGCAACGTCTGCCGGGGTCTGGTATCATCAGCTTACACATTCCTGCCACAAAAGCGACAATGCTTGTCATTGTTATGTTTCAGTTTGGAAGGTAAAGTAGCCGATACACATATGCATGTAGGATTGCTATCTCACCACTCCAACAGTAACGTGTCTTTGACATCTTTTGTGTCTATAGGCGAAGGTTTATCATTCAATTTGGAGAGATATATGATATTTATTGATGTATACAACAGGTAAACAGACCAATTTAAAATTGGTCAATATGCCACTTCAATTTCTTATGTATGTGTTCGTGACTAATATATAAAAATGGTTTCTATATTTCAGACATTTAGAGTGATCTTTATATTGGGCGTTTTTTAAAATGAATTAATTTTATGTACCTGTACTAACTGCACACGCAGCCCGCTGTACTATAACAGTTTTTGGTGAATACCGCGGGAACAACTCATTTTTCCAGGGTAAAAAGTAAATGTATAGCCTGTGTGCTATTCCAGATCATCGTCTTCCTGTGTACCAAATTTCATTCAAAATCTGTTCAGTAATTTTAGCGTGATTGAGTAACCAACATCCATCCATCCAAACATCTAAACTTTCGCATTTACATTATAAATATAGATTAGTGTATTCATACATATTCAGTCATTTTTTTCTATTTTTATAGAAAAGCAAACATGCAGGTGGTCCTTCTGATGGAATCTATATACATATAATAAAATCGTAGAAATATCAAAACTGTACGTTGAATATTTTTTTGAAAGAATACTTGGGGCGTGATCTACAATCGATACCGAAGCCAAAAATATAGTGTTTTCAGAATATTTGTCTGTTTGTCTGTATGTATATCCGGGATAAACTCAAAAAGTACTGCATGGATTTACTTCAAATTTTGCATGAATATAACTAACAAGTCGGGTCATCAAATAGGCTACATATTATCACGCTATCACCTACGGGGAGGTGCTGTGTGTGTTATTATGACAAAACTTAGATGCGTGTTACACATTAAAAGTTATTACATTGATATATTTTTCTATTATCTTACGAAAATTACGAGGAGTGCAAAATTTGGCACAAATTAAGGTTTATATGGACAATCAGAGTAGAAGAATATTTTTATATAGCATGCATTGGAAATAAATCAAATTAATAAAAAACATTACATACACTACGATGCGTTTGACACACACACACACACACACACACATATGGTCTATGTTGTTTATAGTTAAAGTCTGTCAAACTTCGAATTTCCACCCTGTTACATGGAATCAGAGACCACATAAATATTGTAATAAGTAGTATAACTCTGTATTTCTGTGTGTAATTGCAAGCTACACAGACAAACTAAGATATTGTCTTGAAAGGCGTATCAATTTAATCTGTGCATGGAACCGAAGTTTCATCATAGACCGGGGAGGTCTATAATCAAACTCCTAAACAAGTTCTAGTTTTTTTTCCTATAATTTGAGTTACAGTAGAATTTCGACGAAAAATTTTTACGATGTGCACACACACCGCCAGCCACTGACAGGAAGTAAAGCTGATATTACGATGCGCACATACACCGGCAACCACCGATATGAAGTAAGCTGATATAAATTGCACACACAAACACACCGGCAGCCACCGACATGAAGCAAGCTGACATTACGTTGCACACACACCGGCAGCCACCGACATGAAGCAAGCTGATATTACGATGCGCACACACACCGGCAGCCACCGACATGAAGTTAGCTGAATTACGATGCGCGCTCTTTGATGCCGACTATATTTGTAATCAGCAGCTAATCTCAGCAAACTGTACGAGGTTCTATGATTTCATGAAGCCGGGCCCTTTTTAATAAGTACTACTAAAAACTAACTTCGCTTTTAATTAAAATTCTCGTTTTTAATGAAAATCTTCCGTCGCTATTGAACTTGGACCCGCCTCGAAACCTTTAGACATATTATGCTAAATATGTTCCAGTAGTTTCATTAAAATACGTTTGGTTTTTACGTGAATCGTATGTAATAAACCATGTACATTAATGTCACGAAGCCGTCAAATATATATATTTTTAAAATAGGAATAGGTACATATATCAAACCTAGGATCATTTTTTACTTAATATAAAATAGTTATTTTCCTTAAACGACGTAAGGCATTAAGATGTCATCAAAACAAAATAATTTTTTGCGCACATGATAATGGCTTGTTCACAACATTACAGCAATATAATATACGTAAAACGTGGTGTATTGTAATGGCATCATCTTATACATATAATAAAATCGTAGGAAAGTCAAAACTGTACATTGAATATTTAAAAAAATACTTGGGGCGTGATCTATAATCGATACCGAAGCCAAAAATATAGTTTTTAGAATTTTTGTCTGTTTGTCTGTATGTATGTCCAGAGTAAACTCAAAAAGTACTGGATGGATTTACTTCAAATTATGCATGAATATTACTAATAGGCCGGGTCAACATATAGGCTACATATTATCACGCTATCACCTACAGGGGAGGAGCAGTGCGGAATAAACGAAGTCCGCGCGGACGAAGTCGCAGGCAACAGCTAGTAAGATAATAAGCATCTATGGTCACCAACGATCTTAGAACAACCCATCAAGGTTTGGTATCCGAGTTGCGATTTGAAATGCCAGTTACATGAGTTACCGACTACCGTACACTCCAACCCGGAATACGACATACATGTTTGTGTTTCTGAGTTAGGTGTTTATTAAAATGTTATACAATGTACCTATATGTACAAGTAACATGGAAGTGTGTTCTATATCACAACCAAATAAATGGTTTATTTAGAAAGCTTTTATCCTTCAGTTATGTCTTATGGAGGTGCTAGAGCTTCACAAGGTCCAAGAGTCTGCAACTCGTTTGCTAAACAATTTTCTTCCACCTACATCAAGGACAAAATGCCGTCTGATGATCTGTCTTCCACTTTAACAAATGCAAACAACTTTCTAAGTACACTTTCATTCTCAAGCACTGAAGTCTGTAAGGTTATCAAGAGACTTGATTCCACTAAGGGTCCTGGAACAGACGGTATTCCATCTTTCTTTGTTGTGAAGTATGCTGAGTCCCTCGCTTACCCTCTATCAATTTTATATAATAAGTCGCTGTTCTTGGGTCAATTTCCAAAACTTTGGAAAAAATCTTTAATCTTACCGCTATACAAGAGGGGTGATCCAGGTCAGGTAGAAAACTATAGACCCCTATCGATTTTATGTGTGTTTGCTAAAACTTTTGAAAAACTTATCCATCATGTTCTAAAGTATCACCTAAAACAAGTTTTAACTCAGCATCAACATGGTTTCATGAAAGGCCGCTCTACTTCAACTAATCTTGTAACTTTAGTGGAATATTTGACTAAGGAGGTTGATTCCCCAAGCTCGGTGGATGTAATATATAGTGGTATTTTTCGATAGGCTTTCGGTAGGGTATCTCACGAATTACTCCTAACAAAATTATCCCGTTTCGGTATTGGGGGTATCTTTTGAACTGGTTCAAAACATATTTATGCGATAGAGATTCTGTGGTAGTAGTAAATATACGTCAGATAATTTTAAAGTTCAGTCTAGTGTACCTCAGGGGAATCACTTAGGTCCGATTCTCTTCAACATATTTATTAATGACTTCACGTATCCCACGTTCTGGTAATTTGCATCTATTTCACATCAACCAATTCAAGACTAACCTTGGCCAAATTTCCTACTAAATAGAATGTCTTCTACTTATAATATATTCATTACCAACCTTAAAATAGACACATTTTGCAATAATTTAAATGCTTTTAAAAGGTTGGTGTTTTCTGCTTCCTCTAGAAATGTAAATATTTAGTTAACAGAATTACTTGAATGCTCATAACATATTATTATTTTTTTGTTTTCGTTTTTTGTGTCCTATAAGTTTAACATCTTAAAATTACTGATTCTAAAATTTTGTTTTCTTCTTTTTTCAATTTGTTAGGTTTATATCAGTATTTTTTTTTAACTTTTACCTTTAATTTTCAGCATCAGTATTGTTTTTGTATTATTGTTTTATTTGTCTAGTCTAAATACAGTATGTTATAAAGTCTAGACCTTCTATATGCCTAATTTAATTGTAATTTGTAATGCCTGTTCAAAATATATGCAGTAAAAATAGTGTTAAGTTATAATTAAGAGGATGCTGTTATTGCCTATAACTGAGGCAACACTTAGACCATAATAATTGTAATTTGTCGTTTTGCATGTATTTAGTGTTTGTCTTGTTGGCAGTACTCAATAAATAAATAAATAAATAAAAATAAATGTTAATTACCATCGCCTACCAAAGATGTAATGCTATATGTTTAAATTTACCCCAGCCTCCAAACCGGAACACAACAATGCTATTAGACAGAACAGAACGTCACTACAAAGTAGCTCATTCAGTCAATAAGTCAAAGGACTCAGTAGATAGTGCGGGGATAAAGTCTGCGTAAACTGCTCCAGTTCTCCGTCGTATGTATTGTCTTATCTAATCCTCGCATAATTAAACGGTTGTTTAGTTTAAAGTCATTATTAAATGACTTTAAACTAAACAACCGTTTAATTATATTTGTTTTATGAGCATCTGTCCGTATATATGGCCTGAGGATACCAAGTTTATAGATTTTTAGCCTTCCAATTGTTTTCCATCATTTGAAGAAAATACCAACTACAGTTCTGCCAGGCAGGTCGTGGGAGGCGACGAATCGACTACACAATATATTTGTCAGTACCGTTGTGACTACTACTAGGTGGTAGCGTTCCACAGCGTCCCGCCCGGGTATATGGTACCACCGCCTTTATTCCTGCTGCAATAGCGTCAATGCTTGTCATTGACGTGTTCCGGTTTGGATGGTGAGGTAGCCGGTAGACTTATTACTATATATTTTTCGTATTGACATACTGCTACTATACGCACCATTAACATGTTTGGTGTATATAGGCGATAGTTTCTCTTTCGATCAGGAGAGCCATCTGCTTGTTTGGTATTTTATAACATAAAAAAATTATCGACACTGCAATTGGAAGGCTGCAATTGGATTAATTGGATAAATAAGGCTGTCTTTAACTTAGCGGGGGAAAAAAATATACTTTTTTATTTTTTTTACAATTTCAATTGTTCGTTAACTGTTCTTCAGTGTTCGATTAAAAAGTTTTTTGTTCGTTTTTAGTTTTTTTTTTTTTAATTTTCAATATTTGACTCTAATGTTAGCACCAACTATAGATATTTTCACTTTTTCTTAAGCTTTGAAACTATATCTTTAATGTTCGTTCAAAAAACACCACTGTTCCACGTTAATTACCCTTTAATTTAATTATAAACTTTTAGTTATTCCACGCTTACTAATTTTTTCCGCGCATGCGTAGTAATTTTCACAAAAAGTTTATGAAGTAGCAAAAAATAAAACAAAGTTTGGGTATAGAGTCCCAACAAGGCTGATGATGCCAAATTTAAAACAAGCTGCTATGTAACCATTATAAAAGTATACAATAATATACTTAAAGATATAACAGAGCTTCCGGGCTACTTAAAACATTGAAAAAAAATGGTAAAGTGCGTGTCGGGCCACGCGCAATGTAGGGTTCCGAAGTAGCTTATTATAATAATGCGGCCTAAGAAGAGGGTGTTTATAGTCTCATACTATATGAACATTTAAGCTATTTAACGACAATGACAAATATATATCCACACCACAAGTTCATCGCCTTAAATACTTGTCTAAGTACATTTTGTAAGTTAGTTATTTAATAGTTATAAGTTGGTCGACTATTACCCAAAAACTTGTAAAGCCTTGTAGGCCGTGATAGTTTTTTTTAACTATTACTACTTATATTTACTACTACCATGATTTTTTCCTACCCCCAAAAGTTGGTTTAGCATGCAAAAGGCTTGACTCTAACAATAGTTATCATTTATAAGCTTAATAATATACAAACGAGTCCCCTAAATCGAAAACGTGTTTTCGCAAACCTCCAATATTCTTTGAAAACCTATCCAATGATACCTCATACAATGGGGTACGTAAGAAAAAAAAAATAACATCCTTACTTTACATGAGGAGCTACCGTGAAAATAATATTTTTCAAGATTTTTGGAACGAAGTTCCTTAC
The DNA here is from genome assembly GCA_036924255.1 of Apodemia mormo. Classification (NCBI taxonomy): domain Eukaryota; kingdom Metazoa; phylum Arthropoda; class Insecta; order Lepidoptera; family Riodinidae; genus Apodemia; species Apodemia mormo. The sequence continues at coordinate 687,693 of JAUPFN010000013.1, forward strand.
GGCAGGCTTGGAGGGGATAGGGATTTTGCTGCGCGTCCGAACTGAAAAAAATGTGATAGTAAAAACCGTAAGAAAAATGCGTGAAATAAAAGCGTTAAATGAGACGTGCGCAGGCGCGACAGTCGCGTACACAAGCGAGTAGTGCCGTTTAGCCGAAGGAAGTTCGTTCCTACCTGGTGTCCCGCGACACCACATCATTTTTCAAGATTTTATCTTGCCACTGTGTTGACGTGATTAATATGTACCTATATTCGTGCCAAATCACAGCTTTCTAAAGTTTGTAGTACTAAGGATCTGTGTGTCGTGCGGACGGACGGACGGACTGACGGGTGGACGGACATAGCGAAACTATAAGGGTTTCTAGTTTACTTTTGAACCCTAAAAATGGCTTCTGCAATAAGCGTCTTTGATACACTCCATCTCCAAAAACTCTTCGATATAATATTCAAAATGATTATATGTTTAATAAAAGCTAAAGTAATAAAAAATAATATTCAATTAAATGTTATTGACACAAACAATATTCAAAACTATAATCCAATTCTTAACTGTAAATAACTATATTTTATAGGTATTTATTAAAAACTGTAAGATTAATCCTTATTAATTTCTATCATTTAAAATTTAAATGATCTTTTTTAGTATTACTTATGCGACAAAGTTTGTGACAAATGTATTAATTAACTAGCTGTTGCCTGCGAAAACCACAAAGGACAAAATAGTATTAAGGCGAGGTAATTTGACGCGCGCCAATACTGTAGAAAGTGGGCACCGCAGTATGTTCTGAAACCGCCCGGAAACGGTTTAGTTTTCGGATAAACAAATATAGGACTTCAGCTGAAAACAAAAATTTAGTACATTCTTTTTTGTATTTTTAAACTAAATATCACCATATAAAAATCATGTGAAAAATTAGAAATATATTATGAACAAATTACTTGTTTTAGAGATTTTTTAGCCTGTTTACGGAATTTTATATAGTATCTTCATGCCCGTATCTCCAAAAGGGTTGGCAGAGTTACAACAAGTGCACCCACGATTAGCCGAAGATACTTGGCCTCACAATGTGATAGGTGGCAAGCCTATCGCCAACTGGGCACTGTCCAATCCCGAGCAACGTTGAATTTTATCAGAAAACTGAAAAACACATCTTTTTGAATTGCCCGACCCAGGAATCGAACCCGGGACCTCATGTGATAAATTCCGACACCGGAACATTAGACCATAGAGGCGACTAATTTTATATGATGGAGTAAATTACATTCTATCATGTAATGAGTTAGTACATTCCTTGGGTAATATCTATATTCGTATAATTTTGCTAAAACCGTTATTTAACGGTCAATAAGTACATAAAAATGTGATTAAACAAACCAGTTTTTTTCCGTTTGTCTCTCTTCTTTGTTCTCTTTGTTCTCTGTCTGTCTGCCTTAAAGAACAACATATTTTATAAGACCTAATAATGTACCTTATTTTATGTAAAAATAAAATGTGTAAACGGTTGACCCTACATCTCTTAAACTTCGTAAAATATCGTAGAATACCAAAAATGATACCATCGACTTGACCATTTCTCTGATGAAGCGAAAGCAATATGTGCCCTATACAGCGTGGGCAATATATGTCAAGTTTTCCATTCGCAGTCAATTAACGTCGATTTATCCACACATTAATGCGAAGAGGGATCCTTTACTAGTTGCTTCCGCAACCAGATGAGTTCTCAAGAATTTTCTTTAATCCCGCGAGAGTAAATTGTGTGAAAAATTGGCCTACAAATATATTGAAACTCGATGTTACATAATATGATGTTTTGAAAAATTCTTTAATTATTTTTAATATAACATATTTTATCTGGTTGATATCATAAAATAGCAAAGAAGCAGATAGTTCTCCTGATGGAAAGAGATACATTCGCCTACAGACACCAAAGATGTAAATGGTGCTTTACTATTCGTGTGGCGGGATGACAATGCATAAGTCTAGAAACAAGATAGTGGTAAGCATTGACGTTATTGCGGCAGGAAAAGTTAAGGCGGTGGTACCAAATACCCGGGAGAGGTTGTGGAACTCTACCACCTAGTAGTGACGATGGTAGTTACACGTATAACCAATGGGTCGCTTTTTACGACCTGCTTGGCAGTACGGCAATTGGTCTACTTTGCAAAGGAGCTCGGACCAACACGGGCGTTGGTACAAACAATACTGCATCTTGGCTCTTATGCTTTTTTTATATCGTAAATCTCCTGATGGAAACAATCAACCATCGCCTATAGACATCAAAGATGTTGATGGTGCGTTGCTATCTTGTGGCGAGGTCTAACGCCACATGCATACGTTTACAGGCTACCTTGCCCTCCAAACCGGAACATGACAGTGACAAGCGCTGACGCCATTGCGGCAGGAATAGGTAAGGCGATGGTACCAGACCCAGGCGAGACAATGTTGAACTCTACCACTAGTAGCCACGATGGTAGTAAATCACATAGCCAATCGGTCGCCTCTTACGACATGCCTGGCAGAACGGCAGTTGGCCTATTCTTCAAAGGAGCTCGGAGCAACACGGGGAAACATAACTTTAAATACTGCTGTCATCTTCTGAGGTCTCACCCTCTCTATCTAACACAGCTGTATAAAAAGAGATGGCGAGACCCCATAGAATGAGATATAACGTAAGTACTTATTTCGAATAATTAATACGAGTGCTTGCTTACCTATACTTAATACTTCATGATAAAACCCCTTGTTTTATGTCAAGGGTATGACATTTTAATAGAACCAGTTTCTCAGCGAACTAAACGGAATTTTATTTAGAACTAGTATTTGGTTTTAATTACTCTCGGTGACTCAGATATCTGCGACTTTGCCTGCGTTGTTTACTTATTACATTAACTCATAAAAATGCTTATAAAAATCGTAGTTTCTAAAAACTTCAACAACTATTAATTAAAATCGGCTACACTCACGTTTAATCGGCTTAGGTTCCGACTAGTTTCGGTCCTACATGAGGTTCTTTCTCAGGGTGAGTTAGACATTCGCTCGGTAGCGTCTCGTCTGGAACCTACGCCGATTAAACGCGGGTGAAGCCGATTTTAATTAATAGTTAACAATGTCTCACGATAGTTTTAATAACCTCAACAACTATATTAAATGAAGTTATCACGTATATTTTTGAGGATTTCGTAACTGAAATGGAAAAACGAAATGAGACCTGTCTGTTCGTCATATGATTGTGGCAGAGCTCCGAAATTGGTGGGCCGATTGAGTTAAAATTTGTTACTACTATGCGTTCTAACTGAGAATAGGACTGTCAGAATGACATATTGCTCCGCGTTTTGCAAAAACTTCATAAGTGATGAGTAAGGTGTGCAAAAAAACTCTAACAAAGAAATACTTAAAAAAATTCATTGTTATTGGTATATTTTTTATTTAGATTTCCATCAGATCATGTTACCATGTATTAAAATAAGGTGTAAAATAACTAACACGACTTTTATATGTACATATATATTATATATAGATGAACGGCTAGACTGATATATTTTACTTTTCCTTACTGATAGTTTTTATTGATGAATATCATATTTTAATACTTTTTAGTCTATTCTGGACAAGGGGGCGTTCATAAATTACGTGAGGTGTGTTTTTTTAAATTTTCTGTATCTCCCTCTCCCCCTGGTAAGATGTCGTGAAATTTTATTCAATACCCTACCCGGATGGGGTAGGGTATTGAATAAAATCTCAATCTCACGTGAGATTTTTCAAAATGTGGGTTTCTTAAAAATGTAAACGCATTGGATTGTTATCGTAAAAAGAAAAAAAAAATTGCTTCGTGCTTTTATTTATGACTAGAATTATATAGAACTATAGACTGTATAACGTCAAAGTACGAATGAAATTATTTTCTTTCGAACGAATCAGTGATTGATCGTAAAACTATTACGTTTAAGATTAAATATTAAGCATGTACATTCTGGATAATGGACTAAAATAGTATATTTTTTTGTTTCAACCAGAAAAAAAAAATTCGTGATATTTGGAGAGACCCCTTCTCCCCCTTGAACATCTCACGTAATTTGTGGACGCCCCCCAAAGACAACCCAAACCCATAATAATCGTAACAAAATTGCCCCCGTCGTTTTTGACTTTAAGTGGTGTAACTAACACGACTTTTTTACATTTAAATAGATGAACAGCTAGACTGATGTTTTTTAATAATTTTTAATGGATGAAAATTACATTATTAAAACATTACTTGTTCCTCAATAAATCATATTTATATATATTTTTATTTAATATATAAATAATATTTTTTTAACAAATATTTTTATGCTGATATTACTAATTTCACACTTGTGGTATTAAGTTGATAACAAGCGCGATCCTATTCTTAGTTGGAACGCATAGTAGTACATAATATATGTACCTAGATCGATTACTCAAATAGGGCTATGAATGAGGGGGGAAGCGGGCTATTAATGGGGGTAAAATAAAAAAATATATCCAAGATATATCTTTAACTAAACACAGATAACTGTATTCGTAAAATAGCGTATTGATAGCCCAGTAAATATCACTATAATAAAGCTATGCTTGTAATTACAGTTTTTAGTTGTCAGTTATTTTTTAAAACAACTTCCGTATTAATTAGAAAATATATTCAGTTCTTTCCCTTCAAAAGCTGCGTCGAAAACCACAAATCGGGAGAAAATTTTCTGACTCGTTCGGAACTGTTTTTTCGAAAAACATTTCAAGATTAATATTACTTGAATTCATAATTACTATATACTAATTTAAGCCATTCACGTCGCAATATATCGTCAACATAAATATATACGCTTTGTGTCTCTCGTCATGAAAATTACATATTGATTTTAATCACTCAAAAGATACAAAAATAAAAAGGTTTGTTTACAACAAACATTGAAAACAACAAAACAAAATACTTGTTGTCACTCGTTGACAGATTAAATAGATGACACTCGTTAACTTCCCGCTACGTATGTAGATAATGAAGACACTGATTTTGCCCCGATTTTCGTAAATCGAGATTTCATCAGATCTCCATGTTTTGAGGTCCTAGGAACCTTTTCTTACAATTTTCACGATAACGTCAGTATGTATGTATGTACGTGTGTACGTGTGTGTAGGTTGGTGTGTGTTTGTGTATGTGTATGTGTATGTGTATGTGTATGTGTGTGTGTGTATATAAACATCTATCCCCCGTGTTTGTTCCCGAGCTCCTTTGAAGAACAAACCAACTGCCGGTCTGCCAGGTAGGTAGTAAAAGGCGACCGATTGGATATGCAAGTCACTGGCATCGTGACTACTTGCTGGTAGAGTTCTACACTAATAAATTACGAATGCAATATTTACTTACTATTATTCTATCTATAGTGTGCAATATGTCTTGCAGTTCCTACACTAAGTATTAACTTGTGTCGTAGGTAACTGCTTACTCTTTCAAATTACAGTTTTATGTAGCCAAGAAGAGATGATTCATAAATCATAAGTAATGTAAGTAATCTATACAACGTGTATATGTACACTATTATTTGATTTTTTAAACACATAAATAAATGTATGTTTGGTGTATGAGGAAGAAGGATTGTTATTTTTTGTAGGTAAGTCTGGAAATGTTTTGCATAATTTGTTGTAGAGGTAGGGTCCTAGGTAAGTTGAATGTCGATGAGCAAACTTTGTGTTAAAGGAAGGTTTCTTAAATACAATTTCTCTCCTTCTTTTTTTAGAAATACAGGAATTTCATCCTCAGCACAGTCAATTTGGTAGTTTTCTTTTTTCCACTAACTATACCCGTCTACTCCATATTTATATTCGGCACAGATACAAGTTCCAATATGTTCTTCGCTGTGAGAATCTTGTAAGGTATGACGACCATTGCCGGAATAAAGATACTCGCAATCGCAAGACAGACAGTCAATTGACTTATTCTTGGGTGTTTTTGAATAGTTCGTCCTAATCTAGAGTTAAAACTCCATTGTTAATTTTCACTTGAGTATTTAAGATTCCAGTGTTTTCCTCTTCTTCTGCAATGGACAGTGTTGAGCTTATAAGGCCCTAAATAAACTTTTATAACATTTTCCTTAAAATCTGGTTTATAGGTTCCGACTTGTAATATTTTTCCCACTCCGTCATCACCAAATTCAATTCTGTCGTAACTTCCTTCGTAGTAATTATATCTTCGGTATTTTCCATTTTCGAATCGCCGTGTTTCGAATCGAATTCGCCGTGTTGGTCCCGGCCTCCATTGTAGAATAGGCCAACTGCCGTTCTGCCAGGCAGGTCGTAAAAGGCGACCGATTGGCTATCGAGTCACTACCATCGTGGCTACTAGGTGGTAGAGTTCTGCATTGTCTCGCCCGGGTCTGGTACCACCGCCTTATCTATTCCTGCCGTAATAGCGTCAGTGTTTGTCGCTGTCGTGTTCCGGTTTGGAGGGTAAGGTAGCCGGTAAACTTATGCATGTGGCATTAGACCTCGCCACAAGATAACAACGCACCATTAACATCTTTGGTGTCTATAGGCGATGGTTGACTCCATCAGGAGACCCATCTGCTTGTTTGCTATCTTATGATATAAAAAAATAAAAAAATAAAAAAAAAATTCGAATCGGATTCGGCATTTGCTTGCTGCTTAAGGCGATTACAGCTGCGAACGACCTTGAGTTTCTAACAGGAGCAGCGCAAGTATTATTTCGCGCGTGGCAGGGTCCAAAGTCAAAGAGTATTTACAGTGGATGCAGATACCTACGTTTTAACATTTTTGTTCACCTATATGAACTTTTATCATCATGAATCGACTGAATGTTGTCAAACTCAAAACCAATAACCAGTAATCGCTCATTTATCGATTACATATACATTCATTTTAGAAAAACGATAAATATCTAAAGAAAAAAAATATACCGAAAATCGACAAAAAATTATATAACAATTTACGCAATAATAACAGTTACGTATCCTATTTCTTTGAAAGTGTTGTAATATACAATACATCCCGTGTAGCACTTTATTTTAATACATACAATCAACAATTAATATTTAACAAAACCTTTCAAAATTTGGTTTTAAAAATGTAATCTCTTGAATAATATTTTAAAACTAACTAGCTGCTTAGTTTTTGTTTCAAAATCTCGTAATAAAAAAGAAGATATATAAATTGATTTAATGTTTATAGAGGAAACTACTAAATAAGTTGTAAATAAGTTATTTAGACTATTTGTATGTATAATATATTTAATTTATTTATTTTTTGTTGCGAAGTCAAATAGTATACTACCTTTAAATAGTATTTTTTTTTCTTTAGAGTTTTGCTTTTTATTCGCTTGCTTGAATTATCTTCGTTGTTTATATGTTTTATTTTTTTTATTTTTGTACATTTATACAAAATATTGACAAAATACTTATCTATCTATGGCTAGTAAAAAATTCAAGGGTAAACGTAGATAAGTACATGAATAGTCTCAAAATTTTATTCAGCGTCTACTCGCAAATAAAACTATTTATAAAGTACTGGCTTTCAGCCCCTTTAATACGCTCTTTTACCTCTTTAAGTGATAAAACTCACAGCAGCAAAGAACATGACTAATAAATTTGAAGAGATTTTGATTAAACATATTTTACTTTTTTTACAAACTTTACCACGTTTTTCATCGTTTGAAGAGATGACATTTGAAAACCTTAAACTCGTATTCATTTAATTGTATTAAAAATCATAAATACTAAGTTTTAAATAATTTCTACAATATTCTACAATAAACAATCTATTTTTTATACAAACATCAATACTTTTTTAACCCTTTAAGGAATGAAATTTAAAAAATCCCCAAATATATGATTCTTAAATTGTGTTGAAGAACGTAAGTGCCGAATTTCAAGTTTTTTTTTGACCATAAACGTTTGATTTTTTCATATAAATTGTAACACATACTTTTACTCCTTTAATGGATGAAACTTCTAACATTACATGCATGTTTCTTCAATTTCGATTGAAGAGCATAAGTACTAAAAAATCCGAAAATTCGTACATCTTAATTGTATTAAAAATCATAAATTCTAAATTAAAATAATTTAGATTTTATAGTAATGCAATTCATTTTTGATACAAACTTCTCAAACACAAAGCCTCTTTTTACCTCTCTATGGACTAGAATTCAAAAAAATATTAAATTTGTATTTAATTTTTTTTTTCAGTTAAAGGATAATTTAATTCATTACAACTCAAATATATCATTCATTACAACTCAAAAATGACAGTTTCATACAAACTTTCACCCCCTATTTCACCATCTTAGTGGATGAATTAAAAAAAAAATCCTTTCTTATTCCTTGTCTATATCATAAGAACAATATCTGTAAAAATCAGCCTTCTCGGTCCAAGCTCATTATCTACTATATAAAAACATCCAAGCGTAAACGAAATGTTAAATTTCCAAACGGCACAACCTTACTATTGTGCCAAACGTTCTATCTGTACTATTACTCTTTGACTCGAATATGGAGAGCGGAGCACGCTAACATGCGACACAGCCTCCCCGTATGAACGCTACCGGGAGACTGACTTTCGACGCGAGCGCTGTCCGCGAGTTAAATAATAAGGTTTTTATTGATTTAATAGCACATTATAATGATTTTGTAAAATTTTGAACTTAAATTTTATAAAGCAATAAATTGTCTGTAATAAAAAGAAAAAATCATCAAAATTGTTACAGTAGTTTGGAAGTTATAGGCAAATTTTTGCGTAAAAATAAGAAAGATATTCGATTTTTTTCCGTCAAAAATAACAATAAAATTTAAAAAAACGAACTTAAAATTTAAATTTAATTATATTATACGCATAATGCATATTTTTTTTAATTATTGGACCAACAAAAGTAGTAGGCTTTCAAAGAGGTGTCTATTTCGTAGTTTGGCATTACCTATCGCCTTAAGATACGATAACCTCATCCGGTCCAGGACACAATTATATTACACTTCCTTCAGCATCTGTTTCCAATTCTTGGATGTCTCCTCTTTCTCTAGAGCCGGGTTTTTCTCTGGAGTGAATTCCCCTTGACGTTTTGCGACTGTGGTATAATTTTCGATGCACGCTTTATTTTTAAAATATAAAACATGATAAAAATTCAAATTGTCCAATTCACCTTTCAAGTTGACTGCTTTGATGATGTGATAAAGGTACAACTGCGTCTGAGAAATTTTATCCCGTGTGTCCGTCTTTTATATTTATATCACCCTATGGCCTCGACAAATGTAATTTCTTATGAAAACGTGAACCCATTTCGTGAGTTGACACATTCGTGACAATGTAATAACATTTTGATCCGTACCTAAACCGGGAAACCCTAAATCATAAGATAAGATTTATTATTATCACCTAGTTTCTATTGGACTCCACGATAGGCAAAGCCTATGACGTGAACACCATGCGGCCATTTCCGTAGATACAATTAACAAAAACTTCACTGGAGGTAACAAAATTATACAATAAAACAAGAAGGAAAATTGAAAAGAAAATTTGAAAAAAGTTATAACAGGCACAATAAGATAATTTTAGTTTTGCTGAGTACTTTGCGTGACTTACGTATGAATAAGTGAATACAAGAGTTACAGTTTTCCAAGAGAAGGCAGAAGGGTAATGAAACGGCCATTACCTTTCTGTCTTCTCTTGGAAATCTGTTTGAAAGATTTACAGTTCTTCGACTCTTACCACGAGGGCCCACATTCAATAAACAACAGTTTGTATTTACTGTCGATGTTACAGCCTTGTCACAGGATGATGAAATAAATCTAAGGATAACTTTATCATACATATCAGTCCAGCCGTTTACATTATTCAAGGAAATAACGAAGAAACACATAAACGCTGATTTATATCTCACCTTACATTCGCGTAAAAAGCATCTTCATTCAAAACTTAATGGTTGTATTACTATGTTTAGCAGTATTTCCGGGTTCGAGATAACTTGACATGTTTATAAGGAAGAATGTATTTTTCCGCTGCCTCAGCGCCGGATGACTTAAACCGGCTACCTTCAATTTTAGTGCAACTGATGCGTGTGAATTGAATATGAATTGCGGATTATTTACGTATGCCGATGTGAGGACCGAGACAAGTAACTTTCGACAATTTTGTGGCAGTTCTTTAACACTTAGAACCCTAATAGTTTCACTATGTCCGTTCCTTCGTACACAGCTCAAAAGTTAGTACTAGAAAGCTATGATTTGGTCTGAATATACATATAAATTACGGCGATAAATTGGCAAATTTTTTTTTTCTTTCGTTTCCCAACCTGTAGGATATTATTAGATAGGTATTTCAAAATATTGCGAGTTCGTAAAAACAGTTTTCGATGAACTATTCTATTCCAGTTAACGCACTAGTGCGTTAACTGGACGCAACAAGGCGTCTCTAGTATCTCGAATCGCGCGTATTGCGCGCGAGTCGAGGGCCTGGCGTAGTGCACGCGATTTACGCGCGTATTTTAAATTCGCGCGATGCTTGTGGATATGATGTATTGGCGCCTAGTATCTGGTTAACGCGCAAATTAATTCGTGCGATACGTTTCGCGGCAAATTCGTCCCTTCTGGACAAGGTCTTAGTAAACGTACACTTATATGCCTGATATATAACTCAGTGGATACTATTTTCAGTCAAAGTCAAAACACTTTTATCCAAACAGGCACTTTTACAGGCACTTTTACAGGTAATTTTACAGGCACTTTTACAGGCACTTTTAACGAGTCAACATTTTTAGAGTTCCGAAGTAAACTAGGAACTCTTATAGTTTCGCTATGTCCGTCCGTCCGTCCGCGGTCTATCGCAGAGATTAGGCACGTCAACGAAATGGTAACATAAAATCTTGAAAAATATTTTTTAACATACATGTACAGTAGGCACATGTAAAGTGGGGATGTTAATTTTTTTTCTCATGTTCCCCGTAGTGTGGGATACAGTTGAATAGATTTTTAAATAAAATGTTCTAGATTTTTCAAAACAATTTTTCGATAAAAGGATTCGTTCGTGAAATTTTAAACTGTAAAGTGCTAATTTTAGTTAAAATCAAGAGTCTCCCTCCCCTCTATCAGCTAAACGGTTGGTTTTTGGGGTTGGAAAAAAATCTTAGTAGTTGTAAATATAATGAAGTTTAAAGGAAAACTATCACGGCATTAGAAATGTTTACAAGTTTTTAAGTAATAGGCGACCAAGTTATAAAATGTATTTGGAGAAATGTTTAAAGGCGTTGAATATATGGTGCGGATATATACGTCACTGATATTAAAGAGTTTAAATATTTTTATAGTATGAAACAATAAAAGCTATCTTCTTAGTCAGCATTATTGTAATGGGCAACTTCGGAACTCAGCATTGCGCGTGGTTCGACACGCACTTGACCAATTTTTAATTTTTTTTATAGAATGGAAATACTTTAACCGCACGGTACTTTCCGAAACGGAGCTAGAATTGTTATATATCTCCTCTTGTGTAATATCGGCTTTTTTGTGAGTTGTTGAAATAAGACAATTGTGTACGATGGTTAGTGTCGTGGAACACTCCCGGGAATAGTGGTCAGTAATCATTTGAGAGCAGTTTAATAAGGATGTGGGCTAGTGAGTCGTTACCTTATAGCAGCAGTTGCAACTGGATGCATTTATACGAGTAATAAAATTTGGCAAATCCATTTAGGATTTCTTGATTATTACTGGTATTAAATTAAAGTGGCAATGCAGTAAAATAATTCTGATATGTAGGTACTTCACAAGCAAAGCAGCTATCCCATCTAGCGAAGGTAAAACGATCACCAAAGACAAAAAAAGTTGTTAATATGTTAATTAATAATTAAAGTGTTTTACATCATTAGATAGTAAGCAAGCAGATGACTACTGATGGAACGAGAAGCCATCGCCTATAGACATTTTTGTTAATGGTGCGTTGCTATCTGTGTGTGCATAAGTCTACCGCCTACCTTACCGGTAAACCGGAATACGACAATAACAAGCATTCACGCTACTGTAGCAGGAAAGTGTAAGGCGGTGGTACGAAATTCCTAGACGACACGTTGCGGAACTCTACCAGGTTAGTATGACGGTAGGACACATAAGGCTAATCAGTTGCCTTTTACGACCTGCCTTCCAGAACAGTAGTTGGTCAATCCTTCAAAGGAGCTCAGACCAACACGGGGCTAAGCTATAGAAAAAGGATCCGTGATGTACTTGTAACATAATTTTCAACTGTCCCCAGGTGCGTGGTACCAGAATGTGAACCGTTAAACTCTACTACATACGAGACACGATGGCTGGACAAAGCTCTGCCAGCTACTGGGCAAGAACGGCGCTGCTACAGCAAGACCCCCATGGAAGGACATCATTCCTGTGAAGACACCTTATTTTCTGAGGAGTTGAGGCGATGCGACCGTTGGGTGTACGCTTCTAATGAGACCATAGTTGCTGAGGTATGTTGTGTCGTGCTACTAGTGTTATTGTTCTAAAATACAAAGCTCCCTGGGAAGAACAGCATTCTAATAATGAATAACACTGTCCAGCTCTTTAACCCATTAATAGCCAAAACCAAATTATAAGCATTTTTAGTAAAATACTAGCTGTTGCCAGCGACTTCATCCGTGCGGAGTTCGTTTACTCCGCACTGCCCCGTAGGTGATAGAGAAAAAAGTACGTAACGTAAGTAAAATTGATAATATGTAGCATATATGTTGACCCAACCTATTAGTAATATTCATACAAAATTTGAAGTAAATCCATGCAGTACTTTTTGAGTTTATCCCGGACATACATACAGACAAACAGACAAAAATTCTAAAAATTATATTTTTGGCTTCGATATCGATTGTAGATCACGCCCCAAGTATTCTTTTAAAAAAATATTCAATGTACAGTTTTGACTTTCCTACGATTTTATTATACGTATAGATAAGATGTTTCTCTTTAAATTGTCAAAGGAGTAAGAAATAATAAAATGAACAAAAAACAATAAGTTTTAGATTTTTATATATATTTTAGACATTATACTTATATGAGTACAGTGACCACTTATGAGTGAAAATTTTCAAAATGAGACTTTAACACAAAGTGTTTTCAAACGCTTTTTGCATTCCCATGGGACTCTAGATTGGCAAATAGCGCATTGCAACTACTTTCTCAATTTCTTTGGATATACCTGATCTATCATGAGATAACACTTCAATAGTTAAAAAAGTAGATCGGGATTGTTTTATTCAATTCTGAACATATATGTATGTATATAATATTTTGCAATATTACGCTGAAATAACAGCTAGTCCATAGGATCTTCTTTGCTCGTAACATGCAAACGCCAGGCATTCAAAGCCATTATAACTAACATATACGTGACCAAGAGCCATCACCTCTTTTCGTAATGATTTTTTATCTAAATCAGTTTTCTAAAGCAATAGTATAGACTGATCTAGTTCATCTTCGCCACCAATGCTTTTGTTATTTTGGAACAAAAGTGAATTCTCTACAGTAGAATTCTATTTTTTTACAGAACGCCATCGTTTCACAGAGTCTATTCATTCGAGGTGATTGTGGTTAGTTGCCATAGTGGCGAATTTATTATTTTTTTCATCTGACCAACAACAGTTCAAATTTTGTCATATTTGTAATGTGATTGAGGTTTGTCTTTTTTTTTAAAATTAACAAACATTTTTCGACGTATTTCTACTTTTCTCTCTTCTACACTGGGGTTTTTATATCATAAGATAGTAAACAAGCAGATGGGTCTCCTGATGGGAAGAGTCAACCATCGCCTATAGACACCAAAGATCTCAATGGTGCGTTGCTATCTTGTGGCCTCACCACAAGATAGCAACGCACCATTGAGATCTGACTAATGCCACCTTTGCCCTCCAAACCGGAACGTGACAGTGACTAGCACTGACGCTATTGCGGCAGGAATAGGTAAGGTGGTGGTACCAGACCCGGTTGAGCCGATGCGGAACTCTACCACCTAGTAGTCATTATGGTAGTGACACGCATTGCCACTCGGTCGCCTTTTACGACCTGCCTGGCAGAACGGCAGTTGGCCTATTCTTCAAAGATATATTATATATTATACGATAAATTACGGCTATTATTTCCTATTACCGTGTATATCTACCGTATAATAATTGTTTGGTACTACAGTAAAACTTGACGACCGGCTGGCAGAGCGGCAGTTGGCCTATTCTTTTAAGGAGCCCGGGACCAACATGGGGAAAAACATGTTGCTGGTGAACTTGGTCTATGGCTAATAAACATTACAAACATGTGACACACCTGTCATTGCTATAATTGTAATCAGACGACAAGGCATCCTCATTATATTTGAAGACACAATGAGAATATCTCTGAGGGTATCTGAATATTGAGGAAATATTGAGGTAGCATTTTCAAAAAGACACCCTCTTTTTGTGTAAATGCTCTCTCAATATTTCCAAGCAGATCTCGTGGTAATGAATATATCCATGTTTTCATCAGTAGCCATGTTCGTATTAGTTGGTATTATCGGTATTTCGTACTCATTCATGTTTATCTGCGGTATCTTCTAAAATCGCCCCAATCGTTCTTCAAGTCCTCTGAAGGTATCACAACGTAATATAACGATGTAATCGTAACGTTGAAATGCTTGAGAATATTTGCTAACAAAAACGTAACGAAATATTTTGTACGCTCAAATGTGTACTCAACTGAGTACAGCAGTGAAAATCGTAATATAAAACTGGTCATTTATATTATTTAATGCAACCCTCTAACCATGGGCGTACTGAGGGGGGGGGGGGGGCAGGGAGGGGCAGCTGCCACCCCCCCTGGAATTTGTTTACCTCTCTACTAACTATAGACTGTTGTAGATAAAAATATAATAACACAAAAATATAGTCTTAAAATGTTACGGTTGCCCCCCCCCCCCCTCTCCCCGGCCCAGAACCTGGGTACGCCCATGCCTCAAACTCGTATTATAACTACATTATATCGCTTCACAATAATTATTGATAACAACATTTACGTTTAAAATTGTGGCAAAAATAATAAAAAAGCAACTCACGATCACACTAGTCTGATTGTTGGTAATTCGGACACTTAAAATGACACAAATTAAAAAAATACCTCAATTTGTTTTATTAACATAACTTTAAATATGAACATCTATGTTTTTTTTTATAAAAAACGAAGCATATTCATATTACGGATTTGATTATTTTTTTTAAACTTGACTGTACTCATTTGAGTACAGCGACAACGAATTGGGGACGTAAACTAATAAGTGTATGCCTTTCATCTTTGGTATAGTTGTCCGGTATCAGTGTTAACCATATGAGGTTTGGGGTTCGATTTCCCGGTCGGGCAAATCAAAAATGTAATTTTTCAGTTTTCTGGTAAAAAGAACGTTGCCCTGGTTTGCATAGGATAAGTGCCTGGTTGGCGATAGGCTTGCTACCTATCACATTAAGGAACCAAATATCTTCGGCTAGTCGGGGATGCACCTGTTGTACCCCTGCCTACCTCTTCGGGGATACAAGCGTAAGGATGCTTTTTTATAATAGAAAAAATACGTAGGTATGTGTATATGTGTAAAAAATTCTTTAGGTATAGGATTGTAAATGGGGTGTGTGAATCAATTGGCATGCCATATTAAAGCATCGAGCCATTCACCTTGGTAGTTATATTTTTTTATGTAAGAGGGGGCAAACGAGCAGGAGGTGCACCTGATGGTAAGTGATCACCGCCGCCCATGGACATCCATAATACCAGAGGTCTTGCAGTTGCGTTGCCGGCCTTTTAAGAATGAGTGAGCTCTTTAATCTTTCAGCTATAATTATGTTATAAAGTTTAAAACTTATGCATGTGGCATTAGATCTCACCACAAGATAGCAACGCACCATTAACATCTTTGGTGTCTATAGGCGATGGTTGACTCTTTCCATCAGGAGACCCATCTGCTTGTTTGCTTATCTCTTATGATATAAAAAAAAATAAAAAAAAATAAAGACCTATTCAATACATGAGAAAGAGTATTAAAAAAACAATATGTGACTAATAGGTCATTTAATGATTCGCTAAATCAAAAAAACTGTGTAGAACAGTTTTGACTTTGCGAACTTGAACAGAACAGGAAAGTTATAGTCAAAGAAAAGAATATATTATAAGGAATTTAATGAAGTTTATAGAGTTCTACTAGAAGTACTGTACCTATCCCTTTAAGTAATAGTGCCGTAAATTGAGTATTTTTAGTACATGGCTCGAAATAGCCCCGAGTCAGTCGCTACCTATATTACAATTTACATCATGCATACAATTTACGGTTCTTTAATGATAGGGTGAAAAGCCGCTATCGATACTCCAAACCATTTTATAAATCGACGAAATAACGGAGGTTATCATTTTGACCCGTATGTATGTAATATAATTCTAATTGGATATCATGTGAGTATGATGATTTATTTAGGTGTCCAAGCTCGTGTACTAAATTTTGTAACAGCTGTATGTTTGTTAGTAACTTTGTAAATTTGTATGTTTACCCACGAATTTCTCGGAAACTAAAGATAATGCTTTTTGATTTAAATTAGGTTTTCCCCGTGTTGATTCCGGACTCCTTTGAAGAATAGACCAACTGCCGTTCTGCCAGGCAGGTCGTAAAAGGCGACCGATTGGCTATGCAAGTCAATACCGTCGAGACTACTAGGTGGTAGAATTCTGCATTGTCTCGCCTGGGTCTGGTACCACCGCCTTACCTATTCCTGCCGCAATAGCGTCAGAGCTTGTCACTGTCGTGTTCCGGTTTGGAGGGTAAGGTAGCCGGTAAACTTATGCATGTGGCATTAGACCTCACCACAAGATAACAATGCACCATTAACATCTTTGGTGTCTATAGGCGATGTTTGAGCCATCTGCTTGTTTGGTATCTTATGATATAAAAAAAATAGATATATTCCAACTTAGGCTGCTTTCACATTAGGACGTTAGCAGCGCGACAGAGGCGCGGCAGAAGCATATCCCTTCACATTATAACAACAGCCGCGCGATAGTAGCGCGGCTACTGCGCTGCAGTTTAGCTCAGTGTGGGGCGCACTACATTTTAAAAATGAATTCTGACGGGAAAACATTGCTGCTCCTTTTTTTCATAGTACTCATTCGGCGCCATCGATGTCGCGTAAAAAAACGAAAAAGACGGTACTGGATTTTTCGTTTTTGCTTCGAAACCATCATATGTATAGTGATTATAAAACGGTATTTAATGTAACTAAAAATAATAATACCTAATAAAAACCTAAAAAATAATAATAATAATAACACTGAGGTAAGAAAATGACGAGGTAAACAAAAAAACCTGCTGTATTTTTGTAGGATCGAGTTTTAATTTTCAAAATCAGAAATAAACAATGCACATAATTCTTTCCAGTTTTTATTTTTCAGCTGTCTGCTGTCTGTTGTTGTAATTGTCACGTCTTGAGTTCCACAAACCAGGACGCATGAATTTCCCAAATAAATCGTTAGATATCGAACTCATTTATTTTGCAGTACTATTATACTTACGTGCGCTTGCAACACTAGCTCATCGCCGACTGACTGCACACGGCGCGGCGGCTGCGGCGGCAGCGCGCGACCTTCGCGCTTCTATTTACACTATGAAATTTTGACAAGCGCGACAGTCGCGCGACACTCGTACGAATGTTGTATTGCTAAAGTTGCCTAAATGTGAAAGCGGTCTTAGGCTCTAGCTAAAGAATACAATCCTGTACAGGAAGCAAAGCAAGCATAGACTAATATCACAATGTAAAATAGTGTATAGGATGTGCTAATATTGTACAGGTATATGAAGGCAAGTCTGTTTGGACCTTGACATGTTGTGGCATGATGGTAGTGACTCGTATAATAGCCAATCATTTGCCTCTAACGAGCTGCCTGGCAAAATGATGATCTAATCTTCAAAGGGAGCCCGGACCATCACGGGGAATACATGCGTGCGGGTGACACGAACAGCAGCTAGTTTCAAATATTTAATCAAACACGATGTCAGGGTGGTATCATTAACTAACCTTTACGACGGTCGCCACGTGCAGTAATTTGCCGACACTAACAATACGGTAAGCGGTTATCATTAAATAGTCACTCCCCACAACAACCGTACTTCCTGATAGCGCTAAGCCTTTAATCATCAACTTTAATTGAACGTCTGTCGACGTAGTCCGCGTGCAGCAGATAAGCACAGTAATTCCTTAATACATAATGATTACATACTAATTCGTGATCTGTGTTGTGGGTAGACTATAATTGTCTACAGTGAACAAAACAAATTAATGGCGAATATTTTTTTCATTACATTAGTAATTAGACGATATAGTAAAAAAAATGCGTCAGTGTCGTGGACCACTCGGTTGGAGCGAAGTTTTTTATTTTTTCAGTTTTTTTATTTTCCTCGTCTACTCCTTTCCCCTCTCTTCCCACTCTCCTTCTCTCGCCAGCTGCTTTTACCTGTTTCCGCCGGTTATACCATTTTCTCTCTTCTACGAACTTTTTTCTTCTTTGCCACTCTTTTCCTTTTCCGCACCGATCACCCCCTCTTTACTCTATTTCCCTCTCCCCCTACCCTGACTCCTCCCCTCCCTTTAAACTCATTCCTTCTCTCCCTCACTATACCTCCCTTTCCCAACTTTTACTCTCTTCCCCCTTCTCAAACAGATGGCTCTATTTTAACGAGTATTAAATTTTTCTTCTATTTCCTTGTTACAAATCACCTCTTTAGTCTAGTGGTCCGATATCGGAGTTAACCGCATGAGGTATCGGGTTCGATTCCCGGGTCGGGCAATTGAAAAATGTGGTTTTTTTTCAGTTTCCTTATAAAAACAACGTCGCCCGGGATTGGAAAGTGCCCGGTTGGTGATAGGCTTGCCACCTATCACATTGTGGGACCAAGTATCTTTGGCTAATCGTGGGTGCACTTGTTGTATCTCTGCCTACCACTTCAGGGATACGGGAGTGAAAATACTTTATTTCCTTTGTTATAAGTTTCTTTTTAATCATCTACACTAAGAAGCTCGACTCGAAGGCTCCGCGAGGTGGCGGCGGCTAAAAACTCTCGCTCTTGACGAAAACTAGTGGCTGAATATATATTTTTACACATTTTTTCAGCCGCCAAATGTCAAGTCCGAACCGCGCGATAAGTAACTTCGTTCCAAAACAATGAAATCACGGACAATTCATTTCAGGTGTTGCATCTTTTATGTGAAGTACATTTATATTAAGGCGAGGTATTTTGACGTGCGCCAATACTATAGAAAGTGGGCGGCGCGGTGTATTCTGAAACCGCTGGGAAACGGTTTAGTTTTCGGATAAATAAATATATACTTCAGCTGAAACCCAAAATTTAGTACATTCTTTTTTGTATTTAAAACTAAATATCACCATTTAAAAATCACGTAAAAATTAGAAATATTATGAACAAATTACTTGTTTTAGTGATTTTTTTATCCTGTTTTCGCAATTTTATATAATGGAGTAAAGTACATTCTATCATGTAATAAGTTAGCACATTACTTAGATGATATCTCAGGTATATCGTGTAATTTATGTAAAATATTTAACAATTAAAACATAAAAATGTTATCAAGCAAACTAGTTTTTCCGTTTGTCTCCGATGTTCCGCCTTAATTTACATCTATACTGATAATAAAAATAGTTAAAGCGTGTAATTTTGTGAGTTTGTGTGTAGGAAGTAACTGCTGAGCCGATTCTGAAAGTTCTTTCATCAGCTGAGAGAACTACAGTTGAGTGACATGCTATATTTCATCCCCATTTTCCCGCGGAATCGCAAGTTTGTAGCACGGGATGCGGCGTGTTGATCATATTATGACCAAACGATATACTAGGTGGTAGAGTTCTGCATTGTCTACATTCTCGGATCTTCTCAGTGTGTGGCCGCGTTTCCGATCCGGTAGCAACTCAAAAAATGTTAACTCGGTGAATATGCCTGTAAAGGATTCTGTAAGGGAAGGGTCTGGTACCACTGCCTTACTATTCCTGTCCCAAAAGCGTCAGTGCTTGTCACTGTCGTGTTCCGGTTTGGAGAGTAAGGTAGCCGATAAACTTATCCATGTGGCATTAAACCTTGCCACAAGATAGCAACGCACCATTAACATCTTTGGTGTCTATAGGCGATGGTTGACTCTTCCCATCAGGAGACCCATCTGCTTGTTTGCTATCTTATAATATAAAAAAAATATTGATTATATTATGACCAACCTCATTTTTATTTATAGATTGTACAATCATTCTATAAATTATTATGTAATCGCAGTAGTTACATTACTAATGTTAATTAAAACTTTTACGATACCATTAATAAATTACAGCTATTATTTCCTACTAGCTGTTGCCTGGGACTTCGTCCGCGCGGACTTCGTTTACTCCGCGCTGCTCCTTCCCTGTAGGTGATAGCCTGATAGTATGTAGCCTATATCTTGACCCGACCTGTCAGTAATATTCATGCAAAATTTGAAGTAAATCCATGCAGTACTTTTTAAGTTTACGCCGGACATACATACAGACAAACAAAAAAACAGACAAAAATTCTAAAAACTATATTTTTGGCTTCGATATCGATTGTAGATCACGCCCCAAGTATTCTTTTAAAAAAATATTCAATGTACAGTTTTGACTTTCCTACGATTTTATTTTATGTATAGATTACCGTTTATATCTACCGTATAATAACTGTTTGGTACTACAATATAACTTGACGACCGCCTGGCAGAGCGGCAGTTGGCCTATTCTTCAAAGAAGCCCGAGACTGAAACAGTAACAGGGTAAACATCTGGTATTTTTTTAGTAGTCAGTGAAACATAATACGGAAATTCCACCAGCGTCGCGTTGTCTATAAATGTCGTCCTCCTGTAGGGTAGGGCCCTTTTAAATAAAATAGTTCATAATATAGAAGATTATTTTTCCCCGTGTTGGTCCCAGGCTCGTTTGATGAACAGGCCAACTGCCGTTCAGCCAGGCAGGTCGTGAAAGGCGACCGATGAGCTATGCGAGTCACTACCATCGTGGCCACTAGGTAGTAGAGTTCTGCATTGTCTCGCCCGGGTCTGGTACCAACGCCTTACCTATTTCTGCAGTAATAGCTTTAGTGCTTGTCGCTGCCGTGTCCCGGTTTGGAGGGTAAGATAGCCGGTAAACTTATGCGTGTGGCAATAGACCTCGCCACAAGATAGCAACGCACCATTAGCCCCATCTGCTTGTTTGCTATCTCATGATATATAAAAAAGTCTTAATGCTAAGCCATTCTAAAGGCAGACGACTCCCCAAAGTTATTACCAACTAAACTATTAGGTGGTAGGTTATGCAACGTCTCTCGCGGGTTTGGTACCACCTTACATCTTTCCGACACAGCAGGGTAAATGCTTGTCATAGTCGTGTTTCCAATCTAAAATAATCCAATAAACTTGTGTATATGGCATTACTTTTCCGTCACAAAAGGTGGTAATAGACCACCATCGAGTATGTAACCAGAAGAATGGCTATATTGTTTGTTCTGTTAGAAAACAAATTCCGCCAAAACCACGGGCCAAAACACTACGCCAGTTGTAATGCTGTGATTGGCCGACTCAAGGTTAATGTGATAATGACGCAGCAATATCAAACGCGTATTGAGTAAAATGAGATAGTTGTATATAGGTTACACCTAGGCAAGAGCAAGACGCATAAACAAGTGTCCACGTGTTTCATGTTATCTGTCCAGTTTAACTTGAGCCATATTATATGAAAGTAAATTAAAATAAAATCAATTTTTATTGATACCGATGAAACGTAATTCCGTCTGTTTTATAATTCGAAGTTTTGCTGCTTTTTCCACACCAATAGAATAACACGACATTGTGCGGTATAATATACCAAACTTTGAATATTTTCGAGAGTATCGGGGACGTACATACAGGTTACTTGTTGGTGTGGTACTTTTTAGTGCAAGCGTGAATTGCTATTTATCAGTGGCAAAACACTGATCAGTTTCGGAATTAGATGGCTCATGTTGCTACTCTATTAGGTTACATGCTCGATGTCTAATACCTACTTGAAACACAACTTTGAATACTGCTGTCATCTTCTGAGATCTCACCCTCATTAGATGGCTCATAATGCTACTCTATTAGGTTACTTGCTCGATGTAGAGCACTAACGTACTCGGTGTCTATACGGGGTGATTATCTTCTTCAACCAGAAGGGAAACAACATTTGAAATATGTTATCAAATACATTACTGCACTTTACAATTGTATAAGTATTTGTGTAAACGATAAAATTGATTACAACTTAGTGGAAAGCGTGACTGTTATTTTGTTTTTATAGCATTTTTATAGAATATTAGTTAGTTTGTTTCTAAAAAATAAGTTTTAAAAAAATGGACGACTCTTTTAAGAGTTAGGGATAATCACTCCTACCCCGTGTTGTTCCGGGTCGGGTCCCCTTTGATTAATAAACAATCCCTTCCCTTCCCTTTCTGTCAGGCAGTTCGTTAAAGACGGACAATTGGCTCTGCCATTGTGGCGACTAGGTAACGATGATCTAGTTTGACTAGTTGGTAATCGATCGCAAAACAACGAATTATTTCGTCGTGTTGATGAGAGCGTGCCGGCCAAAGCAACACACACAGGTTCGCCACAGGTTCAAATCCTGTTGTGTCGAAAGTTTTCTACATTAATTTTTTAACATAATAATTGACCGCCCTATTGGACTAGTGGTTAGCGAAATTGACAACGCATTCATGGAGCTCGGGTTTGATTCCCGACAGGGACAAACGTTTATATGATATTTATTTATTTTAAAATTATGACTAGATTTATTATCTACATAAAAAATATCATTTCATAAACATTTAAAAAAATTAATTAGAATTGGAGTGTCATTACTAAAGATATCTGTTAGAAAACTATAGAGTTGATATTGATGCGAACAGAATGTTTGGTTAAAAAATACGTTGGATATAAATAAAATCCGTAATTACAATAAAAATATTATAAATATATTCTCATTAAAAACTGTTAATTATTACTGAATAGAAAAATTTCGCGAACACTTACAAAACCCTGCTTTTTGCTAGTTAAATACCTAGGTACTGCGCTACCTAGGTCGAGTTTCCTAAACGAAGCAGTTCATAGTATATTAATAAGATTGGAACGAATTCGTAAAAAAATATATCACTCATATCTCTAGAAATCTTTTCGCTATTTGTTTTTTGAAGTGAAAACTTCTTTAGGCGCGTTGAGCGTTTTGGTAGAGGGTAAAATCCTCGGTACGCGTCACCGACATGCTAATGATAATAGTATATCTATAGCTATGTTTTGCATATAGTTTTAATTACTCTCAACTTAATAGTTCCGTTTTCACTTCTATCGGCAGTCCCACGACTGCTACTGTTTTTTTTTTTTAATTTTGGGATATATTTTTATGGATAACGTATGTTAGTGATCCATCCGGTGGCGATGTGCTGCTATATGCCTAAGTTTATCAGCCAACTTACCCTCCATACGGGTCCACGACAATTACAAGTTTGTCGCTATTGTGGCAGATATACGTGGTACTAAATACAGTCGAGACGTTGTAAAGCTCTACCATCTAGATAGTTATCATGATGTCAGCGTCAGGTATTAGCTTTCTCTCGTGTTTCACGAGACACCTAGCAGTAAAACAGTTGATCTATTCTTAAAAAAGGAGCCTGGGCCAACATGTAATAAGATCAGCACGATTCAACCATTAATTTGTACTAGTGACCACCGCGTGGTCGAAAATGTTGTCGAATTTGTCGTCGTCGAAATTGTTGTCGATACCACCGACTGTAACACATATCATTCTGTAGACACTGATCACAATTAAATTAGTATCTTTATAAATATCTATCAAATAAAAACTACTAGTGCTAGTGTTAGCGATTAACATGGGTGGCAACTGAATTAAAAAACTAAAGTTCTTCTGAATTTGTGTATTAGCTTACCCTGTCTGTAAAAAGAGCAGAGTTAAGGAAGACCGTCTTATACAGGGGGAAAGTTGTAATATTGTCCAGTTGGTTGTTTCCAGTTCCACTGGAAAACTGGTCCAGTTGGTTGGTCCAATTTGAATGCAATTTTTTTCAAATGAAACCTGGTTTTTTAACTATGGGACTTTTAGATATGTCTTATCAAAATCGATTTAACCAATTCAACGTATTTTCTACTCGATGGAAGAAATTAAGCTACTTGTGTAAATCTGATCGATACACAATTTGGTATTTTATCTGTTACTTCAATGATATTGCAATGACATGATAATTTATAATGCTACAGGAGCCTCATTCATAGATCAACTTTTGTCATGTTTTGCTCTACAAATTATTTACACGAAGCAGAAAAGTTATCTGGTGATGAAAGTGTATGTAGGTTTTTTTACAGCTGTTATAATCTATTTTTATAAGACGGTGAGTATTTATCATCACGTATTTGTAATATTTTAGCTTTATATACCTACTTATCGTTCGTTGACTATGTCGACCACGATATCGACTTACAATCTCGCAATATTCTTAAAAATGTATTTGATTTTTCCGCTTCAGGTAATAATAATTAATAAACTACTATTACAGATGGTTGTTGTAACAGATGAGATACAACAGAGTAGTCTCACAAATGATTAGTTAATTACAGTTTATATATACGTAATAAGGACGTTGTATTCGCTTGAGTGCGTTCCTTGGACGAGCAAGCCTTGAACTTGTGCTTCATCAGCGCGTGTTGCGAGTACAAGCGAATATTGTCCATTGTTTGAATTGAGGTCTATTTATAACTAGCTGTTGCTCGCGACTTCGTCCGCGCGGACTTCGTTTACTCCGCACAGCTCCTACCCCGTAGGTGATAGCGTGATAATATGTAGCCTATATGTTGACCCGACCTGTTTGTAATATTCATGCAAAATTTGAAGTAAATCCATGCAGTACTTTTCGAGTTTACCCCGGACATACATACAGACAAACAGACAAACAGATAATCAGACAAACAGACAAAAATTCTAAAAACTATATTTTTGACTTCGATATCGATTGTAGATCACACCCCAAGTATTTATTTAAAAAAATATTCAATGTACAGTTTTGACGTTCCTACGATTTTATTATATATATAGATGTATATGTGTATGATATATACATAGATATGTATGTGTATGTATGTATATAGATAAGCAGAATAGTTATAAATCATATAATGGTATAACCAATCACATATAGCTTTCTTGCATTATATTACTAAACAGCTGTGGCTAATGAGATTAAATTATGTTTCACCTTTGTAACAAACTAGTCGCATGATGGAAACTATCCAATTTAAACTAGTCGGATCTCTCTCTACCCCTTGGGCGAAACTATTAATTGTTTTATTCCAGATGACTTTGTTCGCAGTATACACAAAACAAGACAACTGTGTTTCATTTTTACGAGGTTCATATTCTTCATTCAATGACTGCCCGGTGGTGGACTTTGCAACTTTGACAGCTGACCAAAAAGTCGATGGCGCTCGGGTTCGATTCCCGGCAGGAACAAACATTTGTGTGATAATATTTCTAGGTTTGGGTGTTCATTTTACAAATTTCAGTACGTCATATGTATATACGTTATTTACTATATCGGTGAAAAGGGGAAACGGAATTTCTTATCCTTAGCCCGGCATATATTTCTCGAAATGGGCAGTGTTAAAACACTTAATATTTTAAAGATAACATATTTAGGTTGTATTTGTTATACATGTTCAACGTGGGCTGATAAAGTTACGAGTGGTGCGGTCCGGCGTAAACTACTTCAAAATCTAACATTAATATTTCTATGCAAAGCATATCGCACTGAATCGCACGCATCGTCTTACCATTAGATTTAGACGGTTGCCGCTGTTGATTCTAGTTTACACAAGTTGCAGTGGTGGGAACGAGTAGTGGACCCATTGCCCTTAAAACAACGTTATTTTTTGTATTATAAAAACGTTATTTTAGTATCGTTGGTTAACACTGCTACATACATAACTAGCGAATAATTGGCTTTATTTTGTTTTAGATCGACTCTCGTAAATGTTTCAGCGATATTTATTTATAATATTATACAGTTTCGTCATCACACCCAGTTCCCTTGCGATGTAAGTAGAATAAACAAAATCCATGTAGACTTTTCGGTTCACCATGTTTCACCGGTTTGTAAGTTGACGAGATAAGTAGTAATTCTCATCGCAGTATTTCACCGACCGGATAACGATAATCGACTATTTCTAGCAATAACCGCTACCAACAGCTTAACCTGCTCACCCTAGGCGGGGGAGTGATAACAAACTACTCGCCTGACACCGAGCAAATACTGAGAATTCGGTTTTTCTATAAAAACCTGGAAGAAACCTCGAATATAAATAATATACAGTATAACAAAAACCCTCCCCGATCGTCAGAGACGACGTTAGTTTATTGACCGGCTGACGAGTTGGCTAGACATCGCAAATATAATGACCATACAACTCACTAGATGATCGAAAAATTGTGGTGAAAAGAATTCTGAACGAATTAATGACGTTGTCCTCCCCGCAAGAGGACTGATGAGATAATATTTTTATTTTGCGTTTGCATTGTCTATTACAGTTCAACTTAGCATGTCAAGAATGGAAAAGGACGCTTGTGGGGACTATCCACAACATAGGCATGTTGGTCTCACTGCCGATCCTAGGATACATATCGGACCGGTGAGTTTCACTACACTCTTCTGGTAATTTAATTTTTTTATTTTTGTATAATAGGATAACAAACAAGCAAAATATGGCTCTCCTGATCAAATCAAGACAATTATTATCATCTAAACTCTAAAAGACACCAATGATGTTAATGATGTGTTGCTATAATATCTTGGTGTATCAATGTCCCGGTATGTGTATGTATACAAACAAGATGATGTGGAGATTAAAGCAAATATTATGGTGGTTTAAGCGGTTCGGACTTTGGACAATACACTGACGTTTGAGCATTGACATCCGTCTCACCAAATTGTTGAGTTTTTTTTTATTTGTATGATCCTAAATCAATAACACCTCTTCATATTATAATAATAAAGTATTGGTCTGACTGTCTCGTTAGTATTTTGGTGGATATGTTCGTCTGTAATTATGAGTTCTGAGTGCGATTTACAGGTCGAGAAAAATAACAGAAAATTGTTACATTTGAAAGGTGTACAGTCGTTTAATTACTCGTGCAAACAAAAAGTGGATCTATAGTCGTTTCGCTATTCAGCGAATGAATCCATAACGGATAGATACTTATTTAAGGGTTGCTCTTTCTATTTAACATGAGAAAATATGGCTGAAAGATTTTTATTAATTTTATTTGTTGAACGAGAAATTTAATATTTTAGTCTTTTTTAATGGATTGCAATATCTGCCTCTTAATCCGTAGTTTTTAAGTCAGTAGGGAAATAACCATACTCATTAGTTTGATGTTGAATGAAAAGGCTGGTGGCTTCCATCTCCATATTCTCCATTTTATTCGCATTTCCCATTCCTAACAGTAAATAGCATCGTTAGCTTTACTTGCTCTTCATGTTTGCATATTTGACTGCCTCGAATGGTTAGTTTCTAAATAATAATTCAGAAAATTACCATTCAGTTTCAACAACAGTTTTCTTTAACAGTTTTCTCTTTGAAGGAGTCATTATTGTGCAGTGTAAAAATACCCACCAATGGTATTCTTTAAAAACATTTAGATTGTGTTCTGTGTTTTAGGTATTGCAACATATATAAGTACATTCTATTTGTGCTAAAACATTTTCCAGTATTGGTGTTGACCTAAAGAGGTCCGGGTCCAATTTTTAGAACGGGCAATTCAAAAATGTGTTTTTTCATTTTTTTAATAAAAACAACGTTGCTCGGGATTGAATAAGTGCCCGGTTGGCGATAGGCTTGCCACCTATCACATTGTGGAACTAAGTATCTTCGGCTAATCGTGGGTTCACTGGTTGTACCTCTGACTAACTCTTCGGAGACACAGGCATGATAATATTTTTAACATTCTCCTCTTTAGTAATGAAACTTTTATGTAGCATAGACTCAGGCTTTACTTTGCAGAAATCTATTAGCATTATTTTTCAACTCTTATAGGCTTAAGTGCTATTCGACTCTGCTACAGTTGCTTCGGTTACGAAGTGAAATATGCGCTTAGTATATAAACATGTGATTTTCTGTTTGTGCTACTGTATCGGGGGGGGGGAAATTGAGGAAAACGTGGATGATGTATTATACCGCTGAGGTCTTCTTGAATTACCATGATCATCGGTACGCTTGTTCTACCACTTACTCTTCTTCTTATTTTAGTGGCATTGCCAAATTTACACATACGATTTAACGGAAATTTTCAAATTAATTACCTTGATGTAGTATTATCACGCCTGGTTTCTTTGCATGGAAGGGGGAGTAGACCGAATGTCTACCAACTTATCGGTTTACCATGATTCACCAGTCTGTCGGTTGTATAAATGAGTGTGAACCCCATTACCACATTTTACTGACCTGATATTGATTATCACCTTTTAATTGCTATAATCTGCTATAAAAGGGACCGGAAGTTTTATTTGCCCCTTCGTGGTGCGGAGTTGGTAACACACTAATCATCTCAGTAGCAGCTCGGAATCTAGCAGGAGATTCTGAGCTGCTACTGAGATTTTGGATTTTGAAAAAAATCTCAAAAAAATATCAATTACGCTTTTGCTCGACCCGAATATTGAAACCGTGACCTCATGATCTGAATAGGCTGATCCCTTAACTACGTATGACCTACCATGCTACGGGTAAACAAATATGGAAGGGAATGGAATAGGAGGAATTTTATAAATAATGTATATTGTACCAAGCTGCCCCCCCCCCTGGAATTTGTTTTCCTCTCTACTAACTATCTACTATTGTACGTAAAAATATAATAGATAAAAATATAGTCCTAAAATGTTATGGTTACCACCTCCCGGCCTGGGTACGCCCATGATCATAAGAAAGCAAACAAACAGATGGCTTCCCTATTGGAAAGAGACGACCATCGCCTTTAGACGTCAAATGTTTGGTGCGTTGCTGTCTTTATGACAGGGTCTTAATATTACATGTATAAGTTTACTGACTATCTCACCCTCCAAACTAGAACACGACAGTGACATGCACTGACGTTACTGCGGCAGGAATAGGTAAGATAGTGGTCCAGACCTAGGTGAGACAATGCAGAACTCTACCTCCGCGGCGCCCCGTGGCCGCGTTCCGAACCGTAGTTTTAAAAAATATTTTTGACGTGTCAAAATAACTTGTAAAAAGTTTTAGTGAATAAAGTTCTTCTGATTTCTGATTTCTACCACATAATAGCGACGTTGGTGGTGACTTGTATCGCCAACCGTTCGTTTTTTACGAACTTCCTAGCCGAACGGCAGATGTTCTATTCTTCTAACGGAGCCCGGACTAACATGAGAGCGAAAACAAAAACTTATGAGTGATTTCTTGGTATTTCAGATGGGGCCGCAAGCGTGCTCTGGTGTTGAGTTGCAGTCTAGTGGGGGCCATCGGGACTTTGAAGGCTTTTTCAGTCTCCTACGAGATGTACGTTATCATAGAGTTCCTGGAGACCATCGCCGGCGCCAGCGTCTTCCCAGCTGCCTACATCCTAAGTAACATTTACATGCTTCTGTTCTGAGAATAACAATATAGATAATAATTATTCGTAACAGATTTACTAGAACTGACTTAAAACAATCTTGACTAGATCTTTTTACCCCTTAAATAAATAGTAAAATAGTCGTATCTGTCACTAGCTAACTCGCACAGCATCAGCAGATCATGAGAATCACCATAATTAGACTAAGATAATCTTTCGTATCAACTTTTATCGCCTCCACAGTCTACCTGCTTTCACTATCTCCTTGTCAATTTCATCAAAATCAGTTCAACGGTTTAGCCGTGAAGCGTAACACACAGACAGACATGCTTATACATTTCTAAGTATTAATTAAGTGTGGATTATCTTAAATATTGATGTATGTATGTTTGTTTCATACGTACACCGAAACAGCTACAGCAATTTTAATAAAATTTTCAGCCGATTTGTTAAGTTTTGTAGCGATCGGATCTACATTTTTATGTCATAGTTTTTAGATAATATTTAGTGCTAGCCATATAAAACTGGAGCGGGCCACTAGTTAATCATTATACCTATATTTGTTTATTTTACAGCGGTGGAACTGCTGGGCCAAAACAAGCGATTCCTCACTACAATGTTCCTCGGTTTCATGCTAGTTCTGGGCGGCTTGAGCTTCGCACTCCTTGCTAAAACCTTTCAATACTGGCGAACTCTCATTCTAGTGATGTACCCACCGTCAATACTATTCGTCAGCTACATTTACCTGCTTCCAGAGAGCATTCGGTGGCTCTTGTCCAAGGGCCGCAAAGAAGAAGCCTTAGAATTAGTCATGAGAGCAGCCAAGACTAATAATGTGACTCTCTCTGAAAAAACATTGAAGCAATTGACAACAGTAGAAGATAAAATTATAGTGGAAAAAGAGGAGGCAGAAAAAGGATTGTGGACACAAGTCCTGAGGTCACCTACAATAATGATTCGCTTAGTGACATGCTCGTGGTACTGGATTACTTGCACCTTCGTATTCTACGGCCTGGCCATCAACTCAGTGTCACTAGCTGGTGATAAATACACTAACTATATGCTGGTGGTGAGTGTGGAGATAGTCGCTGTTCTTGCGAATGGGTTGATGCTGGACAGGATAGGCAGGAAGCCTACGATGCTAATCGCTTTTCTTGTTTGTGGGCTGTCGTGTATAGCTATTGCTTTTGTTCCTAAAGGTGAGCATTTTTATCTGCACTAATGTAATAAAGATTAACTGATAACTATCCGATAATTACCTGATAATTATTCGATAACTATCCGACAACTATCCGATAACTATCCGATAACTATCCGATAACTATCCGATAACTATCCGATAACTATCCGAGAATTATCCGATAACTATTC
Organism: Apodemia mormo; assembly: GCA_036924255.1. NCBI lineage: Eukaryota > Metazoa > Arthropoda > Insecta > Lepidoptera > Riodinidae > Apodemia > Apodemia mormo. Next base: position 718,757 of record JAUPFN010000013.1, read on the forward strand.
GATAATTATCCGATAATTATCCGGTAATTATCCGATAATTATCCGGTAATTATTCGGTAATTAACCGATAAATATACGATACTTATCCAATAATTATCAAATCACCAGATTCACATTCATCACAAGCCAAACAATGTTTAACTGGTATTAACTATTATTTACATTTTTAAAAAAATAAGTGGTATAGTAAATAAATTATATGCAAATTATATTTGACGCATTTTACAACCAAGGTAATTTTTATAAACTTTTATTTATAATTTCGTGGTTATAACTTTCAAACCAAAATACGGAAAAGTTTTTCAACTACATAATATTTAGTTCATTAAATTAACGTAAGTAAGAGTGGAATATCATCCTCACCTAGCTCTGCTACGTTAACTGGGAAGGAATGTGCGTATCTGAAGAATCGAAGTCGTCGACGTGGCAAATTGGTGTTATTGCCTATAGTTATTTTAATAATTATCAAAGATAATTGTCACTTCCCCTACTAGTAATGAATGTGTTTTTTAACTTTACGCTACGTATGTAGATATAGTACGCGAGCCCAGACACAAAATCTAGTCCCATAAGATAAGGTATATACATAGTTAGATTCGTCGTTAATTGGGGAATACGACATGGCAATACTGCAATGCGAAAAATCTGATACCGCTATTACAAAAAACGATTCCTAGTACGATAAGACTATCGAATTTCGTTTGTTCTTCGATATAGGGGAGGGTTAGGGCTATACGAAAATGCAGTGCTGTATGTCCCCATGTGTGACCTTATCAGTGGCAGCAGCATTATAAGTGACGCCTTGTACCTAGGTATCTAGTACGACCGGCTTAACGAACGAACGAACGACGGTAACGAACCAAAGCTCATCTGAAAGACCATCAATTTCTATGTAAGAAAAATCACTGCTGCATCTTCGAAACCGTGGATAAAGAGATTGTTGCAGGGATTGAAGGTCGCTCACTGCACAGCTGAAATAGGCATTTCTACTCGGTTTTGGCAGCAATAACCATGTTTTTCGATTGGTACCGATAAAATAATTTTACTGGTCGTTAATTGTTTAACAAACGAAATCTTTATTTTATGTGATATTGTTCAATTTTAAATCGTTTTCATTAGGTATTGTTTTAATTTTATGTACTACTTAGGCATTTATAGAGTTGTGAGGTCAACTTGCCCTGATTTTCGAAAAAACTAGTTTTCACCAGATCTCCACGTTTTGAGGTCCTAAGAACCTTTTCAGACACCCAACCCTAGAAGTGCAAATATTTAATCATAGAAATATTTAAGCTCATCATAGAAATATTTAAACATATTTTTGTCGGTAATTGAACCGAGTCTCATCAATTGCGAAGTACAATTGCTAACCGTAACTAACAGGGCAGTCAAATCTTTATTGAACTCTGACGGCAGTCATTCATGGTAACCATCAGGAGAACATACCTATTTGTTAACTCCTCTCTACTAACAAAATGGTTATAAAAAATCCAAATATACATTTTTATTTTTAGATATGTGGTGGATGGGGACCGTTCTGTACCTGGTGGGGAAGATCGCCATCACCCAAGCGTTCGGCGCGGTGTACATGTACACATCGGAGCTATTCCCGACGCGCGCGCGCCACAGCCTGCTGGCCGCTTGCTCCATGGTCGGCAGGATCGGCTCCATCGTCGCGCCGCAGATGCCGCTGCTGGTGCGTTCATTTGCTTATCTCCTACTATGACTAAAATTGTCATTTATTCGTATGACCCCGCGGCTACATATATCGATCTACAGCGAAGGTTCGCGCTAACACGTTGTTGTCAGGAACTACATCGCGACACCTGCTTACGTCATAATGACGTCATATTATGACGTAAGCAGGTCCGCAAACCACAGCCGGCAGGTTATATTTGTGCGGCCTGCTAATGACAATTGTGCGGCCCACGACAAAGCAAACAAGAACATTACTTAATAAAATCTTTCCTCCTCAAATTCTTAATTCATAAATATTTGTTCCTTAAATTCTTTAATTTTGTACTGCTGTTTATTGTATTTCATTCACCCAAAGATTATGAACTTATAATACAGCTTTATAACATGAAAGGTCATATCGTCGTATGTCATTTTTTTCTACTATGGAACAAAATAAAATAACATACATCGATACACTAGGTTAATATCAAAATACGGCTTATACATGAAATTACCTTAACATATGTATGCGGATAAATTACAGTTTGTTATTATTATTATTGTTTATCGTTATTATATTATAGTTTCTTTGTCGTGAGTCGCATAAACGTCACCTACGGACCGCAGTTTGATGTCCACTGCAGTGACGCGTCAAGGCCCTTCGCGATGCAGTTCTGCAATAGGCCGATACATCGAGCTAACGCGAATCTTCACCATAGCCCGACATATGCGAGAGCCGCACTATGAAATTTTTTTATATCACAGAACTTTTCTGTGATATAAAAAAAGCCTTCATTCGGGCAAATGGCTCACACATAAACTAATTACCATCTAAATCATAAATAATCTAAATCAAAAAATCACCATCTAAATCTTAAAAAAGGCTTCATTCGGGCAGCTGGCTCACACATAAACTAATCATCATCTAAATAATAAATAATCTAAATCAAAAAATCACCATCTAAATCATAAAAATCTAAAAATCTAAATCAAAAAATCACCGTCTAAATCATAAAAAAGCCTTTATTCGGGCAGATGGCTCACACATAAACTAATCATCATCTAAATCATAAATCGAAATAATTGACCATCGACTATAATTTCCAAATACATTATTCATGGTAATTCCAAATGCCTAAGTTTACCGGTCATTTTACTATCCAAATAGGAATAAGACATTGACTAGTATTGACGATCCATACCCGTATACCCGGGCGAGGCGCTGCGGAACGCTACCACCTAGTAGTCACGATGATAATGATACGTTTGGCTTCTAAGCCGTGATAGTTTTCCTTTTAACTTCATTATATTTACTACTTACTGCCATGATTTTTCCCACTCCCAAAACCAACCGTTTAGCCTGCAGAGGAGAGGGCGGGATACTTGACTCTAACAAAAATTAGTATTTGAAAGCTTAATATTTTACAAATGAGTCACATAAACCTACAATATTTTTTAAAAACCTATCCAACGATACCCCACTTTTTACTTTACATGTGGGGGAGCTACCCTGAAAAAAATATTTTTTTTTATGTTACCACTTTGTTGATGTGACTAATATGTATATTCGTGCCAAATTACAGCTTTCTAGTACTAAAGATCTTTGAGCTTTTGTGCGGACGGACATAGTGAAACTATAAGAGTTTCTAATTTACTTCGGAACCCAAAAAATGGCTATCAACTAGTGCTAGTAGTCCCCTCTGTAGTCTAGTGGTGTCGGAGTCCTCTGTAGTCTAGTGGATTCCCGGGTCGGGCAATTAAAAAATGTGTTTTTTCAATTTTCTGACAAGAACAACGTTGCCCGGGATTGGAAAGTGCCAGGTTGGCGATAGGCTTGCCACCTATCACATTGTGGGACTTAGTATTTCGGCAAATCATGGGTGCACTTATTGTACCTCTGCCTATATCTTCGGGAATAAGGGCGTGAAGATACTCTCTAACTAGTGTTATACAAAATTTGATGTTATATAAAAAGAAAGCTTAGATGATTTGATTGTGATAAGTAAAGTTGGGTTTTTTGTTGCAATGAAGAGGCCCGATGAAGAGACTGACGCAGTCTGTCGGGTTGCTGAACATTTGTTCCATTCGCTCGAGAGCTCGAGATAACTAGTTTGTTTAATTCTTAATAATTCAAGCTCTCAAATTTATTCCTATACTAGATACAGCGTGCAGTCCGCTGCATTGAAAGTTTTTGGCGAATCCCGCGGAATCACCTAATTTTTCCGAGATAAAAAGTAGCCTATTTAATATTCCACGTCTTCATATACCTGTGTGCCAAATTTCACTTAAATCCGTTGAGTAGTTTTTAAGTGATTGACACAAACATTGTTACAAACATCCATCCAAACATCCAAACTTTTCCGTTTATAATATTAATATAGATGTATATTAAATGTAATTCTATAAAATATATCGTTCATTTCTATTTCAGGCAATCTACGTCGAATGGCTTCCATCAGTCCTATTTGGGACTACAGCCTTGATATCATCAGGGCTGATGTTGACCACACCGGAGACTCTGAACAAGCCCTTGCCAGATACATTTGAGGAGGCAGAACAGCTCGGACGAGCACAAAAATCCTCCGCTTAACAGCTTCATTTTTAGTTCTATTAGTGTTTTAAGGACAGTGTTTTACAAACTTTATCTCAGAGTTCAAACATTTTGGGAAGCTTGATTTTTTAATTAGGTGACGCTGAATTAAGTATTTATTTACATATTTGTGATATAGAATGCTATTCTTGTGAGGCGTGAGGTGAGTTTGTAGCACAAGACTTTATTTATTCTCGTTTTGATCAATTTCTTAGTCTTCCATATAAACAACTAGCACCTCACATTCCGCCATGCCAATAAAGTTCCTTTGTGAATCTCGCGAGTACAATAAATATTTCCGGAACAAAATTAATGAAATAAAAAAAATTAATCTATTTAAAATTTCGCCAAGTTTCGTGATGAATGTGAATATCTAACATCCAAACAAACGAAAGAAAAGTACAGAGCACACTGTAAAGAAAAACAAAAGGTTATATGTTCTTTTTCATTTCAATGGCGGGGATTTCCACAAGCCGAAGTTCTTGGATTTTTTTTAATCCCTAGTTACCCCCTCTATATAAATGTCTTATATTTGGTGGAGAGCCTCAACAGCATGCGAGGTACCCCCCCCCCTCCCTATATTTTTCTGACGTGCTCGAGTAAATGCAAAAATCCCATCTTGGGCTCCCGTACCACTGGAGCGGGGTGCACGTGCCAGGTCGCATAGCAAAAACTTTCGTATATTTTATTATCAACTATGGCACACAACGCGGAGGGCATTGGAACGGTTTCGGTGAATACGATGATACGTTTCGTACTCAAAGGGTAAAACGGGACCCTATAATAAGACTCCGCTGTCCGTTCGCCTGTTTGTCTGTCTGTCGGTCGGTCTGTCTGTCCGTCTGTCACCAGGCCGTATCCCAAAAACCATTATAATTAGAAAGTTGAAATTTTCACAGGTGATGTATTTTTACGGTCGCTATAACAACAAAATAAAATAAATACTTTAGGGGGGCTCCCATACAACGAACGTGATTTTATTAGCATTTTTTTCTTGATCTTAATAACGACAACGAGTAGAAGATTCTAATATTCACAGAATATTTAGTGACGTGTTCACTTTATAAATAAACTAGCTGTTGCCCACGACTTCATCCGCGCGGACTTTGTTTACTCCGCTCCTACTGGTCGTCGCATAATGTAATATAGCCTATAACCTTCTTCAATAAACAGGCTATCCAACTCGAAAAGAATTATTCGAATCGGGTCAGCAGTTTTCGAGATTAGCACGTATAACCAAACAAGCAAATAAACTCTACAATTTTATAATATTAGTATAGATAATAAAATTAAACTAAAATAAATTAAATATTTAATAGAGGTCCCATACAACTAACGTGATTTTTGCCGTTTTTTATAGACAGTACTGACTCGCAGTTGGCTGTTTTTTTTATTATAGCTACCACAGTACTGCCCACTCTGTAAAAGTAACGCGTAGGTATTTGCCTATTACGGGTCAAAATATCTGTCAGGCCCTAGACACATGAATCTACAGATAGCTGAGTTTTAGTATATTAAACTACTGTACATAATATATAAATTTATGATGTAGAAGTTTTTTCATACAAGCATCTTTAAAGTTGACTTACAAGTTTAATTAAGTGGTTGTAACCTCTCAAAAGTGTAGATGTTATAACCAGGTTTCAAAAACAGGGTTTATAGTGTAGATACTGCGATCAGCTTAAAGTAAACTAATTTTAATGATCAAACACCGACTCGAAATATTTGAACCACAGTCATGCTGGTCTATTTTCTTACGTATGTAAAGCTATTAAATTAACCAATATAGACTTTTCAGAGAACTAATTATATTTGTTGGTGTATATATATAAATATACACTTGATGTACAAAATGTATATGTTTTTTTAATAGATTCTTTCAATGTTACTTTACTTGGTATTTTACATTGGTATTTTACATTGTAAATTATTTTCTGTTTTTATGTCATAAGATAGCAAACATGCAGATGGGTCTCCTGATGGAAAGAGTTAACCATCGCCTATAGACACCAAAAATATTAATGGTGCGTTGCTATCTTGTGGCGAGGTCTAATGCCACATGCGTAAGTTTACCGGCTACCTTACCCTTTAAACCGGAACACGACAGTGACAAGCACTGACGCTATTGCGGCAGGAATAGATAAGGCGGTGGTACCAGACCCGGGCGAGACAATGCAGAACTCTACCACCTAATAGCCACGATGATTGTGACTCGATAGCCAATCGGTCGCCTTTTACGGCTTGCCTGGCAGAACGGCAGTTGGCCTATTCTTCAAAGGAGGCCGGGACCAACACGGCGAATTAAGTTCTTATTTTAAGTTCTTACCTAAATATTTTTAGAGTCGAATCAATTTTCTTCTCAAAGGTTTATGACTAAAATAATTGGTCTGAAAGTCCGTGGATATCCAATGCTTTTAGATGACTTGAGATCACAATATACATTACATTCATACGTATATCTAAGTCTAATTTATAAATTTGTGTACATTATTTATACTATATACGTAAGTAATTAAATAGATAATTTATAATAAAACTAAACAGACTAAACAGTATTATGACGTGTTTTATTTCTTATTCTGTGCATATTATATTTATGCATACAGTAAGACATCATATTATATTAATTACCTCTTTGATGTCTCTCTCATTCTTTGCTTATTTGGGCCGAGTTGAAATTTACTTTATTATTTGTATAATCAACATTATGACACTTGAACAAATATTAAATTGTACCGGGTGTCGGTTATGTCATACTACCGTAAAGACATCAATGCTTGTCTCTGTGTCAGGTTACAACGTGCTGCATTAGTAGTTATAAACCTTATCAATAGTACGCAAACATTAACTGAAGTCATTATGATAGAAATTGAAAAAAGAGGAGGTGATTTTTTTTAACCCAGAGAATAGCAAAGATGAGGGATGGTTCTCATCTCATAGTAGAAAGAGGCGTCCATCGCTTATAGACCCCAAGTATGTTAATGGTTCGTTGCTATCTGCGTGCCGGGTTAATATAATTTAAGTTTAAGAGTCAACCATCGCCTATAGACACCAAAGGTGTTAATGGTGCGTTGCTATCTTGTGGCGAGGTCTAATGCCACATGCATAAGTTTACGGGCTAACTTACCCCCAAACCAGAACACGACAGTGACAAGCACTGTTGCTATTGCGGCAGGAATAGGTAAGGCGGTGGTACCAGAACCGGGCAAGACAATGCAGATCTCTACCACCTAGTAGTCACGATGATAGTGACTTGCATAGCCAATCAGTCGCCTTTTACGACTTGCCTGGCAGAACGGCAGTTGGTCTATTCTTCAAAGGAGCCCGGAACCAACACGGGGTTCGATACAAAGATAGTAGAGTACCATTAACATCTTTGGTGTCTATAGGCGATGGTTGACTCTTTCCATCAGGAGACCCATCTGCTTGTTGCTATCTTATGATACAAAAACATAGGCACCATAATATTATTTGTTGGAGCGTTCGTTTTTTACAGACTGCCTGACGGGAGGCAAGATGTTATCATCCAAAACGGGTTCGGAACACGGAGTACGCTGGTGTTTAGTGACACGTGTCATTATCATCATGAATACTAGATGGTAGAGTTCTTCAACGTCTTCTCCGAGTTTTGGCACCACCACATTATCTATTCCTACTGCGTTGGTGTCAGTGCTTGTCATTATTGTGTTCCGGTTTGGAAGGTAAGTTAGCCAGTAAACTTATGCATCTGGCATTAACCATCCCACCACATTAACATTAACATCTTTCTTACTTCAGCCATCTGCTGCGTTTGCTATCTTGAGGCAATACGGGTTATTTGAATAGAAAGGATCAAAACGTTAGGCATTCGGTTCCCTTTACCTACAACCTGAGTGATTTGTGGAGTATTTTTATTGGCAACAAAATGTACAAGTACTCAAAACCTCATGTGTGAGCTGTCGATTTCACAAACATCGCTGAATCCGGCCGCTGACGTAGGCCGTATCCCGAATTTATGAGAGTATCGTAAACTTGCATTCCAGATTTATCCCAGTATGTCGGCGACGCGCGCGTGTGCCAGACAAATGGCCTTTATTAATTCAACGTGAATAACATACGGAACGTCAAAACACGTTGCGATGGAATTAATATTACGCCCAAGCTAAACTAATTGTGTCCCGCGACTTCGTCCGCGTGTTTCTTTAAAAGTTTTAGTGTGCGGTTACTTAATGTGATTTACACCTGAACATGTTAAGTTGTGATTCATGTAGAAAATGTTATAAACTAGAATATATCTAGGTATACTTAGTCCTCCATGTTTAATGTTATATCTACAGTTACTGCAATATTTGTGAAATTTTATACGGTATGATTCACATAAGTTGCGAACTCTGATTTTTTATAGTACATGGTAGGAAGCAGGCAGATGACTTCCTTGGTGATAATTAACAACAGTCGCCATGTGGCAGGAATGTGCGGCCACGTGAGTTAGTTTACCGGGTACACTCAAAGCCGGAGTACATCAGTGACACGCACTGAAACTACAGAAAGGAATATGCTAGTTGCAGAATTTTATCAGCATTCCATATTCTCGATGGCGACGTTACTGTGTTCCCTCGAGTGCTGCGACATACCTATCAGGTAGAAAATGGTCAAATTTTCTCAAAGGAACCCCTCCAACATGAGAAAAATATTATAAAAAAAGCAGGTATTACTTGCAGTAATCAACGTTAGTGTTAAATCTGAGCAGCTATGATCATTGATGGACTTAATTCAATCAAAGGTAAAATTAGATTTTTCTAAACATGTTTTTTGATCTTAGAAAATTTTGAAATCCTGATCCTGATTAAAAACCTTTATAGCAATCTACCGGGCGAAGTAATGTTATAAAGGTTATAATAATCCTTTGTAATTCTATAATATTTATAATGGCAATCCTTTCAATAACAATCGGAATAAATTGAAATACTAACAATTCAGCTATTTTTTAATTATTATTTATTTATTAATTTCAACTAAAAAAGCCGGATATCAAAATAGGTACAATATTATAATATTTACATTACATTGGTCAATTAAGGATTTTCTTTTTGTACACTTACTATAAGCATTAGTCGAGACAAAGGAAAAAATGTGTAGGCGGTTGACCCTACAGGCCATCCCTGAAACTTCCCGGTAAATTAAGGTATTTTAAGCTCAAAAGAGTAAAAACTATAAACATAGATTTTTTCAGTTCAAACATCAGTTTTGTTAAAATGGCAGTATATTGATTTTTGAAAAGTTGTATATTTTGGAAACGCTGATTGAATTTGATCTTTCGAATGACATTCAACTCAATTTTTGAGATCTGAAATATTGCTTTAGCGATAAATAATCGATAGGTTGAAAAATTTCATAGCAATGTCAAAAAATTTTTTTTTCAAATATTTTCATCATTAATAAATCCTAAACAAATTGGCTAATTTTGATCCAAGTAACGGTGTTTGACGCAGTTTTTAACGGAGAAAAGCTGATAAGATTTATAAGTCCACTGGTGTATTAACCTGAAAATTATTTAAAAAAAATAAAGTAAATATGCTAAAAATTACGTAATTTTAATATTTGAAAAGCTGTAACTTTTGAAAATTAGATTCGATTTTGGTTCTTAAAATGCCATCTGACGTATTTTTTTAGTACTAAAATATTATAGAATACCAAAAAATGATTGGTTGAAAAATTTCGAAGTTATATCGAAAAAACACTTTTTTTGTAATTTTTCGTCAACGATTTCTTCCAAACGGATAAACTTATTTTGATGCAATTTATTTACTACAATTTAAAGTATCTTCACGCCCATATCGCCGAAAAGGTTGGCAGAGGTACAACAAGTGCACCCACGATTAGCCGAAGATACTTGGTCCCACAAATGTGATAGGTGGCAAGCCTATCGCCAACCGGGCACTTTCCAATCCCGGGCGACTTTGTGTTTCTCAGAAAACTGAAAAAACACTTTTTTTGCCCGACCCGGGAATCGAACGCGGGACCTCATGTGGTCAACGCCAACGCTGGACCGCTAGACCACAGAGGCGATATTTACTACAATTTATTTAATATATATACATTAGATGTAGTTTTTTGAGAAATAGAGCTGATTAGTTTTTGTACTCAATCGGAAGTTATGTTAAAAAAATACTGTTTCGCCAAAATTATTTTTGGGTTTTTTCAAAATTTCTTAAAATTTCAAAATTTTCAGGAAATCTAAGTTGAGCAGAATCCAGTCGAATGCCATCAACCGTGTTTCGATTGGTCAATATTTTTTATAATTTCTCATTTTTCGGCGAGCGAAATATATGAGTTTAAACATCTCTGTAGATAAGCGTGCAAGGCCGGGTCACGCACCTAGTTTAAATCAAAATAAAATCACTAAATGTCTCTTATGTAGTAATAAAACGATAGATTTTGATATTTAACATGAGGTAAAATATAGCAATGTTGATATTTTAATAGCCCATAAAATATGTTCATGTTTTAGATATAGAGCAGTAGACGTTAGTTACGTGCGAGGCTAAATCCAGATAAATATTATAAACGCGAAAGTCTGTCTGTTTTCTACGCTTTATGGTACAACCGCTATACCAATTTTGAAGAGATTTGGCCTGGAAGGTCAAACATAGGCTATATTTATCGCAAAAATCAATCTCTAAGGGGCTAATAGAAGGTGGTATGAAGGATTCTATTGATAAAATGTTATATTCGCGGACGAAGCTGCGCTGCTTAGCTCATTGATAACATATTATGCAAATTAAGACGATCCGTGGTCTCGAGGACGGTACGGGCTACTTAGACTCCAGTATTCACGGATGCAATGGCACGCGACCAGTTTGTATTATTAGTAAGCTGTAATGTCTAATCATAAGATTATTTAAACCACTCGGTAACAAATAAGCATAATTCTCCCAATAAAAAGAGATGGTTATGACTTATAGGAATCAAGTGTGATGGCAGTGTTATTCCACATGTATTATCTTATCAACTATCTGACCCTCCAAAGAAAGAAAGAAAGAAAGAAAGAAAATATTTATTTGCAAGAATATGGGTGTTACAAGTTGTTAAAAATAAATTAAGTTACCGACATATTCTACCAATATATGGTGTGCAAATATTTAAAAAATATAACTATATAAAATTACATTTAAAACTATAAATTGTATCGATTTTTCAGAATTACTACCGGATCGGAACGCGGCCACACACTGAGAAGATCCGGCGGAAGAAACTCAGCGGGCTGGTCTTTTTTTTCTCTATGTTATGTTCTTGTTATAAATATACAAGGATGATTCCATATTACAAAGTTATTTTTATAATTTCATATTTTCATTTCAATTACAAGTTTCATATTTTGAGTAATTATTTTTTTTTTATAATTTACATAATGTTCACCATTTACAAAATTTTTACTACATTGAAATTTTTTAAGGACAATTCAACAAACTTATATTTCTATCTATTAACATTTAATTTTATCGGCTAAAAATTCTTTAATATCATAATAAGTTTTATCTAACAGCAAATCAAACAACTTTTTGCGAAATTTATTTATAGGCAATGATTTAAGACTATCAGGAATATGATTGTATATAATAATAGACATACAATACACATTTTTTGTAAAAATATTTAATTTTTGGTTAGGCACATATAATTTCTTACTATTCCTAAAATATGAGTTACCAGTGAATTCAGCAATTGTTTTAAATAACTTTTGGTGCTTTTTTACAAATACGCATACCTCTAAAATATACAAACATGGTAAGGGAAGTACCTTAAGAGACTTGAAAAGTGGTTTACAGGAATGTAACTGATTAACACCACATATTGCTGAATACATTTCTTTTGGACTCTAAAAGTTTGTACCAATTCAACAGAATTTCCCCAAATAGGAATTCCATCTTGTAAATTAGAAGAGACATATCCATGATATGCTAATAGGGAGGCTTTTGCGTTTCCTACTTCACTTAGTCTTCTCAAGACATAGACAAAACTATCAATTTTATTACATAGAGATTCAATGTGTGCTTTCCAATTACAATTTTTGTCAATAATTATTCCTAAAAAGTTTGTATAATCTACATCATCTATATTTACTTTATTTAAAAATATATTTGTGTTTTTGGTAATATTACTGTGGTAGTTCTGAAATTCAATTAATTTTGTTTTAGTTACATTAACTTTTAAATTATTATTAATTAACCAGTCTGAAACTTTGAATAAGGTTTCGGTTGTTTCATTTACCAAGTCTTTTTTATTTTTACATTTAATAAGTAGGGTAGTGTCATCAGCAAATAAAAAGCAATCATGTTTTATACTATCAGGAAGATCATTGATATAAATCAAAAATAGCAAGGGTCCTAAAACACTGCCCTGTGGTACACCACAGTTGTTAACAAGGTAGTTTGAAGTATATATTTTTTTACGGTTTCCGCATATTTAAGATATTTCAACACATTGTTTCCTATTCTCTAAATAACTCTTTATCCAATCTAAAGACTTCCCTCTAATACCATATTTTTCAAGTTTTGATAATAAAATATTGTGTGAAACAAAATCAAATGCCTTACTCATATCCAAAAATACACAAAGTGGATACATTTTCTTATTCAGACATTCAGTTATGCTCTTTACTAAATCAAAACATGCTAATGTAGTAGACCTACCTTTCCTAAATCCATATTGATTATTTTTTAGTAGGTCAAAATCAAGTAAATAATTATAGAGCTTTTCATACATAATTTTTTCAAAGATTTTTGAAATGACTGAAACTGAAACGTAAGGTTTAAACTTAAACTTTAAACCTTTTACCTACCGAACCTGGGTGACACATTACACAACTATATCATCTAGTAGACACTAATCAAAAGTAAGAATATAGAAAAACAAAACTTTTATTCTTTATGACGATTGGTGATATTGATGCCCCCCAATTCACGTAATTGAGTCAATGCGCTTAGGGCTTTCACACATAAACACGATAGAACGTCGAGATGTGCTACGACGCGGCATAATATTTATGAAAATGTGTAAGTGTATTAAACACTTCGACTCGATTACTGCTTGATTACGTGAATTAGGCTCCAGTGTTACTGAAATACTACAATTTCTGCAATGTCATAAGACTCTTATAATTAGATTATAAAATTTGTCAATGATTCTTATCATACTTTGTTATGATCACCTAACTTACATTGAACGGTTAAATTAAGTACAGTACCCGGCGATAAATATTGCACATCGACCTTTGGAAAGAGACAATCGGCTAATTTCAGCTTCGTAGAGCGTTATCTCTGTCGCACAAAATACAAACAGTCCGGTACCTATTAGGAGCTGTTAAAACAAGTATGATTTGCTTCTTTAATATTTTTATTCTTTGTATAAAATACACTAATTTTTCTATAAGTGATGGCTTTAGGTTGGGGTAAAATAAATTAAAAAAACATGTTCACATTATATTTACGTATTTAATTATTTTGGAACATTGCAGCTTTAGTGTACATAATAAACACCATTATACCTATTGCTAAAATGAGACATTGCAATAAAAATAATAATAATTCTAATTCTCAATTACTTCCATTTCACTATCTGTGCTCTCAAAGAGGTCAATATCACTGCCACTATCAGCCGTATTTATCACTAATCTATCAGTGTAATTGTCTAAACTGTGTTGAATGCTTCTATATTCATTCTCACATTTGATTGCATGATCGCAAACCTTTTTCCACTCTTCAGCGCCGATCATGTTTACTTTTTCAGTCAATAATGTTTTTACTGTAGTTAAGTTCATACCCACATTTCTAGAGGCTACATAGCCTTTCAGTTGAGACCATATATTTTCAATTGGATTAAAATCCGGATGATATGGTGGCAATCGCAACACAGTGTGCCCATGTTCGGCAAGTACTTTGTCCACAGAAAACTCTGTATACCTCTCCTTGTGCTGACATATAATAGCGTAAATCTGGGTTTTTGTTAATTTTGGATCAACTGGCATTTCGTGTCTGTTTAACCAGTTGATCATTTCCCGTTTAATGGTGTTTGAGTTGGTGGGTCTCTCAATATATTTGTTGTGATAGGGTGCGTTGTCGATAACTAGAACAGAATCACTGGGTATATTTGGGATTAATTGGTTAACCAGCCATTTCTCATAGTTATCGTTATTCATTTCATTGTGATAGTCACCTGTAGTGTCCGTGGATTTATACGTTAAAAAAGCACCGGGTACAAAGCTTTTTCATTTCCCGCATGAACTATTATCAAACGTTGACCTTTTGAAATTGGCTTTTTTACTCCTTTTTTCTTATCGTCACTCCAAGATTTCCCTTTAGTGTGGGATGCATGTATATATGACTCATCCATGTAGACGATATTTTTTCCTGTTTCGCGAAATTTGCGTATTTTATCAAGGTATTCCATTCGTTTGAGACTAACGTCGTGCTTTTCCATTAGAATTTTTCGATTATCTTCCATTTTAGTGAACTGAAATCCCATGTCATGAAGTATTTTTCTCAACGTTTTTTCAGACCCATTGTAATTAATAGCTTCAGATAATTTAGCTTTTAATGATTTTATTGTTGGCAGTTCATTAAATCGTAAGTGAAAATCATACACCATTCTTCGAACAACATCGTAATCAAAATCGTCCATATCCAAACGAAATTGCTTTTTTGGTCTCCCTTTTTTTGGAGTGCTGAACTTAATTCCAGTCGAATGTGTTTCAGTACTGACTTCGTTTAATATATTGTTCAAAGTTCTTCTTGAAATTATAAGTGGCATTTGCAACTCGCTCTTGAATCTTCTTAAAATAACAACTTACATTTTCATCTACTTTTTTTTTAAATCTATCAGCTTCGGTTACAAAGTATTTATAAACATTGTAGATAATTTCACGTGACTGATCTCGTAAAGGTTTCCCTCTTTTTCCGAAAGATGAAATATTACAACTCTAAATTATTTAAATTTGTGGGTGTTATCAACTCTAAATATATATTTTTGATCGGGACGCGACCGCACTCTATCGTACTTGAACAACGACTGACTAAACGTCACATAGGTAGTGTGGGACTGAGATAACGCTCTACGCAGCCGAAATTATCCGACTGTCTCTTTCCAAAGTTCGATGTGCAATATTTATCGCCGGGTACTGTATGTTATAGATCTATCATTGTATCAAATGGTTATCTTCTTAATAAGTAGGCCCGAATAGTAAGGGAGCCCAAGAAGGGGTTTTAGGATTTATTCGTGCGCGTAAAATTAACATAGGGAAGATACCTCGTATCCTGCTGACGCTCTTCACCAAACATAAGCCCTTACAAAGAGGCGGGTGACTAGGGCAGAAAAAATACAAAATTCCGATAAATTTGGCTTAAGAAAATTATCAAATTATATTTTTTTCGTTGTTATTATTTTCTCTACAATAAAAGAAAATTCAGACGCGTTCGAAAATGTCAAGACAACGATCTTCAGATCCATCAGGTCCATCTTCAGATCCTCGTCATCATGAGCACTAGTCAAACATAGTAGTACGTATAACACTAAAACCAATGAACCCAAACATATTTATCTCGTCAAAACCCTGCATCTGAGAGTTTTAATCGCTATGTTCAAGCTACGTTATGTGATCAGTTGGATAGTACCATAATATTACATTGTCAATAACCTTACACAATTCTAACAAGTTTAAGTACAAACGGATATTAGGAAGTCATTAAAAAGTGATCTGCAATATTTAGAAAATCTGTTATTTATACATGGAAATTGCCAGTTAAATAGATGCTGATGATCTTCAAAAAAGATCTTGTCAGTTCAGCCTGTCAGTGTCAGCCGTCAGGTCAAGTTTTCTTATGGGATTGCAATATCAATAAAGTAACAGAATACAAAATTTACTATAGATTAATCCTTTACGAGTTGCATAATTCTTTCGTTAATTAGAAAAGAGCTGGTGATCTTGAAACGGCTTAACAGGTTCTGTTCAATTATAGCTAAGAACCATTTCGCAAAACAGGGCCTTCAATGACAAAAAACACAATCAAATCAGACCATTCGTCTAGGCGCTACAATACCACTAACCGACACACAGATACACAGGTATACACCTGAAAATTAAAACACCCCTCGTTAACGTAAACTCAGTTAACTTTCAATTAGGCGAACCGCTTTATATAGTCTTGTACCATAGAAGAACTTTATGACTAGTTTAAAAACTATTTCATATTTTGTCGGCTTAGGGATGTGACGACACCATCGCCCACTGGCGGGATAATTGTGTAAACGCGCTACATGACCCGCCTATTTCCACTTAAGTTTCAAGGAGTGGTTTAAAGCATCGGTTACTTTGGTTAAGTATCTTATTTTAGTGTGTCGTATTTTATGGACCCTCCTAATGTTGAGCATGCCTATACACTCTATGAATGCGCAGTTAAAACAAAATCTACCACAGGGGGGTACCACTTGCACATACAGTGGAGAATTAAACAGTTAGATCATGGATGCTCAGGTTGCCCTGCGTATTTGGGGGGCGGGGGGGGGGGGGGGGGGGGCAAAATTGCACTCAAAAACAATCCTGTCCAGGCAAAGAGTAAAAAAGCTATGGCACCCCCTACCATGCTTACTGTGGATTTGTATACTGTCAGGGGGCTTCATTTCAATCTGAACGCCATCCACTACCATCTCGAGACGGCAAAGCCAGCTTTGCTCTTTTTGACCGAGACACAAATATCTTCTCTGATTGATACTTCCTATCTCTCCTATCGAACAAACTGGAACATTCCTTTTTACCGCGGGTTACCGCGCCGGTAAAAGATACCGGGAGACGATATCTTTTACCGGCGCCTCGGCACACTTGAAGGTCGGGACCGATCCGTCCTTTGGTTACGCGTAGCTTGCGATGACCATCCACACAGCTACGCGTGCCTATACAGGTCCCATAGCGGAAATACTAAAGTGGACCGGTTCGTTGAGCACTTACAAACGGCTGTAGATTTCGTGTTAGAGCTGACTCCCTCAGCAAAGATCGTGATCTTGGACGAATTTAATGCCCACCACGTCGAATGACTGTGTTCACGCACTACCGATCATGTGGAGAGGTCCACGATTTTGCCTTTGCGTATGGTCTAACACAATTGCCTACGCGAGTTCTCGATGTGGATCGCCATACGCCTTCACTGTTGGATTTCCTGCTAACCTCGCACCCGGATCATTATAAGGTATCGGTTGACACTCCATTTGGCACGTCAGACCACAATCCGGAGCAAAGTGCCGGTCACGCGCCCATTACGGCCTCTCTTTGCAGGCTGTCATCGCGTTTGGCACTATAGGTCAGCAGATTGGGACGGGATGCGGTCTTTCTTTGCATCCCACCCATGGGGACGGTTGTGCTTCTCGCTGGCTGATCCGAATGCTGTCGTTGACTCTGTCGCTGATGTGGTACTGCAGGACATGGAACTTTTCATTCCGTCTTCTGCGGTGCCCATCGGTGACAAGTCTCAGCCTTGGTTTGGTCCCAACTGCAAAGCGACTTTAAACCGAAAGCAGGAATGCTACCGAGCTTGGGCTGCTGCGTCGACGTGTAAAAACTAGCGCATTACGAAAGGAGTATAATTCTTGGTGAGAAATTAGTTGGCCTTTCTTCGGGCACTTGTGTGTTCTAGTCTCTCGCCAAGGCTGTCTAAGGGAATTTCTCCCAGCTTTCATTTCCATCCTTGCGCAGAGACGATGACTCTCTGGCCAACACCGCAAAGGAGAAAGCCAATCTTTTGGGCTCGTTCTTTGCAGCCAGCTCGACTCCGGATGACCAAGGAAACGCACCGCCTACCTTCCTGCAGTGTGATAGTTCCTTGCCAGAACTATAATTTCGGCAGTCATCTATGCGTAAAGAACAACTTTCCTTAGACATCCACAAGTCAAGTGTGCCTGATGACTATCCCTCCTATTGTGCTTAAAGTATGTGCTCCAGAGTTGGCGCCAATATTGACGCACCATTAATTGACGCACTGTTAGGTTGCGCCTCCGAGCACTTATAAAAAAAAGCACTTTTTCGGAACACAAGTTATTTATTTCACTTTCTACAATTACTAACTAATGGGACTTTAACTATAAACACTCTAACTTGGATCACACTTTTTCGCGGTTCCCTCGTGAAGGGTTATTGCGACCCGGAGTATGGATATAGCACTAGTCTATTCGCTGTGTCCAGGCCGGCGGGCAGAAACCAGGTCCGTAGCTGGGCAGCGTTTAGGCTAGAGAATATCTAACTGAAGAATATTTGGGAAACAGCGAGTATTTATACACATATATTGCTGACTATCCAGCTTATATGCATTTCAGCATTATTGCATGGAAAATAGGGATGTAACACCTCCCCCCTTTAGAACGGAACATGCGGAAAATAGAAATAGAATGTGAGTATGATCCAAATTAAGAAGAAATAGAAACAATTAAAATAACTATAAAAATAATGACATAGAAAATTACAACGTAGATTAATTATCATTAATTATTATACAATTCAAAGTAAACACAAAAATCGAAATGAAATAGTAAAATATAACGATTGAGATTTATTAAACTTATAAGGTAAATGTAACGATATAGTAAAAACATGAAATAGAAAATAGCATTTGAATAGACGAAATAGAAAACAATGATTTAGTAAATTTTATTTCAACAGAACTAGAAATAGTAACTAAAGGTAAGCAAATACTTATTACAATAAAGAAAATCATTTATAAACCTTAATTAAAAATAACTTAATTTAAACACATCAAAATAGTAATAGACAGAGCAAGGTAAAAAATAAAATTTACAACAATTCAAGATTCCTTTTGGGCGTAATACTTGAATCAGTACTTTCAGTATCATAGTCTCGATTAGACATTTCGATACTCGATCTGGCATGAACATTTGATTTTGGTTTCGTTATACAATTGTTGATAATCTTAACACAACATGAAGTATTTCTATTCTTGTTACAACAAAAGCATTTATAAAGTTTATATGAACAAAATGAAAATACAGAAACGGATAACAAAGTAGTTATTATACTAAAATAATAGCTATATTTAATATGGTATGGTTGAGTTTCGATCCTGGTTAAGTCGTCATCGGCTTGATTTAATTTATGAGAAGCATATTGCAAATAATCTAAGTTTACATTTGATAATTTAACAGGAGACAGATATGGTATAGTTTGATTCAACTTTGTTTTTGAGCAACAATCATCTTCTATTATGTTAAAATTTGGATGTGGAATATAGACTTTAATTTCAAACTCCTGGGATGGAATGAACTGAAATAACTTATGATAAGCCTTACAATATTTTGGCAATTTCATAATGCCTGTGCCAATTATATCATAATCATTAATACTACCATTACAATTAATAGACAATTTTGTTACATCTGATTGCACATATATCCACATATTATTATTAAGTTTTTGCCATATATCTATTTCACCAACAATATTCTTATAGTTACAAGAGTTTGGGATACCTTTAACGTGTTCGGTTAGAATAATCACTTCACAAATTGAATTTCCAACACTAGATTGTATATTTCCTAGTTTGCACAAATAGTAATTGCCGTTTATCACTTTGCACTCACTTAGGTCTTGTAGCGTGGAATATAATAATTTATCTTGTGTTATTGCCAAGAACTTTGCGGGTGGATTAATTAAAGCAAAAGTATTAGGATTATGGATATCATGTGGGGTTGGTAGCGAATAAATATGATACAGTGTATAATCTACAAAAGATGCGACTAGAGGAATCTTAATAACAAAAATTAGTTTATTATCGCTAATGAAAGAAGAAATTTCAGAAATATCTACGATTTTATGAACATTATCAAGATTTAAGTGTAACGGAAGGTTTGGAATAACATCATTGTTTTTAGAATTTAATTCGTTATATAGTTGCATAGGACTTAGTATTGATGGATGAACTATGTTTTGTTTCCCAAATAGAATAGCATCAATAAGATCTCGTAAACTAGAATTGAGTATCATTAGATAGCTTTCCAAGGCACTGAACACCATTGATAGATGAGAAACTACCTCTAATTTATTGGCATTTGTCGAAACAGTGTCTAAAATTTTTCCTAGATTTTGAATATTATCATTAAGAATGTTTTCATTTGAATTTAATTTGGAAATAGTATTGTTAAAAGAAGAAATAGTAGAACTTATAATAATATATAATGAGTTGCTTATAGTAAATATGTAGTAAACAAAAAGTTAAGAATAATATAACATCTAAAATATAAAGAAAATCGCTAAAAAAGTTAATTAATCTAAAATAGGCATATCTAAGGGAGCCATAGCCGTATTTGAATTTGACGATGAGCAAATTGGTTTGTTATGGGCTAATTTGATTTCATCGAAATGATGTCTTACATGTCTACGATTTATAAGTAAAGTGACGTTATTGTTATTGTGAATCTTAATTATCTTGTATGGGCCTTTCCATATACTGGATAGAGCTTTCCGTAATCTGTGATGTTGTTTTAAGTAAACCATATCTCCGACTTTGTAAGAGACATTTCTCGTGTCTTTGTCGTAATAGATTTTAGATTTCTCTTTGCTTCGAAGTATATTTTCTCTGGCTATGTTACGAGTATTAATTAGTTTTTGTTTTAGCATTTTGACATAGTCAGGATATGTTACTGTTGGATCAATATCATAGAGGGAACTAGGAATATGAGGCTTACAGCCGAACAGTAACTCATGGGGAGTAAAATTTGTGGATGAGTGTACTGATGTATTATAGGAGACAATAGCAGTTGGAAGGAATTTATGCCAGTCACTATGATTGTCATTAACGTAGGATTTCAAGTACTCTTTCAGAGTAGCATGGCTTCTTTCGAGAGCACCATTAGTTTGGGGATGGTAAGGAGTAGAAAAAAGGTGTTTAATTTTAAACAAAGATGTTATTTGTTTATACACATCAGCAATGAAATGAACACCTTGATCGGATAAAAGGGTCTTAGGGATTCCGAAGTGGCAAATGAATTGAATTAGACAGTCAGCTGTCTTTTCAGCTGTCGAATTAGTAATAGGATAAGCCATTGAATATTTGGTTAGGTCATCTTGAAAGGTAACGATGTATTTATATTTTTCAGGACCGGATTCAGGTAAGGGACCGACTATATCGGTGGATATTCTTTGGAGAGGTTCAGAGGAAGTAGAAGTGATTTGCATAGGGGCTTTGTTGCAAGCGCGTAATGCTTTATTTTGTTGGCACTTGGGACAGTGTTTTACATATGTCTCAATGTCGTTTTTCATATTTTTCCAGTAATAGGATTCTTTTAATTTATTGTATAGGCGTGAAGAACCCATATGACCACCAATAGGTGAATCATGATTATCTTTAAGTATGGTGGGTATTTCACTTGGATTAGGATAAATCAATTTATTGTGATAAACATTAATCTTGATACCAGTATTATGAAATATAAAAGATATCATATCATAAATTAAAATAAATCTTAAATTATCAAAGGGATTGGAAAAATCAGAGATGGCAATTTCGTTTATTTCAGAATGAAAAATTATAAGGTTATTTCTTAAGTCCTTAAGGACTTTAAATATGTCCTTGTAGCTAGCGGAATCAAAGTGATGGACTTTTATGAACATGTGAAAAAACGTTTTGTCTTTTATCGTAGAAGACTTGACAGTATATAATTCCTTTTCGGATGATAAGAATGATTCTTTGTCTTCTAATAGATTAAGTATGTCTTCGCAATAGGGGTTTGAATCATCGAGATCGACAGACGTTGGATAAGCAATTGCCTTGCACGGTGTTTTTAAAAGGTTTTGATTTGTTTCAGTGATTATCGTATCGTAGACCGTTGGACTCGATCTTTTACGCATAAAGGTCTCATAGGTGATGGTATCTATATCATCAATCAATAGGTCAATTGCATGAATCGGAGGACGGGAGAGAGCATCGGCATTACTATTTAGTTTTCCTGCTTTATATACGATTTCGTAGTCGTATTCTTCTAACTTTAAGCGCCACCTTACTAATTTGCTGCTTGGGTCCTTACAGTTAAACAGCCAGATAAGGGGACGATGATCCGATATTATTTTAAATTTCCTACCGTATAGATACGGTCTAAAAGTTTTAGTACCAAAAATTATAGCTAGCAGTTCTTTCTCTGTTGTGCTATAATTTCCTTCAGCACGAATTAAAGTTCGGGATGCGAATGCGATAGGTAAATCCTTTCCGATTTCGCCTTGGGACAGAACAGCTCCTAAAGCATAGTTAGAGGCGTCAGTTGTAAGTATGAATTCTTTGGAGAAATCTGGATATTGTAAGATAGGGGCATTAGTTAGCATTAGTTTTAGTTTGTTAAAAGAGTCTTCCTGTTTGTCTGTCCAGTTGAATTCCGTATCTTTCTTTAATAATGAAGTTAGGGGCTTAGTAATCTTAGAAAAATCTTTTATAAATTTACGATAATACCCTATTAAGCCAAGAAAAGACTTTATCTCTTTTGGAGTTCTTGGTGTAGGATATTCTGACACGGCTCTTACCTTATCGGGGTTAGGAGACACACCCTTGTCAGTTATGACATGGCCTAGATATGCGACTTCTCGTCGTAGAAACTCGCATTTGTCAGGCTGCAACTTGAGGTTATGTTTGCGGAGTGCTTCGAATACTAGCTTGAGTTTATCAATATGAGAAATGAGACAGTGGGAATAGATTATGACGTCATCCAGGTAAATAAAACAGTGCAGACCTTGGAGACCGGAGAGAACAGTATTCATAAGTCTTTGAAAGGTCGCAGGTGCATTCTTTAAGCCAAATGGCATTCTTGTATACTCGAAATGACCATTAGGAACGGAGAAGGCTGTCTTAGGGGAGTCGTCTTTACTCATTTTAATTTGGTGGAAACCTGACACCAGGTCGAGAGTGGTAAAGTATTTACTATGTCCTAACTGGTCTAGTATGTCTGTAATGTTGGGAATAGGATAGGCGTCTCCAACAGTGATGTCGTTGAGTTTTCTATAATCAACTACTATACGCCATTTCTTTTGGCCAGAAGCATCTTGCTTTTTCGGGACGACCCAGATTGGAGAAGACCAAGGAGAGTTAGAAGGTTTAATTATTTTTTGATCTAACATTTTTTGTATTTGTTTATTGACTTCTTCTTTATGACACTCAGGGTATCTATATGTTTTAACGTGGATAGGTTGTGAGCTAGTAGTTTTAATTTCATGTTCTACAGTATTTGTACAAGTTAAAGTATCTCCATCTAAGTAAAATAAATCAGAATATTCTGAACACAGATTTAGTAGAGCTTCCGATTCTTCACGGTTAAGATGCGAAGTTCTTATTTGTTTCAAGACATTTGAACACCTATCTGCAGGTGAACAGTGATTATTTGAGTTAGTAAAGTTCACAGAATTAATAGGTTCCGATGAGTTATTTAATAAATCACAAGGAATTAATTCTAAACATAGTGGTTTAATTAAAACATCATTATTATTAGTATTTAGAATGGAAACATTGACGTGATTATTTTCCTTAATAGTAACGAGACAGCGAGACAAATATACGCCTTTTTGAATTTCGCATTTATTTATGTAACCAGTTATTACTTCTGGATTTAAAACATTACACTCAATGACCATTTCGGATCGAGCTGGAACAGTATATTTAGGCTTAGTAAAATGAATTCGTATTAAATAATTGTTTATCTCTAAGGTTTTATTTTTATAATCTATGTTACAATTATGAAACTTAAGGCAATCGTTTCCAATAATACCATCAAATTCTATGTTAACACAATCAGGTATTAGGTGAAATTTACTAAGAACAGTATTATTATTTGATAATATAAAATCTAAAATAAAATGACCAAGACTATTAAAATATTTAGTACCTTTTTCGATTCCTTTAAATTGTATGGTTTCGCGAATTAATTCTGGTTGAATTTGTAATGATGATCGTTTTATTAGTGATATACCTGCACCCGAATCGATTAATAAAACTAACAATTTATCTGAATATTTTGATTTAACATATATATGTGGCAAATGTGTTTTATTATTATAATGAATTTCATGAATATTAGAATAACTGTCTGGGTTATTCATAATTAGTTGAGTATTGTTAGATATAGAAGATTTAGGGATTTCGATACACATGTCAGATATAGTAGAGTCGGTGAGTTTATTAGATATAGTAGATGTAAGAGATACAGTGGATTCAGTGGATTTAGAAGAATTAGAATTAGTAGATTCAATAGATTTAGTAGGTTTAGTAGATTTAGTAGATGTAAGAGATACAGTGGATTCAGTGGATTTAGAAGTATTAGGATTAGTAGATTTAGTAGGTTTAGTAGATTTAGTAGATGTAAGAGATACAGTGGATTCAGTGGATTTAGAAGAATTAGAATTAGTAGATTTAGTGGAATTAGTAGGATTAGTAGATTTAGTAGTTATAGTTGATTTAATAGAATTAGTAGAATTAGCATTAGGAAAATCCTCAGGTTTCTCAGAAATAGTAGGATTAAAAGATACAGTGGATGTAGTAACAATATTAGATTTAGGATAATTAGTATAATTAGCAGGCACAGTGGGCCTAACAAAATTATTAGATTTTTGTAACACATCGAAAGCGTCGGTTTGTTTAGGCGATTCCGTACGACGCGGAACCGGAATCACCTTTAGTTTAAATTTAGATCAGCGTCATTTAAATGAGAATTTGTATGAATAGAATCAGGAGGATTATAGGTAAAATTGTTTCCGTTATCATTATTACTTAATTCTGTGAAGTTATTAATTTGTTGTTGAGAATTAGGGATATGTCTCTGTCGCGAATTATTATATTGCCGTTTCTTACATTGACTAATATCGTGGCCTAGGTTTTTGCAATATCGACATACAACTGGTGGAGCATTAGGAAAAGGACGGTGTTGATTATGCGATGGGCCTTGGGGAAGATTAAGGATAGGACGTTGTGGTCTGTTTTGATAACAGTTTTTGTCTGAATGTCCTACCCTATGACATATTCTGCATCTAGGTTTTGTTTCATGCCGCGAGGATTTTATATAATTTTGCAGCTTTTCCTCTTGGCAAGCAAGGTTTATAGCCTCATGCAGGTTTGATGGGTTTCGACATCTCAAAATATTAGAGATGTCACCAGGGAGCCCCAATAAAAATGTGTGGAGTGCCAGGTCTTCGGTACTGGCAATCCGGCCTTTTATTTCGCTAGCGTCCTGAGTCGAATGTGTTATGTCTGTTTGTAACCGAGTTAGGTAAGTTTCCAGACGTAAACTATATTGGGTAACGGATTCGCCTGGTTTTATTTTACAATTTTGCAGATCTAGTAATAGGTGGTCGCGATGTTTGGTTTCCCCAAATGTTGATTTTAGAAACTGTTTAAATTCATGCCAATTATCAAATATTTTTAGAGAACAAGCTGCTTCAGCTTTGCCCTCTAATTGTGACAAAATATACTTAAAGAGAATGTTTTGTTGTGAGGGAGAGGCTAAATTTAATGCATTTTCGCAATTTCTTAGAAAAGGAGACAATTTTGTTTTATCCCCATCAAATGACTTGACAAATTTCGTGAGAATAGAGAAACTTAGCTCTTCCATACCCACGCTTTGTAGACTAGATGTCGACTGGACGTTTTTCTTTTCATTTACCATTTTTAGGCCGTTTATATAGCAAAATATTAAAATACACAATTAATCCTCTCTCTCTAGTTACGGTATAGGTGATACGGCGTGAAGATATATTCGATAGGATTAGTAAAATATTGAAATACACAATGGTTTCTCTCTCTAACTACGGTATAAGTGATACGGCGTGAAGATATATTCGATAAGACACAATGGTTTCTCTCTCTAACTACGGTATAAGTGATACGGCGTGAAGATATATTTGATAAGATTGATAAAATATTAAAATACACAATGGTTTATCTCTCTAACTACGGTATAAATGATACGGCGTGAACATATATTTAATAAGATTTAGGTTGGAATTTGTATAAAACGGAATTGAAACTTGAAATGAAAAAATAATCCAAACGCAAAATTATGGCAAAAATAATAAATTATTATAATACAGGCAAACACTCACGATAACAGTAGTATGTAGAACATGGAATTGAGTCAGCGGCGTCTTATTACTGGTGAGGTGATGCGGCGTTGGAATTTGCAGCGTTGCAGTTACGGGTCGATGCGAAGTGCGAGTTATTTATGTGTTTTAGAATATTTCGTTATAACCTTGGCAGCGTATAGCCTGGTGCTGGGCAGATAACCCTCACGCACTATGCGGCTTAGATGACAGGTAACGTAGAGTCCACGGCGTCGGCGGCGATCTCTAGAGCGTCAGTGAGACGGCGGAGACAGCAGGTGGCCAAACGCTTAGTTAGCCCTTGTTGTAGAGGTGATGGCCGTCGTCAGGAGTAGGCGACCAAGGGAATATCAATCCCCTTTTCTTCTGACACCAATGTTAGGTTGCGCCTCCGAGCACTTATAAAAAAAAGCACTTTTTCGGAACACAAGTTATTTATTTCACTTTCTACAATTACTAACTAATGGGACTTTAACTATAAACACTCTAACTTGGATCACACTTTTTCGCGGTTCCCTCGTGAAGGGTTATTGCGACCCGGAGTATGGATATAGCACTAGTCTATTCGCTGTGTCCAGGCCGGCGGGCAGAAACCAGGTCCGTAGCTGGGCAGCGTTTAGGCTAGAGAATATCTAACTGAAGAATATTTGGGAAACAGCGAGTATTTATACACATATATTGCTGACTATCCAGCTTATATGCATTTCAGCATTATTGCATGGAAAATAGGGATGTAACAGCACGCAGTATTGACGCACGATTAATTCCTGCCGCTAAATTCCATCATCGGACATCACGTCAAAATTTAAAGTTCCATCCTCACCACCTCGATATCTGGAAATCCACAACCGTGCGCTTTCATCGGCACTTTTTGCCTCGCACTACTCCTTTGAGGAATCAATTACCCGCGGGGGTGTTTCCGAACGGATACGACTTGGGGACCTTCGAGAAACGAGCTGATTCATTCTTAAAAGGGCGGCAACGCATCTGCAAGATCCCTGGTATTGCAGATATTCATGGTCCGCGGTGATCACTTGCCATCATTTGCACCCCCTGCTCGTTTGCCCCCTCTATTATATAAAAAAAGTTCAACTACTATTAATCACGTAACCTCGGCCTTATTAAGATTGTTTAGAGTTTAATAAATCGTTAATCTTAAAATTGGAGCGATCGCCCTACGAAACTGGAGCAAATGAGTATTTTCAACGCAAAATATACGTACATAGTTTCTCGACGTAACCACCGTCATCTTACGAGAACTTGCAGCGATTTCGGGTCACGTTTATAGCGCAGAATACTGAAGCTCCAGTATTCTGTGTTTATAGTGTCACTAATATTAAAATGTCTGTGGTGATGTTTGAATGTTCATCACTCACTCACACCTTCAGACCTAGACGGGTTTGTATGAAAATTGGCAAACAGGCAGTGGGCAGTATATGGACCAACTAAACATTCTTTATACTATCGCGCACATACTTAAAAAAGTATTGTTCTCGTTGCCAAAAGCACACTTTAATCACATAACTATACTATCTAGAATTCGTTTATGTGTATGTATATTACTATGAAATTACTTTTTATTATATCAATAAAATTTATTACAACTCACAAACATAAATTACGTTTGAAATCGCGGGGTACAGCTAATATTTTACATTAATTCTTGTATCAAGTGTTAGCAACCGCGCTTAACGACAAAGAACTAGCCGGCCAATGTGTGGTGCACCTGTGTTATACACCTGTTATTTTGAGATAATGAAGTCACAGCAGCAATGGACAAAATATATAACGAATAATGGTATAAATAGGCGGGGCTAACATGTTCTCGAGTCATTGTAATTCTATCGCTTGTTGAGGTCATTATTCTGCCCAAAAGTTATACAGTGCGTGTAAAAGGGATTCAAATGTTTTATTCGGCCAAACTGCTTCTCGGTTATATAATTCTTGTATAAAAAGTAAACTACTAATAAAATGCCATATTATCGTTTGAAGTTGTGTTTCAGATTTTAAATATCAATAATAAAAAAAAATTACGTCCATTTGGAAGTACCAATGGCCTTTGACTGCAAGTGTATCTTCAATGGAATTTTAGAGTCAGTACTGTGTTTTATTTACCCTGTACTGGTCAGAGCCTCTTTGAAGAGCAGACCATCTGTCGTTCTGCTAGACAATTCGTAAGAGAAAATGATTGGCTAAGCGAGTCACTATTATCGTGGCTACTAGGTGGTAGAGTTCCGCAACGTCTTACCTGGGAACCACCGTCTTACGTATCCTACCGCAACAGAAACAATGCTTGTCAATGTCGATTTTCGATTTGGAGGGTAAGGTAGCCCGGTAAACGTATGCACGTGGCATTAACACCCCGCCACAAAGATAGCAACGCACCATTAACATCTTTTGTGTATATAGGCGATGGTTGACTCCTTCCATCTGGAGACCCATCTGCTTGTTTTTTATCTTATGATAAAACAAAGACTTAAATTATGATGTTTTACTTTTGAATGGGGCGAGATGTTATTGGACATATCATCATTGACCAGATTAGCATCGCCCCAGTCTCCCATTGGGGTGATGCTAATCTGATCAAATTTAATGCAACTAAGACCCAGGCGTGTCTATTCTCCGCTAAACGGAGTCCGCTCCATCTATCTTCGTCTTTCCATGGTGTGGCCGTGCCGAAAACTGATCACCTCGAGATCCTTGGTATCACGTTAACGCCTACTCTCAACTTCGGTTCGTACATCGAATTTAAAGCCCAAGTTGCCTCAAAAAAGCTTGGTATTCTGGCGAAGGTAAGACAGTATTTCAGTCCGGGACAGTTGCTCAACCTTTATAAAGCACAAGTTCGTTCGTGCACGGAATACTCCTCTCACCTCTGGGATAGATCCACTAAATACCATCTGGAGACACTTGAGGCGATAGAGAGGCGTAGAGGCTCATAAACGACGATGATCTGGTAGGCAAAAAACTCCAGAGCCTCGCTCATCGCCGCAGATTGGCTAATTTATCGTTTTTTTTTCGGATACACTTTTGAGAGTGCGCTGCGGAATTGCAAGACTTAATTCCGTCATCCCAGTTTTTCTATCGATCGTCAAGGCGCACAGATTCTAGGCATCGTTATATGGTGGATGTTCCACGTACCCGGACAAAGCGATTCGACTCCATATTCTTCATTCAAACCGCAAGGGACTGGAACATGCTACCTGAGTCTGTGTTCCCGGGCGAGTACAACCTAGGAATCTTCAAGACAAAAGTGAACAGGTACATTGTAGGGAAGCGCGTTCCATCTTAGGCTTCATATATATATATATATATATATATATATATATATATATATATATGTATATATATATATATATATATATATATATATATAATCCCGAAAATTGAAAACTACGAGTCATATCGTTAAATTTCTACCGGGCATGCATTTCGCTAACCTAATCTCGTGTAGGTATCATCGAGAGCCTGAATGTCTATTACTGTTACCCTTCGGCCGCACCTGCGCGTATCGTCCCGAAGATATTAGCGCGCTAAGGCACACGCAGTCGGAATGTTTGCGACGATAGACGTTTGCATGATTCACAAGTAACAATATTAAATTTATTTCACATTATACACACATAAAGCGAAACATATATAATTATTAAAATTGAGGATATCATTTGACTATTACTTATATTTGTTTAAAATTCTCTATTGTTATTTCCGGTATCGTCTTTTGTTTTCGTTGGCGCTTCGATCGTCTCTTGCCGTTTTTTTTTGTATTTTAACATTGGCCAGCCGGCCATAGTAGCCAAATACGAGTACAAATAGTAGCGTCGGATTTGTTTCAAGCCTTTTGAGGGAGACGTTCGAAGAACCAATAAACGTATTAGAGTTTATTGGTTTTTCGAACGTCTCCCTCAAAGGCTAAGCTTTATGACGTCGATCCAAGTGCGACCGAGCCAAAAGATATTTTTTTTAATCTATATATTTATCTATATTAATAATTTCGTCAAGGGTTTCGGTAGACTCAATCGAAACCTAACCTAAATTATAAAGCGTAAAAAAATAATAACTTTGAGTCGACAACATATATTCGCAAAATTCGGATTGTCGAGTATTTTGTTAAAATAATGATTAAAAATTCTAACCGTGCTGACAGACAAATCGGCTATATTTCTCTAAAAGTTACAAATATGTGGCGTGAGCATTTATTAAAGTAGCGTAGAACGGAGCGCAGATTATCGCGAAACTTTTTTCTCCTCGTTCATAAAAAAGAGTAGAAATTAAAAAATAGCAACACTATAGTGTTGTCTTTATCAATCCAACGTAATAGTTGAAAGAAGACGTCACTACAGTGTTGCTACTTTTTAATGTTTGTTTTTATTTGAGTTAGTATATAAGATTGCGTATTATGAAGCTTCCGAGCGAAGCCGGATATTCATCTAGTTAATCTTAAATCCGAACATGTTAAAATTAAACACACTGCTACGAGCGAACGGTTCTAATCACTGCTGTATTACAGTTTAGAGGGTAAGGTAATCGGTAAACTTACTTACCCTTCAGGATCCCCATCACATGGATAGCAACGCATTATTAACATCCTTGTTGTCTAAAGGCGATGACTGTCTAACCCATCCAGAGGATCTATCTGCTTTTTGTTATGATATAAAAATTATATTTGATCATATTTCATTTGATATAGCAAAAATCCATTTATTTATCGTCATTATATTTGTTCACGTTGTTCACAAAATAAAAAATCGTTTGCATTAAAAGTTACTTTTCTTTCCCTTGGGAACAGTATTTTTTTTGTCGGGACGACCATATTACATATGCTTTTTACCATAGACATATGTGCATATAGTACTGAGTAACAAACACGCATTTATAATATATTATTATTTTTTGAACTAATTTCAAATGGTCGATAACCAGAAAATATGTGGTGTTAATAGATAAATATAAACATATTGTGTAGTGTGTGGCTTTAGTGAGTGTGTGCTTCGTGACCAGTGCCGTGAACTGGTGAGTGGTCGCAGATGTCGCGGCGAGAGGCGCAGGTTCCGTACCCGCCGCCGCCGCCCAGCAAATGTGCCAAGGTAAGAAGTTCAATTTGTTGTATTTATAACTGTGACGCAAAAAAAGAGTGAGGAGGAGTCGTGCAGACGACATGCGGCTACTAAGTGCTAGAGGTCTGCATTGTTTCGCCCGGATCTAGTATCACCGCCTTACCTATTCCTGCTGCAATAGTCCCAACGCTTGTCACTGTCGTGTTCCGGTTCGGAGGGTAAGATATATGGTAAACTTATGCATGTGGCATTAGACTTCGCCACAAGATAGCAACGCACCATTAACATCTTTGGTGTCAATAGGCAACGGTTTCTCTTTTCATCAGAAGACCCATCTGCTTGCTTGCTATGTTATGATATAAAAAATACATATGCTATTAAAAAAATGAGTGTAAGTTCACACGCGATAGAATTGAAACTTTTAATTGAAGTAGGAAAGAACGGGGAGAGAAAGTGAGAGATAAATTGAAGAAGTCGAGGAGAAAGGGTTTTTCCTATTTTAGAAGTAAAAAGTTGCAGTATTTTTTTGACTGTACTGTTTGTATCTAGCTGGTTTTGGAATCATTAAATACACAACATATATTTTTGTATCAAAAGACAGCAAACAAACAGATGGCTCTTTTAATGAAAAAAGAAATTATCGTCTAGACACCAAAATGTTAATGGTACGTTGCTATCCGTGTGGCGCGATGGCAATGCTACATGTAAAAGTCTACCGGCTACCTTACCCTCCAAACCAAAACACGTCAATGAAAGGCATTGACTCTATAAGGCGGTATTATCAAAGACGTTGCAAAACTCTACCACCTAGTAGTCACGATGGTAGTGACACGTATAGCCAATCGGTCACCTTTTACGACCTGCTCGGCAGAACGGCAGTTAGTCTATTCTTCAAAGGAGCTTAGACCCACACGAGAGTTATTTTAAACTAGCTGTACCCGAGACTTGGTCCGCTTGGAAAAATTCTAAAATTAACACCCGCATAGTTCCCGTTTCCGTAGGATTTTGGGGTTAAAACTATCCTGTCCTCTCTCGGATCTCAAACTATCTTTATACCAAATTCCATATAAATCGGTTTAGTAGTTTTGGCGTGAAGAAGAAACAGAAAGACATACAGAGTTAGTTTCGTTTTTTATAATATTTGTATGGATATAGAATATCGTGTATTCTATCTCTTTCTCTCGACGGCATAATCCTAAACATCTATGTGTTTGTTTCATTATAGTGACGCATTTATTTCCGTTTCATCGTGTTTCGGATTACAACTCTAAAGAAGCTTCATTTCAATAAGTATGAGTGAGAGTTATCTGAGCACACTGGCACGACCAACACCAGATGTTGGAAAATCCTTAACTGATATATTTTTGAATCAATAAAGTCTGTGTATACATAAGTTAATTTCAGGATACGACCGGATTTAAATGTTCCTAAGAAATTAAAATCCAATAAAAACTAGACAAACATTTGCTTAACTCGAGAAATCAAACTCTGGGATCACATGAATCACATGAACTCCTTTTAACGTCAGTCAGTAACTGTAAATACCCTGAGGATGCTTGTGTAGACAAAACCGATTGGAAATGAATTCTTTTTACCTTATTGTGAAATAGTACAAGGGATTTAATTAATGAATATTGCATTAGATTCAAAAGTGTTTGAACTAGGTGCTGTATTACACGTGGAAGCTGTGCTCGGTGGTGTTTTCCCACTTCATGATGATCAGCCTGGTGGTGGCCTACTGCATCCTCGGCGCCGTCACCTTCGAGAAACTGGAAGCTCAGCACGAGAGAGAGGTAATACATACTTGGATAATTTTTAATCTAAGTTACCGCGAAGTTTGACTGTGTGGTCTATTTGCACCGATCATGTAGTCCCCGACTTATTCAGAGTCGTCGAAAAATGTTATCGAGGTATAAAATAAAATTTTAATAGCAGTTTGAATCCAGCGGTGGTTTGTTAACACCCATGTTCCTCTGAAGTATACCCCAAACTGACGGTATTGGTTATTTTACAAAAAGTGACGGTTATTGTAATGGAATGATGGTGATCCCTCTTCGAGGTGGTCTGGGATTTTTTTGAAAAATAGACTGCCTTGACGTAAAAGGCGAAAGATTTAAATAGTTCTGCTACAAGCCTGGGTTTGGCTCCACCACATAACATATTCCCGTCACAATGGCGTCAATGTTTGCCACTGTGGTGTTTTGGTTTGTAAGAGGAGGTATCCAGTAAATTCATACATGTGACACCACGCGGATAACGACGCATAATTAGCAACTTTTGAGACAGACGAAAGTTATAAAAATTATTTTTTCTGTTTTGCCTTCTGCTCTTTTAATATTCTCTCTATATTATCCATACTGATATTATAAATTTGAGTCTGTCCGTCTATTTGTCTGTTACGCTTTCACAGCTAAACCGGAATTTGATGAATTTAACAAAGGAAATTTGTCATGAAATTTGGTAAATTAGCATGGCTGAGGTCAAACATACGCTGTTTGTTTTCCAAACATCAACCCCTAAGTAACTGAACTAAGGGATGAAAGATTGCATACAAACTATATCGACGATATGTTAATATAGTTGCGAGCGAAGCCGCACGGGTCAGCTTCGCTCGCATTAAATTCATTTTAGGGAAGTGGGGGGTTAGAAAGAGACAAAATGTAGCCTACGTCACTCTCAATCCCTTGAACTATCTTCACTTAAAAAATCACGTCAATTCGTCACTCCGGTTTACTGTGAAAGACGGACAAACAAACATACTTTCGCATTTATAATATTAGTATGGCTGCAATAGTTTGTCTGTTTGTCCGCCTGTTACGCATTTATGGCTAACTCATTGAACCGATTTCTATGTAATTTGGCATGGAGATAACTGAAAATTCTGGGTCAAATACAAGTTAACTTTTTAAAAAAATCAGTCCCTAAGTGGTTAGAATTGGGGATGAAAATTTGTATGTAAATCTATACCGACGACATGTTAAAAAACTCGCGGGCAGAGCTGTATTAGTTAGTTGTAATCTAAATTCCTCAATCTTTCCCCATAAATTTATGTCGTCTCGCTCTGTTTGTCAGGAGTGGATCAGACGCGAGGGCAGCTTTTTTATATCATAAGATAGCAGACAAGCAGATGTGTCTGCTGATCGAAACAGTTATCCATCGCCTATAGACACCAAAGATGTTAATGGTGGGTTGCCATCTTGTGGCGAGGACTAATGCCACATGCATTAGTTTACCAACTACGTTATCCTCCAAACTAGAAAACGACAGCGACAAGCACTGACGCTATTGCGGCAGGAATAGGCGAGGCGGTGGTACCAGACCCGGGCGAGACAATGCAAAACTCCACCACCTAGTAGCCACGATGGTATTGACTCGCACAGCCAATCGGCCACCTTTTACGACCTGGCAGAACGGCAGTTAGCCTATTCTTCAAAGAAGCCCGGAACCAACACGAGGAAATCTTATGTGTAAACATACTTTTCATTTTATAATAGCAGGTTTATACTTCTTGCAGGTCAAAATGAACATCTCACAGATTCGTGGTAACACCACCAACAGCATATGGCTGATGACGACAAAAGTCTCTTACCTCAACCAGTCTAACTGGACCTCTGAAGTCGTTGATATGCTCAAGGTAATCTATTACTAAATAAAAAGAAAATTGATTGCTAAGACAGGATATTTTACTAAAGACCATTAACATCTTTGATATCTATAGGCGATGGTTGACTCTTTCCATCAGGAGACCCATCTGCTTGTTTGCTATCTTATGACATAAAAAAAAATAAGACAGGTCATACGCCAACATTGGTGATATTTAAAACAGCGTAAATATTACTGGTTACATTAAATGTTACTACAGCTACTGCCTATTCATTAAAATTGACGTGCGTGACTAAATGAATGTCCGGCAATTGCCTTGGTTTCATGTTGCTATTTTGGAATGTCAGCAAAATTTTTTGCAACATTTCTTTGTATAAATTTCGTCAGGTTTCAGTGTGCGTTGTACAATATTAAGTTTTTATTAGAGTCAAGTGTGTCCCCCCCTCTGCAGGCTATACTCAATACTCAATCATTTATTGCATTATATGTTACAAACAATTTTAGGTATTACAATAATAATTAGTAGGTAGTGAACATATACACCCTATTAGGGTATTGCAATGTAGGACTGGACCGATCCATTTCATGAAAGATGTATGTGATTGTAATTAAGGAAGTCGTTAACAGTGTAGTAACATTTTTTTATCCGGAGATTTTTCACAAGTTTTATAAACATAATATGGTCCTTTTCTTCTGTTTTAATTTTATCTGGTAATTTGTTATATATTTTCACACACATTATATTTGGTCCGGAACTATGCATTCTTAATTTTGATTGTGGCAATTCTAAATTATACTTAAATCTACTTTCGAAGCGTCGCGTCGTGGAGTATCCATTTGATTTAAAAAAAAAAGAGGATATTTACTAAACGGTTGGTTTTGGGGGTGGGAAAAAACATGGTTTACATGGTTTACAAGTTTTTGATTAATTGTCGACCAACCTATAAAATTTACTCAGAGAAATTTTTGTAGGCGATGAACATGTGGTGCGGACTTTAAATTTGTCATTGACGTTGAATAGCTTAAATGTTCAAGTATGAAACAATTAAAACCCCTTTTCTTAGTCCGCATTATTGTGATATGTAATTTCAGAACCCTACATTGCGCGTGGCCCGACACGCACTTTCCAATATTACAAAATACATAACTATTTTTACTGACGTGTTCTGGGCAGGTATTGTGCCGCTGGGGTCTTCTTCAATTTTCAGACCTTGGATAAGTTTGCCCCATTTCTTATACATTTTGTTACATTTGCATCACAGCAGTTTTATGTAAGATTTCGCGGAACTTTTGCAAACTAAATACCTTAATTTCGTCTTTAGAGATTAGGGTATCGCTGAAATTATTTCCTTTTATATCAAGGTCTTTTTTCCTGATAAAGTAATAGAACCTTAAAGTAAGCGGTAAATTTAGTTTGAAGGAGAAAGAATAAATCTGGGCATCTCGGGAAAACGAGAGAAGGCCAACCGTGTCATTGATGTCATGATTATCAACTCGGTGGTAGAGTCCTGTTACGTCTCGACCGGTTTTTGGTACCACCGCCTTACCTATTCCAGCCGCAACATCGTTGGTGCTTGTCATTGTTGTGTGCCGATTTGGAGGGTAAGGTAGCCCGCAAGCTTATACAAGTAGCATTCCAACCCCATCACATCACCCAACATAACATTAAAACCTTTGGTATCTCACTAGGTGGTAGAGTTCTCCATTATCTCGCCCGGGTCTGGTACCACCACCTTATCTATTCCTGCCACAATAGCGTCAGTGCTTGTCACTGTCGTGTTCCGGTTTGGAAGGTAAGGTAGCCGATAAACTTATGGATGTGGCATAAGACCATGCCATAAGATAGAAACGCACCATTAACATCTTTAGTGTCTATAGGCTGTGGTTGACTCTGTCCATCAGGAGACCCATCGGCTTGTTTGCTATCTTATATTGTAAAAAAAATCTATAAGGTAGACGGTAGATTTATACATATGGCATTGCTACCCACACGGATAACAACGCATCATTAACATCTTTAGTGTGTATAGGCAATGGTTACTCTTTCCATCTGCTTTTTTGCTAGCTTATGATATATAAAAAAAATGCAAAGCTTTTTACGAAAACGATTGTCTCAGTTTATAGTTTATATACAACGCAATGTCATAAAACAATTTAATTAGGACTTCGAGAACTCCATTCTACTGGAGATGAAGGTGCGAGGCTGGGACGGCAACGAGAGCACCGAGCACATCCAGTGGACCTTCACGGGGGCCCTGTTCTATTCCATCATCGTCATTACCACCATTGGTGAGTAACTGCTGTTGTCACTAAGAGATAATGTATTTAAGTAGTATAAGTTCAGCCAACTAATAGGCAATTCTATTAATTTTAAGAAATAATTATTATTTAGTGCGATACAGACTATCAAGATCACTACGGTGCTGACTGATTTTAAAGAATTCTAAACTCTAAAAAATAATCTTCTGACGCTATTCATATTTTTTTTATATATCATAAGATAGAAAACAAGCAGATAGGTCTCCTGTTGAAAAAAGTCAACCATCGCCTATAGACACCAAAGATGTTAATGGTGCGTTGCTATCTTGTGGCGAGGTCTAATGCCACATGCATAAGTTTACCGGCTACCTTACCCTCCAAACCGGAACACGACAGTGACAAGCACTGACGCTATTGCGGCAAGAATAGGTAAGGCGGTGGTATTAGACCTGGACGAAACAGTGCAGAACTCTACCACCTAGTAGCCACGATGGCAGTGACTCGCATAGCCAATTGGTCGTATTTTACGACCTGCCTGGCAGAACGGCAGTTGGTCTATGGAATGGAACCAACACGGGGAAAAAATATAAAATTGATTTAGAATTTTTTTTGGAAATATGGCTTTAAAATCGTGTTTATTTTTGGTAAACGCGCATGTAGAAAGTTGTCTGTAGAAAGTCTTGAAGTTGTACGGAACGGTGCAACCATTTTGGATTTGAATGGATATATTTGCATGATTATCATTGAAATAGGTTTCTGTGAAGGCAAAAGTGTAGGTACATTAAACTTTGTGCTGTGATTAATATAATTATTTAACTGAGCTAATGGTCTTAATATTATTAAGTGAAACGATTTACAGTCTTTGAGATACTGCTGTAAGCTCAGTTGTATGTTAATGTCTGTCAGCGAACGTTTGTCAAATACTAATTATTTTTACAGGTTCAAAAATGTTGCTCCAAAAATCCCGACGTCTCTTATGTAAACGCATAAACTAACTTGCATTACAGATATTAAAACCGATGTGCACTAAGATACTTTGGGGACATACATTTCATTTACTGAACCCATTATTAGGAAAATAAGATGAGTTGATTTCCATATATGTTATGTTATTTTTTTGATTTGTTTAGTTGTAGCTTGGATTGGACTACGTTACTAATTCTGAAATGTATGCTAACATATATTCAAAGAAGTGTATAATAAAAATTATGTCAATCACCGCACACGCTGTTGGCTTCAAGCCAATTTATTTCCAAATATTTTTTACTTCTCAAGTCTATATGATCTTGTCAATTATTTTGAGTAACGATCAGTTAAGATTATAAATGCTAGACAGGAAATGAGAATATATCCGACAGATATTAATATGTTATGTCTCACTTAGAATGTTTTAAGTATTTATCTACATCGGTGGTCAGATCGAGCATTATAAAACCGTTCTACTTTTGTAAAAAGAGTTTCAAGAATCTCCTTCATATTATCGGCACCTAAGGTATACACAGACGTCAGTTGTCCTTAGCATCAAAAGATTTGTTTGCTGTGACATGTTATGAAATATTATATTAGATCATTTAAGTTTTAATGACTAACGCATCTTCTTAAATAAATAAATTCTTTGACAGATATTTCAGGTTTTAAAGATTAACAGATATTTTCACTGTATAATAGATATTACGTAACTATATTTACGATAAAAAATCATCATATATATCATCATAAATACCGCCCCGTTGGTCGAGTGGTTAGCGACTCTGACTACGCAATCAACGGGACTCGGGTTCGATCCCCGACGGGGGCAAGCATTTGTGTGATGAGCATAAATGTTTGTATTTCCGGGTTTGGGTGTTTATTATGTATGTATTTATATATGTATTTCTATGTATTAGTATCGTTGACTAACACCCATAACACAAGCAAATAATTTGCTTACTTTGGGGTTAGATCAGTAAGTGTAATTTGTCTCATGAATATTTATTTATTATTTATATTTATTATTATTTATTTATTATCATCATCAATCATCAATATCAAATCAGTGCTTAGTGGTAGGTAATAATGTTTCAGGATTTAATTTTTATGGAATACACTAGACTAGACAATAGATCCACAACATGATTGATTACATTCATATGCAAGCACTTTTTGTAACAGAGATAAGGTTCTTTGGTGTTACGACATGTAATTTTTTATAACAGAATTTATGAAAACCATTGCATCGTGTTGGTCCAAACTCCTTTGAAGAATAGACCAACTGCCGTTCTGCCAGGCAGGTCGTAAGAAGCGACCGATTGACTATCCGTGACACTATCATCATCACTACTATGTGATAGAGTTCTGCATTGTTTCGACCGGGTCTGGTGCCACTGCCTTACCTATTCCTGCTGCAATAGAGTCAGTGCTTGTCACTCCGTGTTCCGGTTTGAAGAGTAAACTATTAGGGTAGCCGGTAAACTTATGCATGTGGCATTAGACTTCGCCACAAGCAACATTAACAACTCTGATGTCTATAGGCGATGGTTGAAACTTTCCATCAGGGGACCCATCTTATAAAAAAAACATAGCTGAGGAAGACGCTCAAAAATTATATATTTTTTTAATTCAACCAATATTACTTTTGATTATGACATTCAGATGTAGAAAAAACGCCTACGCACACCACAAAACTTTGTATTCGTAAGGCATTTATCTGATAAATTCCTTAAACTATTGTACGACAAAATAATAAACAAACTGAACCTCGGGTAAATTTTTATATATTTACGTCATTGGAACATGCGCATAGAGTTCTAGTGCCTGTTCAATTAGAAGATTTTCGGCCTCTGCGATGTACACACTCTGCAATATTTTTTATAGACAAATGACACTTTCAATTATTTACAAATAACTTGAAGGAAACAACTTGTAATTTTATATTCTAAGCCATTTAAATAAATTAACATAAATATGTGTAGATTACTATTCCCAGTACATAAGGTGTAATATTACTGGTAACTTTGATTTAGTAAAGGCTAAGAAGTTGTATTCATGTACAAGTTTCCTAGTAAACGATGACGGTTGGTCATTAAATTTACATTCCTCCTTTTTGTCCTAATTTAACTATTTTTTATATCTATTTTTACAACAGACTTGTTTAACTTTACTTATACGATAAATCGGCTGTTGAGAACACATCATATAAAGATTGCTGGACAACATTTTATCATTTGTTAATTTCATTTCTTAGGTACTTGTCATTATTTGAAATTATAATATCTTTTTAACAAAACAATAAACCGATTAAAAAAGTAATGCGTGTGATAATCAATAATTCTCTGTTTTTGTACACTTTTGTTTGGATTTCTTTTTCAAAAAAGATTTGAGACAACTCTTGGCGTATATTCTATTCAATAAAAGAAGAATTATCACATCGGATCACTTTGTATAAAGTTATGCATATACATTAAAATCACTGAATGTACAATCAATCAGCCCTTGTTTTCGTACCCTTATGGTTGGATTTTTTTAATTAAATGCGACCACCCTTGTGATATATCCATTTCAATTAAAAAATACTTAACAAAATCGGAATACTCTGTAAAAAATTATACGTGGTAAATATAAATAAAAATAAACGCGTCGATTCGAGAACCTCCTTCGTTCTTTCGTTGGTTGAAAATTAGCATGAAATATTAATTTAATGTAAATATATCACAGTTTTAACAAAACATATTTTATAACCGCTACGCGTTTATGATGCATGTTAATTTATAAGCAATGCGCATAAACTCGCCGGCATTGGTTGGTTATTCTCGTGTAGTAAATGAATCTTATTATTCTAGTGATCAATAAATAATTTAATGAAGCATGAATGGAGGGTTCAATTGTTAATGAGGAAGCTCCATTTGGTAGTTTATCAAATTTTAATTATTTTATTCAACTTCATTAGTACATACATAAATAGCACACACACACACACATATTTATATTACAAGTCTCGTTAGCACACACGTATGATCACTATATTTACAATACGTAATAAAAATATAAGCTTAACTACGCATCACAACATACTCATTGATTATTTACCATAGCCACCTCTTGGACCGATAATACCAGTTGGGCCTCCAGGACCAGTAAGAATCGGTCTTCCCGGCCCAATAATACCAGTAGGACCTCCCGGACCTACTAAAATGCCAGGCCCTGGTTGTCTTCCATAACTCGGTCCTATGATTCCAGTAGGGCCTTCTGGACCAACTAAAACTCCTTGTCTTCTAAAGCCACGCGATCCTGTTTGTCTCCCAGGGCCAACAAG
Organism: Apodemia mormo; assembly: GCA_036924255.1. NCBI lineage: Eukaryota > Metazoa > Arthropoda > Insecta > Lepidoptera > Riodinidae > Apodemia > Apodemia mormo. The sequence continues at coordinate 760,333 of JAUPFN010000013.1, forward strand.
AACTGGGTGAGTGTAAGTAGACGTACCACGGTTGAAGGCGGGACCAATTACTCTGGTAGGACCACTTGGTCCAATTAATACACCTCTTTGTGCTGTTTCACTCTGGTTGATATCTTTTAGAGGACCAAAAAGACGTTGCCCTGTTGGTCCTACGATTCCAGTCGGTCCATCTGGTCCAACAAGGACAGGTTTGTTGGGGCCAATAATTCCTGTGGGGCCGTTTGGACCGCTCAATATGTTTGCGTTTGCTGGGATGCTAGGGCCGCGGTTTTTTAGCGATCCTAGAAGCACATTCTCATGGCCGTATCCCGTACCGAAGACGCCGTACGAGTCTTGGATAGGTGGGGGAGGGAATGGTCCCGCCATGTTAGTTTGCCCTGGGTAGCGGATCAGCCGTTCATCGTCTACTTCGTTGAATGTTTCTGGAACAAATGTTTTATTCAGTACATTACTATCCCTTTGTTGATCTTATTACTTATTATTAATGAAAATAGTATATGACAGGCAAGGGCGGATCCAGCCTTCGGGTAAGGGGGACACGGTTAGTCCTCTGCTGGCTTAATCTCTTATCTCGAGAGCAAACTGGTAGTTATAAAAACAAAAGATAGAGACTAGCTAAAAAGTTAACGACCTTTCTTTAACTTTGTAGCAAATATCTTCGTCCCTTTTTATTTATTATAAGGTAAGTTAAGGCTAAACGTTTTACTATTCAACTATTTAAAAAGGATTTTAAATTAAAGGATAAAAGATTGACTTCATGTCGCGTCGTTGCCCCTGCGTGCATAGACAGTGTGAACCGAACCTTAATAAGCTTCCGTTTCACTACGATTCATTTGTTCGTCGGTGAATGAGGTGGTGGTGAAAATGTGACGTTGAAGATTCTTGACGTTGAAGAAGAACTTCAATGACGCATTTTTAATGACCTGGTAACGGTTATCAATCGTTTTAGTGACAACCGGAACCCCAACAGGTTTACATACTCATCATACGAGGTAGGTAACACCCTGTTACAACACCACCGCCCAGAAGTTGGTTAAAATATATATATATATATATATATATATATATATATATATATATATATATATATATATATATATATATATATATATATATATATATATATGACGCTTCCGCGGCAGGTATAAATATAAAGCAATTGGATCAAGCCATGCGATGCTATTATGTTACCATTACCAGTATTAGTCAGCCGCTGCTTCCGGGGGAAATTGTAGCAGCATAAGTAATGGTCTGCACCGCAGCGGTTCTGAAAATGAAACATTATATTGTATTCAATTAAATCCGATTAAAATTAAAATATATAAGGAATGATCGATCGATCGATCTATGTTGCTAATATGTAACGAGGAAATTTTGTCGACTCTTTTTGAAGTCATTGAAGTAATTAGTAAAGAAAAACACGACTCAATCAATCAATCAACTTGTTATTAGCCTAAAATACACATTTTGTTTTTAAATATATTTTGCCAGATAATGGTGCGTGTGATAATAAAATACCTATATATCAAAATGTACCAAATTATAGTCAAAGCACGTTCGCGTTAAGAATGCAGTGATTCATCATTATCCGCTAGTCCATTAACCAATCAAATCACTGCTTAATAAGCAAATCAAATCACTGCACTCATAATGCGAACGTACTATATAAGCTTGTAATCGAATTAGAATAAACTAAGTTTTGTTTGCCATATAAAATTAATAATAAATTAATTATCAGTATCTTTTTCAGATAATAATATTTACACAACTTCAAAACTAAAAAAATAATAATCACAGAATGAAACCATATTATTGTACAAAATTTAAAAATTGACAACATGATTTAAAAATTTTAAACGTTAGGAAACATTATTACATATACAATAATACGCGTTACTACAGCAAAATTGTGGCGAAAATGTTTAATTTCGCACCAAGATTCGTATCATTTATTTGTTGTATATGAGCTGGTAATTTGTTTTATATTTTAGTAGCCGTTCCAGATATTGTGCTTTTACAGATTATTTGCGACAGTGTACCTACATTCGATTACAGCGATTCATTTTTAAATTTTGCAATATATTTAAATTTGCTCTAACAAACACAATGGTTTCATTCTTTATCTATAATTGTTAAAAATTACAACTTATAATTTTTTAATTTTTTCCATTTTATTCATTTCTTTAGTGATTAAAACGCAGACTGTGCTTTTGTAGAGTTTTCTCACAATATCACACTATAAATCATAATATGGACGACATGCGCTTAGAACTATTGATACAGATAATATAATAGTTACAATTGTAATAACTTTATATTAGGTATAATATCTAATTCATGTTGAGGAAAAGCATTTACTCTACACGTCAAAGGTCTAAATAATAATAATGTTTACTTAGTAGTGGTCGTTTTGTTACGCGAAGAGAATAGCTAACTTGACGATTTACACTGCCTGTCTTGCCAGACAGGCAGTGTAATTACTGAATACTAATTTACCTGGAACTAGCCCAGGTCACTCATTTATGTGTTGCCTATCCTGAGACATAAAATGTTAAGTCACAGCGTTTGCATATGTTAATTCAGTATTACACTGCCTGTTGGTCCCGGCCTCCTTTGAAGAATAGGCCAACTGCCGTTCTGCCAGGCAGGTCGTAAAAGGCGACCGATTGGCTATCGAGTCACTAACATCATGGCTACTAGGTGGTAGAGTTCTGCATTGTCTCGCCCGGGTCTGGTACCATCGCCTTACCTATTCCTGCCGCAATAGCGTCAGTGCTTGTCGCTGTCGTGTTACGGTTTGGAGGGTAAGGTAGCTGGTAAACTTATGCATGTGGCATTAGACCTCGCCACAAGATAGCAACGCACCATTAACATCTTTGGTGTCTATAGGCGATGGTTGACTCTTTCCATCAGGAGACCCATCTGCTTGTTTGCTATCTTATGATATATAAAAAAAACAAAAGACAGGCAGTGTAATTACTGAATACTGGCGTCGAGACTTAACATCTTATATCTCAGGATAGGCAACACATAAATGTTGCTGGGCTGGGCTAGTTCCAGGTAAATTAGTTTATGTTTATTGGCGACGTCGATCAGGTGGCAAGTCTGCCAGTTTGCTTATCTCACTAACATAAAAAAATAATTTTGTACAAAACTAGCTGAACGGTTAAATTAACATATCGCCAATGTAAGATATTTGATAGAATATTTCACTCTGTATTTCACCCACCTTAGGGGATAAGTTTAAAAAAAGTTTTTATTCTTCGTTTACATCATAAGAACAGCCCTTGTGAAAAATTTCAGCCTTTTTAGTCCAAGGATTTGGCTGGGCATTGATATGTCAGTCAGCGAGTAAGGTCTTGTCTTTTTATATAAACAAATTTAGCTAATAAATACTATTTAGTAAACTTTACTTAAATTGATGATTTATCAAAAGTAAATGAAATATTCTTGTAGTATAGAAACAATTTTCAAATAGTCAATTACGCAATGTTCTTTACGACTATGGACTTACCGAAACGTCCTTCTGGACGCTGCAGTCGGCCGTGGCACTGCATTTGCAAAACTGCGACGTGGCCGACGATACTTCACGCGAATGGTCGCTGAAATTTCATTATTTTCTTGTGATAAAATCATGACTTTTTTGATCAAATTTATTAAAAAAGCAGGCAAACAATTTAGTTATAGTGTCTGCGTTTCGTTGTCGATAAAGTTGTCGATTCTTAAATAGTACCTGTACCTAAATGTTAATTTGAATATTTATTTTGATTTAGTATAATATACAAGTTCCTCGGTTACTCATGATCTTGGATTTACAAGCAGAACATGTTACAGACTATATTATGTTGAATCTACCTTTTGGTCTGGTGGTTAACCTATTTGGTTGAGATTATGATGACCCGGGTTCAATTCCCGGGTCGAACAAAAGTGTTGTTGAGGTTTTTCAACGTTATTTTAAAAAATCCAATATTTTAGAATCTGACGGGAGATGTGTTACTGTTTTCATGTTTTGGATGAACACGTAAAGCTGTCGGTTATCGCTAGAAATAGTCGAGAATCGTTAGCTGATCGGTGAAACTCGGCATTGGGGATTACTACTTATCCCGTGAACCGACAAACTAGTGAATTGAGGTGAACAGGGAAAATCTATACACGTTTGGCTCACTCTGCCTATCCCGGCAAAAACGGCGTGATGACACACACACACACACACACACACTACACTATCTCCGGTACTTAAAGTGCTGACGTAGGCGCGGTCTACTCTTGTTTAAATAAAATTATATCGAAAGATGTAACTAATATTTTGTATCGTAATGTGGAAGTAAAAGAGAGGATAGGCTTGAAAGAAAGTGTGTTGATGTAAAGATGAGAAAGGGCATGCTCCATTGGGTCGGACATGTAGAAAGAATGGTAGGTGAAGGTTAACAAAACAGATATACAATGCGAATGTGGAAGGATGTAGGTACCGGGGAAGACCAAGACTGACATACCATGATCAGATTGATCGAGTACTGTCCGAAGGTGGTGTCAAGAGTCTTCGCAACCGGCGTTAGTATATGAAGAGAGTGATGAATGTGGAGGAAGCGAGACAAGCCTGCAAGGATCGTGATGTATGGCAATCTGTTTTGTCTGCCTACCCCGTAAGGAATCTGGCGTGAAGATATGTAATGTAATATGTAATGAAATATTTAATTACCGGTTTGTTAATTTCCCTATTACATTGTAATTCTCGTCGGAGTTTTCTTCTACTCGGACAGGGTAGCGGCCAGACCCTGGCGGCCGATTGTAGAAGCCTTCCGTATCTGAGGGTACTTGGAAGGGTACGTCATCTGCTTGCTTCTCGTCGCGTAATCTAGAAAAGAAAGTAAAATTGTTTTAAAAATATAATTTTTGTCCGTTTTGTCCGTCCTTTAAAAAAATAATTTGCGTTCGTACTCGTCATGTATTTATATCACAATTACCTACTTCTATTGCCATGACACCAAGGAAGAGTTCTATGACTCTACTCAGGTATCGTGGACTTAAAAGTGTCAAGCGCCTAAACTACCATTTAAAAAAAAGTAAAAGTATCTTCACACCCATATCCCCGAAGGGTTAGGCAGAGGTACAACTAGTGCACCCACGATTAGCCGAAGATACTTGGTCCCACAAATGTGATAGGTGACAAGCCTATCGCCAACCGGGTACTTTCCAATCCCGGGCAACTTTGTGTTTCTCAGAAAACTGAAAAAACACTTTTTTTTAATGTGCCCGACCCGGGAATCGAACCCGGGAATTCATGTGGTCAACGCCAACGCTGGATCACTACACCACAGAGGCGATTAATTTTTTTTAAAAAGAATAGCAAAAAAATTAATGTGATAGAAAAATACAACAGTTGAACGTAGACGGTTTTTTGGTACCTTGCCAACTGCTTCACAGGGATGAAATAATTAATGCATTAATTCGGTTTCCTTTGAAGAACAGACCAACTGCTGTCTTGCTAGGCAGGTCGTAAAAGGCGACCGATTGGCTAAATGTGTCACTACCGTCGTGACTACTAGGTGGTAAAGTCTCGTAGCGTCTCGCCCGGGTATATGGTACCACTGCCTTACCTATTCCTGCCACAATAGCGTCAATGCTTCTCATTGTCGTGCTCCAGTTTGGAGGGTAAGGTAGCCGGTAGACTTACGCATGTGGCATGGCCACCCCGCTACACGGATGCAACGCAACGCACCATTAATACCTTTAGTGTCTATAGACCATGGTTTCTCTTTCCATCGGAAGAGCCATTTGCTTGTTTGCTATCTTATGATATTAAAAAATTGCCATCTAGTATCTGTTGTACACCGATTGGCAAATATAAATTACATAGCATTTTGTTAAAACAGTACAGTCACATTTTAAGATAATAATAATTGGAGTTTCACCAAGTTACGACGATAAAAAGTATAAAATATCGTTCTTTATGCTCATTCAGTAATATCTCTGAGGTCTATGGACGGTAGTTTTCTTCTCTATCCCTCTCTTCTATCCTATGCTACAGTTTTTCCATGGAACCTCCAGTGAAATATGGTTTAATGTGATTGCTATTGTTTATAATAGGGTAGTGTAAATAGTGCATCGACGGCCGGCACACGCCGCGCTGTTTACATAACATCTCAAATCGATCGGCTCATTGCTAACTATTAGCTAAATACTATCACTAAAATATTACGTCAGCTCCCTGAAACTGCACAAGACATAAACCATTCGATGTTTGCACAATTATTAATAATCCAAATATTGGCATTGTTTTAATTATCATAACATTTGCGTCATTCATGCTAACACATGCTATTTCTTGTTTTCACATAGCTAGGATATTTTTTATATCATAGGATAGCAAACAAGCAGATCGGTCTCCTGATGGAAAGAGTCAGCCATCGTCTATAGACACCAAAGATGTTAATGGTGCGTTGCTATCTTGTGGCGAGGTCTAATGCCGCATGCATAAGTTTTCCGGCTACCTTACCCTCTAAACCGGAACACGACATCGACAAGCACTGACGCTACTGCGACAGGAATAGGTAAGGCGGTGGTACCAGACCCAGGCGAGACAATGCAGAACTCTACCACCTAGTAGCCACGATGTTAGTGACTCGCATAGCTAATCGGTCGCCTTTTACGACCTGCCTGGCAGAACGGCAGTTGGTCTATTCTTCAAAGGAGCTCGGAACCAACACGGGTAGGAGTATGTATATAGAAGAAATCTTATATGACGTGACTTTTTTGCTTACTTTGTAGATTAATTCATGTACTTTCTCCATCGATATTATTATTATATTATTAATTTAAAAAAGCTATATAGCAATTAGCGAGTAATATGGCTAGTGTGGTTATAGAGATTACCTGTTTCACCACCCCGAGGTGGTCTGGGCCCTTTTGAATAATAGACGTCGTGACTAACATATGGTGGAGTTTCGCGTTAGCATCATGCCGCAATAGCGTCAATGCTTCTCACTGTCGTATTCCGGCTTGGAGGGTGAGGTATCCGGTAGATATACGCATGTAGTATTACCATCCTGCCACGCGGATAGCAACGCACCATTAACATCTTTGGTGTCTATACGCGGTATTTTTCTCTATCGGGAGAGACATCCACTTGTTTGATATTTAGTGATAAAAATCTGTCAAGAGCGAGTTGGACTCGTACGCCAAGGGTTCCATATAAAATTGTAGGTAACCTTAGCTACACTTAAATCCATGATTCTAGGGGAACTAGGGATTCTAGGGAAGGCTTCAACGGGAAACACTCTATACATTTTGGTTTCTTTATGAAATCGCAAAACATGTGACATAAACGGTCATAGACACCTTTTAATGGCGTTTTTTGTAATGTAAGTAAAAACTTAGCTTCAAATTTTTTCCTACTCATATGCTATAAGATCTTAATTCTTGCCAAATTTCATAATTCTTGGTTAACGAGAAAGAAAGAAAGAAAGAAAGAAGAAAGATTTTTTGATTCCTTTTGAAATCGCAAAAAATGCGAAATATGCGTCATAAATGGTTGTATCTTTGGTGGCTTTGACTTACCAGTTCGATTTTTTTACAGCTAAGAGAAACCATGGAAGGTATCAAATTGAAATTTATATCAAATACTCGGGTATTTGATATAAATTTCAATTTGATACCTTTATGCGTTCCTGAGAAAAATCGTTTTGACAAACGGACAACGAAGTGATCCTATAAGGGTTCCGTTTTATCGTTATGGGGTGTGGAACCCTAAAACGGCTTGCTTTGTATACCCGATTCGTTTCGACGAGAAGAACGAATATTCGTTCAATTTAATGACCAAATAGTTTAGGCAGATTGAGTCGAACGTCAATAGAATTTGTTGTTCAGCAGGATTAACCGGGGAATTGGACTGAGGAGATGAGAAGACGACCCCATTCAGTCATTTTGCCGAGCTGATAACGAATACCAATTTGTTTTATACGATAACAGGAACCGACAACACCAATTAGCTCATCTGTGGATATACTCCCAGTGTTAACACACCGCCACTTAACTCCAAGCTGTTGTTGAAGTTTCAACTTTCAAGAAATACTTCAATAACACTTTTCCCTATTTAAGCATTGAACCTGGGATCTCATGATCTGAACTAAATAAAGTAACCCTTAGAACGAAGAAATTTAAAATTTAAAAATGTGTACAGTTTGCTGAGGTTGTGCAACCGCTGTCGATGATGGATTGGAAACTATTTCGGAATTCCCCGAGAAATATTGCCGCAATCGGCCATTCTATTAATAACGATTTGCTCCAGTGACCATATCATGACTTCTAAATGTCCAAAAATACCCAGACTCTGTTTATAAAAGACAAATCAGGTCGGTATATTAGTGTACTAGCAGGCCCGCACAGCTTTGCCCGCGAGTAGTAGCTCGTCATCAACATTTTTTTTATATCATAAGATAGCAAACAAGCAGATGGGACTCCTGGTGAAAAGAGAGATTTACGACGACAGATAATGTCTTTTAACTATTTTCAAAAGTCACATTAAAGTATTTAATCTGCGTCGCTGCTACTGTTATAAAATATTGAATTAAAATTGAATAGCTTGTGATCATTGCTCGTGATATTTAGTTTCCTTTGATATTGAAAGTTGAATTGCGTTTGCGTTTGAATCCGTTTGCGTCAAAGGCGTGTAAAGAATTTTATGATCGTAAAGTTGACAATATAAATTAAACATTAATCTTGAATTTAAATATATGTTTATATAAAGCCAACACCTCGAGTTAGTCCAGCGTCCTAGTAAATATAATCTGTATACTAGTCAGGTGGTATAAAAACAAAGGTTTTTTTATATATCATTGGATTGTAAACGAGCGGATGATTCTCACAATAGTCAGGTACAAACGTCACCTTTAGATATCATAAAATTTAGATAGTAAAGATGATACTATCGCGGCAAGAATAGGAAAGGAATTGGTATCAAAATCCGAGCGAAACGTTGCAAAAATTTACTACCTAGTTAATAATCACGATGTTTTTTTTATTATCGATAGGGAAGCGCTTGACAACGGTCAAAGCTAAGATACGGCCTAAGATGGAATGTGCTTCCCTAGAAGGTACCTGTTCACGATTCTCTTGAAGATCCCCAGATTGTACTCATCGGGGAACACAGACTCAGGAAGCATATTCCAGTTCCTTGCGGCTCGAATGAAGAATGTCGAGTCAAACCGCTTTGTCCGAGTACGTGAAACGTCCACCATATGGCGATGCCTAGTATCTAAGCGCCTCGACGACCGATAGAAAAACGGGGATGGCGGAATTAAGTCGTGCAATTCCGCAACGCACTTTTCTAAGTATACCCGATAAAAAATCAATAAACTAGCCACTCTGCGGCGATGAGCGAGGCTCTGGAGTTTTTTGCCTACCAGATCATCGTCATTTATGAGCTTCTTACACGCCTCTCTATCGTTTCAAGTGTCTCCAGCTGGTATTTGGTGAGAGCAGTATTCCATGCACGAACGGACTTGTGCTTGATAAAGATTGAGCAACTGTCCCGGGCTGAAGCACTGCCTTACCTTCGCCAGAATACCAAAATTTTTTAAAGCAACTGGGGCTTTTGAGATTCTTAGTTGAGAGTAGGCGTTAAGGTGATACCAAAGAGCTCGGGGTGGTCAGTTATCGGTACGGATTCCGTTTAGCGAAGAATAGACGCGCTGGGTCTTAGTCGCATTAAATTTGATCAGATTGGCATCACAACAATCGGAGACTGCCTGTAAGGACAGGTTCATACGATCGACCATCGCCTCCATGAGAGACTGGATCTGTACCGTACTAGCCCGCGCGCTGGATGCGTAACTCTCCACAACACCGCAATCGTCTGCGCATTGTTACTGTATAGCAGGAATAGAGTTGCGGAGAGACTGATCCCTGAGGGACTCCGGCATTTATAGTCATTTTGTCGGACGAGCAGCCGTCGACGACTACTCTGATTGACCGGCCACTCAGAAAATCTGAGATTAAGGCGCAGAGGATTTCGGTAATTTTACAGTCGTCATTTAAAGGCGAAAGAGGCGTGTCAACACAGGAGTGAGTTCAGGCGCACAGGTTTTAAGTACTATGCTTGGAATCGCATTAGGGCTTTGTTCATGTCCAGATTCCGCAGCGTTTTAAAAAGCTAAATCTGACAGATGCAAATTTCCGGCATATTCAACTCGCATCCGGTAGACTGGGTGATTTCGCGTTCTAGACGCGAGTTTTTCGCGAATACAGTAGCGAATAGGTTTGCTTTTTTTACGGCAGTTTGAACCTGGGTCCCATCCGGTTTCAACTGGTTTGAAAAAGTGTATCATAAATCACCGCAAAAAGAGGTCCGTTTTTGGTATAATTTTTCATTGTTACTAACAAGCTGCAATATTAATATTGTCCATATTCGCCAAAGCCGCGAGCTCACTGCGGAAAACTATTTTCGAGGACAGTGATCGTTGTAGGTTCGTTGTACGTCCACATTTGCGCCGCGAACGACGAAGCCGAGAACGGCTCCGCTCGTGTTCCCCTCATGCTCGGCTCTCCTAGCGTAGAAGCACCTTTATACCTACACATAAACACGATACAACGTCACGTCTTACAATGTCGTGGCATAGTGCGCATGCAAATGTGTAAAGCCCTAAGTGTTTTGATTCGATTGAGGTTTCATTACGTGATGCAATGAAATAGGAAACCGGTAGGCTATTTAATTGATAACAATTACATAGTGTATGAATTGCAGACCTGTACAAATACATAAGAAAAGTATCTTCACGCCCGTATTCCCAAAAAAGTAGGCAGAAGTACAACAAATGCACCCACCCAATAGCCGATGAATTTTGGTCTCACAGTGTGACAGGTGGCAAGCCTATCGCTAACCGCCCACATATCCAGTCCCGGACAACGTTGTTTTTGCCAGAAAACTGAAAAAACACATTTTTTCAAATCCCCGACTCGGGAATCAAACCCGGGACTTCATGTGGTCACGTCGACACCGGACCACAGAAGCGATTTAAATTTAAAACAATCAGTATGATAGAGTTTCAGATATTTAAATCATTTTTTCTTATAAACCGTTTATCTCTCTCTTTCTTTCTCTCTCTCTCTCTCACACACACACACATACACATACAAAAACACACCCGAGCTACTTTTGAGATTCGTCTGCTTGTTCGTTTTTTTTGTTTTTTGTGCTACAATAAATATTACAAATTGGTTCTCATGACAACTACTGTAATTTTAACAGTTGAAAGGCTTGAATTTATTATTGCACCAGTGAATTAATTAATTTATGTGGCAAATGACCCTAACATAGCTGGAATTCGAAGGGCCACTAAAATAAGTGGTTGTCATTGCCGCCATTCAGGTCAACCTTGCAATCAGTGAAATTAGAATTAAATTTCTTCAAGAAGCTCTTTTTGTAGTCCAAAACCTATTACCCTGCATTTTCCCGTTTTGGTTTTAAATAACCAGTTCAAAGACTTTTCTCCCAGATGAACGTATCACTGACACCGTGACTACTTGCTTGTGGCTTATTCAAGACGTAATGTCTTGCCACACGGAAGGTCCTCGTGATGTCCTGGGCCTAATAAAAATAGCCATGGCCGGGAAAAATAGGCAACTGCTGTCTTGCCAGGCAGTTGTTTAAGAGCGAAGGATAGGCTATACGAGTCACAGCCGTCGTGACTGCTAGGTTAGAGTTCGTAACGTCTCGTCTGGGTCTGGCACCACCTCTTCATATTCTTGCTGCAATGCACTGTCGTATTCCAGTTCGAAGGTAAGGTAGCCGGTAGACATGCTTGTGACATTACCATCCCTCCACAAGTATAGCTAAACACTGTTAAAATGTTTGGTGTCTATAGGCGATGGTTGTCTTTCCACCAAGAGATAAAAAATACATAATTGGTATCTATAGGGGAAGTCATCTCATTACACCAGGACAGCCATCTGTTTGTTTGCTATCTTAAAACAAATAGTTGTAGAGTCTCTAATAGAAAGACGATTAATTAAATCGCAGCGGCTACTAGGTAGTAGAGTTCTGCATTGTCTCGCCTGGGTCTGGTACCGCAATAGCGTCAGTGCTTGTCACTTTCGTGTTCCAGTTTGGAGGATAAGGTAGCCGGTAAACTTATGCATGTGGCATTAAATCTCGCCACAAGATAGCAACGCATTCTTAACATCTTTGGTGTCTATAGGCGATTGTTGATATTCCATCAGGAGACCCATCTGCTTGTTTGCTATCTTATATATATTTATATATATATATATATATATATATATATATATATATATATATATATATATATATATATATATATATATAAATAGAGTGTGATCCGATTGGCTAGGTAAATGTAGGTATAATTCCAAAGTATGCACCATATACATATCATTTGGAAGATCTAGGCTAATCAAATGACGCAATCGGAAACTAATTGTATGAAATATATACGCGGTGGGATAATAGAGGTATTGTTATAAGTGCAAGACACTGCGATCTCGGCCAAGGCGGTCCGTTCGGGCGGAACGTTGCGTGAAACCTTTCGTGATACCGACCGCCCCGAGATTTATGTGCTAATGAGTTAAATTACCTAATCAGAACGTTTGGGTCAATCAACCGAGCGAGCCTTGAAATTGATTTAGGTTACAGCTTTTCAAGTGCAAGCTGCTTAGTATTGAACGTCGAACACTGACACACACACTCATAATACATTAACTTCAGTCAACAACAAAACAACAATAATTTGTGAAACCGCGGACCAGATTTACTTCTAGTACTGCCCTAGGGTACTGTTAAAATGCTAACCTACCGTTAATCTAATACCTTTAAACGAGCAATTCTCAAAAAAAAAAAAATATATATATATATATATATATATATATATATATATATATATATATATATATATATATAAATAATAGGAATCTCAGAATAGGCTCCAACGATTTTCATGAAAGTCACAAATTAGGGGTTTTTCGGGTCAAGGAATCGATTTATCAAGGTTCCAGGTCCAAGAATAGCTCGGTTCCCAAGATATGGGTATATGAACAACCGAGCAAAGCTCGGACAACCAGATATTATTTATCTAAATAGTACTATTTTTATTAACGAGGAGTTAAATCAAATTGAGGTTCACTAGACGGCAAGTGTTCATTACTGTCCATGAACACCTAATTCAGTTACAAATTTATAAAAAAAAAACGGTCGAGTGTGAGTTGAAATAGCATTCCGAGGGTTCCGTGCAAACTTGCGGGTAACCTTAGCTATACGTAAATTTCACGATCTACATGTATGTTCTCTATATGTTAATCTCGTAACCACAACTACAGTAACACTTTCAGCGTTGGTTTTGCGCTGTTTATGTAACGAAACATAGTGAAAGTAACCTGAATTTGTCAATTTAAACTACTTCATCTCTAATTGCCACCGAATCAAAGATATAACCTCCCGAGTCCCATCCTCGTACGCGCGGTATTTAGCGGTGGCATTCGTTACTAATTGGCCCGCACCAACGCTGATACCACGTTGTACAAATAATATGATTTCTCTATAATTACATAAACCATATTTTATCATTCTGTAAACTACTACGTATTGATAGATATATTTTGTCTACTAAGATTCAAAATAAAGTTATTCAATAAAATATTTTACATATATAATAAAATTCAAATTAATTTTTTAAAAAAATCAAATAAAAAATTTCCCCTTGGTGGAGCCGGGCTTCCCCGTGTTGATTCCGGGCTCCTTTGAAGAAAAGACCAACTACCGTTCTGCCAGGCAGGTCGTAAAAGGCGACCGATCGACTCTGCAAGTCACTACCATCGTGACTGGTGGTAGGGCTTTCTGCATCGGCTCGACCGGGTATGGTATCACCGCCTTATCTATTCCTGCCGCATTAGCGTCAGTGTTTGTCACTGTCGTGTTCCGGTTTGGAAGGTAAGGTAGCCGGTAAACTTATGCATGTGGCATTAGACCTCGCCACAAGATAGCAACGCACCATTAACATCTTTAGTGTCTATAGGCGATGGTTGACTCTTACCATCAGGAGAGCCATCTGCTTGTTTGCTATTTTATAATAAAAAAAAATTAGGTGCGATCACATTTTAGCCATTGAACGCCGCGGCGTTTTATGACTGACTGGGATTCCACAGGTTAAATAAGGAGTTTTTATACATAATATTTAGTTTAAATATACTTCTACCGGTTCACAAGTTTATTGTACAAGTAACTCGTATACTGTATATAATGTGTTAACGACAATCATGTAATTTGCGCTAAAATAAAAAAAAATAGTGCACCATATTATACTAAGAGCTATTTATGTCATAAATCGTTATGTCAGACATGAAAATAGTGTTCTAGTTTGCTGATTTTTTAGCAATAGGTAGTGGTAGTACAATTATTAACCGTAATAAAATGACATTTCTCAAAGACATAGGCGTTTTCGTAAATAAGCACGAAGTACATATTGTAATATAAATAAAAACAATTTAAAAATATACAAACGTGTCAAAAATGCGTACATATATAGAACTTACTTGTAAACGTCGAGCTTTACAAGTAAGTTCTATATATGTACGCATTTTTGACACGTTTGTATATTTTTAAAAATGATAGTAGAACGTGTTACTTTAAAAGTTCATAAAAACAATTTATTTTATTTTATTTTATTAAATTTCGACGGTCCCTACGTATAAAGAGACATGTCAAAAACTGAGGTTTACAGGGGAGCGTAATTAATGTTTAATTCTCACTTGAAATAATTCTCTCTTGAAATAAACTATAAACATTTTTTTCTACAATCAGTTATTAGATTTAGAGAGTCCATAATAATATTCAAGAATTTAATTTTTTTTATTATTTTTTTCGAAAAAACTGATATGTGACTGATTTTACATTGACGTTCATATCAGACAAGTCGGACATGCTCCTTCATTCGCTGAAAACCAAACAAAACTCAAAACATAATTCGATGAATTCATAAAATATAAATGTTTTATGAAATACAATTTTCAATACCGTTCAATACCATATCTTAAACAACTTATGATCATCACCCAAAAATATTAAAAATATATTAATAAAGACATGTACAGCATTTTAAATTATACCTAGTAATGTACCTAGTAATGTACTATGATAGTAGTGTACCGAGTTTTCAATCTAATAATTAACATTCAAACATAATAATAACACGTTAACAAACTTCTCGGAATTTTAATATTAGTATGAATGGGACGAAAGTCGTCTCACCTGGAGTTAGAGTCTCCTTTCTCAGAGTCTGTGAACCGCACTTTGGAGTCAATGCGGACACTCTCCGCTGCGTCCGGGAACTGCCATCGTTCAGCTGCACCGTTGGCTATCAACAGCGCCAACAGCGGTAACCATCTTAGCACTGTAAACGGAGTCATCGTACACCATTATTAGATAAATTATTCAGGGCTTAATGAAAAATTTGGCAGCATTTCATTGCGTTTCCAGTCGAATCTATTTCAAAACAATAGTAACATTCAATGCCTAGGAGACAATTGACGATAATTATAATTTATTATCCAAAAGAATTTGTTTAACGATAAATCTTTGCGTACTTTAAAACGCGAAACAGGTAAGGTTCAATCTATTATAACTCTAAATTAAAAATATCATTATTTACAATTATTACGCTTGTTCCTTTATTCGATTTGTATAAGTAATGAAATAAATAAAATCAATATATATATATATATATATATATATATATATATATATATATATATATATATATATATATATATATATATTGAATAGATATAAGCGTTTGGAGAATTTAAAGCCATTATATGTAATAAAAAAAATACATTTTGACTTTTGTGGTACATTTTACTGGAAAAATATCGCACTTTTAAGTTTGAACTTTGACGTGGTAGTTTTAATTCATGTCGAGATATGTTTTAAAACTAAAATACAATTTTATAAACATTAAAAAAATAGAAGATACATGTTGTATTAGAATTTTATTACTACTAACGCCATTTATTACAAAACTAACGAATTAAAATGCTACAAAGCTACACTAGGCGTCGGTCTATGTGGTACATTTTACTGAAAAAATATCACACTTTTAGGTTTGAGCGTTGGCTTGGTAGTTTTAATTCATTTTTATTCACTCCATTTTAATACAATATTAATCTATTAATACACTTGCACTTTTTAACTTCCTGCTACGTATGTAGATAAGGAAGTTACTGATTTAGTAAGTAAGTAAGTAAGTGTTTTTTTGCTGTTTTTTGTGACTTAACAATTGAGACATTTCAATATTTCTTAGAACTGAAAAAATCTAAGCTTATAGTTTTTACTATTTTGAGCCTAAAATATCATAATTTAGCGGGAAGTTGCAGGAATGGCCTGCAAGGTCAACCGTTTACAGATTTTTTACAATATGATTACTGTGAAACAGTACAAGTGTATTAATTGATTAATATTGTATTGAGATCAATTTCCAATCTTAGCCCGAGAGTAAAAAGCTAAAAAAATGTGTTTTTCTTTATAAGATCAACTTTCATTTTTAATACCCATTTTTCCTTGAAAACTCTTTTACAAAGAAAGTTACCATAAATAAAAATTGATTTCTATCAATATTAGACTTTGAGGGCGAAGTGGTGCCGCGAGATGGATCTTGAGTTTGCTACATATTATAGGTACTATAGGACTGTACTATATTATAGGTAGATCAGAAAATATGGTACAAAATATGTACATAAGCTTTATATTTGTTCTGTGTAGATAACATTGATAATTATAGAAATCGTGTTTTTAATAAATTAAGAAAATTTTAAAGAATTTTTCTTATAAAGTACAAAAAAAATAGTCTTAGACACGTGTTTTTCTTTATTTTGGTTTTATTTTGCTGCGCCCTCCTAGACCAAAGCCTGACGACGCCTTTGATGCGAATACAATTTTTGGGCGAAAATACGTTGGATTTTTTGTTAATACATAAAATATGTTGACGTGTCAAAATAACTTGTAAAAAGTTTTATTGAATAAAGTACTTCTGATTTCTAATTATAACTTTGCGAGCCCTTACAAAGCTCTGCTTTTTGCTAGTAATATCAGCAAGAAAACATTTCAAGAGCAATTTTTGTTCTACAATTACAATTATACATGAAAAAATTGATTTTTAGTCGATTAATCAGT
Organism: Apodemia mormo; assembly: GCA_036924255.1. Lineage (NCBI taxonomy): Eukaryota > Metazoa > Arthropoda > Insecta > Lepidoptera > Riodinidae > Apodemia > Apodemia mormo. Next base: position 777,509 of record JAUPFN010000013.1, read on the forward strand.
ACTGCCGTTTTATTACTGGGGTAATTTTCCAAAAAAAATGGAAAAGACATTTCATATAAGTACGTCTTGGTAAATCATAATAAAATGGTGCAGTAACGTGTAGATAGATATATATGTACAATATTCTATCTAAATACCTAAAATAAAAGTCTATGAAAATTTAAATTACTGATAAATAAACAAGCAGATAGCACTCTTAAAGCAAAGATAATTTATAAACATTTATATTTTCTCTATGCCTAAAGAAAAGAAACAACCATCGTATATAGACACAAAATATGTGTCTAGTGCGACGTTATCCATGTGATGGGATAGGATGGTATTGCTGAAGGCCTGTTACATTGCCTGAGTGCACAAATAAACGCAGGTAAATATCTCACAGTTTAACGGGCTTGGCTCTTCACGATGGTCACCGTTGTTATTATTTATCTCATGACGCATCTCAGAGTCTAGATCTCAGAGATAATAATACCCTGTAGGTATTATAGTGAAGCTGACGTCATTTTATTGTCTACAGATTGTGATGTAATAATAATAATTGAATATAATACAGACACGCAATATTAATCATCAAAGATTATTCATCTCTCAATTTAATAACCATACCAATTATAGAATGCTGCCACTAATTACTGGGTGGTAGAGTTCTGCAGCTTCTTGGCTTGGTACTTATCAATGTTTGTCATTGTCGTGTTGCGGTTGACAGGGTAAGAATAGACAAACTAACATTCTGTCAGGCAGGTTGTAAAAGGCAATCGATTGGCTATCGAGTCACTACTGTCGTGGCTACTAAGTGGTAGAGTTCTGCATTGTTTCGCCCGGGTATGGTACCAACGCCTTACCTATTTTTGCCGCAATAGCGTCAGTGCTTGTCGCTGTCGTGTTCCGGTTTGGAGGGTAAGGTAGCCGGTAAACTTATGTATCTGGCATTCGACCTCGCCACAAGATTGCAACGCGCCATTAATATCTTTGGTATTTATAGGCGATGGTTTCCATTAGGATACCCGTCTGCTTGTTTGCTATCTTATGATGTAAAAAAATCCCCTTATTGGTTCAGGCCTCTTTTGAGCAATAGACCACCTATCGTTCTGTGAGGCTGCTCGTAAGAGGCAAACAAGTCTCTATCACCGTATATACAAGGTGTTTTTTTATTGTCTCGCCCGGGTCTGGTACCACCTCCCTACAGCTATTCCTATTTGCACAATAAGGTGCTGGCAAACTTATGCATGTTTTTTTATTGTGGATAGGGAAGCGCTTGATCATGATCTCGCCTGATGGTAAGCTAAGATTTGGCCTAAGATGGAACGCGTTTCAATAGAAGGCACTCTCTTCAAGGAAGGTTCACTCTTCTCTTGAAGATCCCCAGATTGTTCTGGAGATATTCTGAATCTGGAGATATGTGGCAATACATATAAAAAAAACTATGTTTTACAATGTACAATTTTTAACTTTTGTCATCTGATTCTGTACGATTATGTTTAATCGCACCGAATCAGATGACAAGGGTTAAAAATTACCCATAAAATGATTTTATTTCATTGGCACGAGGCATAACTTTGTATTTCTGTACGATATACTGACGAACTAAGAAATTGTCTTGAAAGGCGTATCCATTTAATCCGTGGTCTGAGTCACAAAGATTTGCAAAATTTTGCAGTTTGATGCCACTTATATAGAACTATACTAACCAAACCGACTAGATTTATATAGGTACCTACGTAGATAATATATTAAGTATCTAAAGAGTTAATCAAAATCAAAATCAAAATGCCAGTAAACACAGTGATTTCATGTTAACTTTATACATCTTTTAATACTTGTGTATATTCATTTATTTCAACAGCTTGAAATTATATGAAGTACCTACAGAAAAAGATTGTTCTCTCTACAAATAAAGCAAACACCAAATCTATATATATAAAAATCAATCCATATTATCCTTGGTCACAACATCACGCCTGAATGGTTGGACCAATTTCGATATATTTTTTTTATTGTGTTTGTAATTGTAAGAAAAAGGTTCTTATAAAAGAAAATATTAAGAAAATTGCGCGGAAAATTAGAAAATTTAAGAATACTTAACCACCCTATAAAGTTTAATGCCATTTTGGCTGCGTGGAAGGACAATCCCGTAGTCTTATATAAATTACGTATCACGTTGTTTATCCGCTATGGTTTCCTAATATGTAAGGCAAAACAACGTTTGCCGGGTCAGCTAGTAAACTATAATTTAATGTTATTAACAGTCTACCTTCATACGTATGAAGGTACATTTGCAATAAAATGGGAGTGTACGCCACAAAGACTACTGTTAGTTTTTGCGGCATACACTTATTGTCATCTTTCACTGGTAAATGAAAATGTCGACTTTTATACCATAGAATAACAAACAAGCAGAGACTCTCCAGGAGAAATGAGACAATTATCACCTTTTCATACTATGAGATAGCAAGCAGATAGCTCTTCTGATGGAAAGAGACAACTATAACCTTCACACTAAATATGTTAATGGTGCGTTGCTATCTATGTGACGGGATGGCAATGCCACGTTTATACATTTATCGGTCACTTTATCCTATAAACTAGAATAAAACAGAGAAAAAATTTATGCTATTGCGGCAGGAATAATTGAGGCTGTGGTACCACACCCGTGTGTGACATGGCTGAACTCTACCTCTATTCACTGCATAATGTGTTGATACCAAACCTTGGAGGTTGGAGGTTGTGAAATTCCACCACCTAGTGGTCCCAATGATAGTAATATGTTTGACCAATTCTACAATAGATTTTAAAAAGGGAGCCCATACCGCTACTAGAATAAACAAAATATTAACATTAATTTAAGTAAGTTATTCAGTTAAAAATAACTTAAGGGTATTAGCAATTCATGCCAACGACCTTACCGTATAGTGTCAGTCAAGTTTGGCGGTATAGTGGGCGGCCAGTCCCGCAGTAGGTCAAGGCTGCTGGATTCAACGCAGTATTTTATGATGTGAACCTCCTTGATAGCCCATATCAAGTTAACCACCTAACAAGTTTTATTATAATAATGTAAATATATTTTTATTGACTTCGAATTTGAATGTGCAATGTTGTTTCCGGAAATTTTGACATTTTTAAAATATTTTAACTCTATACGTAGTATAAAACAATATCACTTCCGCTGTAAGCTCGTTTATATCTTTTAAATTACGCAACGGATTTTAATGCGGTTTTTATCAATAGACAGAGTGATTCAAGGAAAGGGTTTATCTAATCTAATATCTTTAAACGAGCAATTCTTGTATATATATATATATATATATATATATATATATATATATATATATATATATATATATATATATATATATATATATATATATATATATATATATATATATTTATATATATATGTATATATATATATATATATATATATATATATATATATATATATATATATATATATATATATATTATATATAATTGGAATCTCGGAATCGGCTCCAACGATTTTCATGAAAGTCACAAATTAGAGGTTTTTCGGGTCAATGAATCGATTTATCAAGGTTCCAGGTCCAAGAAAAGCTCGGTTCCCAAGATATGGGTATGTGAAAAACTGAGCAAAGCTCGGTCAACCAGGTACAGAAAAAGTTATTCTATAGGAATTGAATTATCAAGGTTCCAGGTCTAAGAAAAGCTCGGTTCCCAAGATATGGGTATGTGAAAAACCGAGCTTAGTTCGGTCAACCAGATATTATGTATAATACATGCATATTATTGTAGAGAAAACCCGAGAATTTCTAATATTTGTCGTAAAAACATATTTTTTAAATAAATAATTAAATATTCACGGGACAAATTACACTTACTGATCTAACCCCAAAGTAAGCAAATTATTTGCTTGTGTTATGGGTGTTAGTCAACGATATTAATACATAGAAATACACATATAAATACTAGAATATGTTTAATAAATACCTAAACTCGGAAATACAAACATTTATGCTCATCACACAAATGCTTGTCCCCGTCGGGGATCGAACCCGAGCCCCGTCAATTGCGTAGTCAGGGTCGCTAACCATTCGACCAAAGGGGCGGTCAAAAACATATATATTTGCGCTTACATTACACCCTTGCGTAGCCGGGGCGGATCACTAGTATAATAATTTATCATAATTGGGAAGCCTTTTCTATTTCTTTAAAGAATATTTTTATACTATCCTAATTTTAAATTTATCTCTTTCGGAAGTTTTTGATAGAAAAACAAGTATAGTTTTTATGGTCCTCATTTACTTTCACATTATTATTGTCATATTTTGCTCTTAAAGAGCAGATAACCTTTCTGCTAGGCAGTTCGTAGAAGGCGAATAATTATGACAAATTATTCACTCAATCGAGAGTGTTAGGTGGTAGAGTTCTGCAACACCTAGCCTAGGTTTACCATTGTTTTAATTCTACTTGCTGCGAAAGAGATTGGAGAGTAAGATGATCAGTATTTCATCCCTCCACACAGATGATAACGTACCAACATTGGTGTCTGTGGGTGATAGTTGTCTCATTCCAATAGGAGAGGCTACTGTTCATTATTATGTGACATAAAATTAAGTCTTTCTGAGGGTAGATAGAGTGAACCATGAAATGAATGAATGATAATAAGTATGTCGCTTGGGGAAGTGTCTCCGGGACGCGTGTTCACTACTTGTAACTAGTATCATTCGTTTTTTTCAGTAGACTAGATCAAAAGCTTAACCTTTAAAATGCTCCAACTACAGAGATTTTAATTCATAGATAAACTTAATGAGACTGAATAATAAAATTCCCCGTGTTGGTCCCGGGCTCCTCTGAAGAATAGATCATCTGCCGTTCTGCCAGGCATGTCGTAAAAGGCAACTGATTGGCTATGCAAGTCACTATCATGGTGACTACTAGGTGGTAGAGTTCTGCATTGTCTTGCCCGGTTCTGGTACCACCGCCTTACCTATTCCTGCCGCAATAGCGTCAGTGCTTGTCACTGTCATGTTCCGGTTTGGAGGGTAAGGTAGCCGGTAGACTTATGCATGTGGCATTAGACCTCGCCACAAGATAGCGACGCACCATTAACACCTTTGGTGTCTATAGGCGACGGTTGACTCTTTCCATCAGGAGACCCGTCTGCTTGTTTGCTATCTTATGATATAAAAAAAAAATAAAAAAAAAAATTAAAAAAAAAGTTGTTAATACATATTTCTGTATTTTTCTAGTGGTTTTTGATTGACCCTGACCTGTCCTGTCCTAAATGCGATGCTCAAGTGGGCAAGTAATGTTTTTGTGGTTTTAACGATAATAAACATTAAAATGATAATACTCCCAAAAATATGCGACAAGTGATGAATAATGGAAATAGGGATCCTTACCCATCTCACTAATGGACAAAATTATAAAACGAAGAGGTTTTGATGTGTCATGAAGGGATTTTTATATCTGGCTCGAGATAACATTAATTGTAATTTATTTATAACTTATAAATAATCAAAAAATTGTATCAAAGGATTCAACAAAAATATAAATGCAATATTTAACGAAGAATTGTTGAATTTCAATTTGCACATAATTTTGTTTTAAAATGTAACTGAAAATAAAAAAAATACCCCAAAAATACAAAATTATTGCTTAGAATATTTTAAAAGAAAAATATGATATTGCGTTGTAGTCATGTAGGCTTCCAATAAATGTATGAATGAATAAATAATATTAAGTTATAATAAATTAATATAACACGGATAAATTGATCAAAACTAACATTATTTAAAGGTTTAGAGGTGTAACAGCCACTTTTAGTTGCCTAAGTATAAACCCTTCAAAAAATTTTTACAAAATTTTATAATGGCACTTATTTTGTGAAAACCTTCTCTAATAAAAAAAGTCACACACCATCCGTCACTTTAAGATTGAGCATTATTGCTGATTTGTCGGAGATTTTATCGTAATACATTGATTTGATCAAGACCTTCCAGCTGGCTGTTTTAAAAAGAGTCCGGACAAATAAAGAGAAAAAATTAGGGCATATATATTTATATGTACATAAAAATATAATATTTTCACACCAACATGATACCTCTATTTTGAAGATTAAGTCATAGACAAAAAGTTAACGTAACGTAAAATAATTGAAAATATATATTTTTTGCACTTTTAAGAAATTATAAGCACTAACCTAGGTGCACAAGCACCTCGCTTCTCTCTGCCTACACCGTAAGGGATCTAGTATGAAGATATGTATATATCTAAGAAATTACGTAAAATAAAAACTAAGATAAAAATAAAAAAACTAAACTATTACGTAGAGAGTAAATGGATATTAAATATTTTTAAATAATTAAAAAAAAATCCTAAAACATTTTAAAACATGTTTGTAAGCACCAGAAATATAAAGCACAGATTAAAATAACGTAGCGAGGGTAAATACTGACCGAGCGTCATGGCGTTGTCCAGCGTGTGTGCTGCGGGTCGGTGGTAGTAAATAATAGTGGCGGAGCGCGCGGCGGCCGCTCGGTTATGTAACTGCCGGTTTCAGGCCGCCCGACCGCCTTGTTTATTGAAACCGCCTTGCCTACATTTCCTAACAAATTGTGGGCTTATGTGATGAGCGGTAGCGGACGCTATAATTCACATGAACTTTTTTCTGTCGATTAGATCGTCTACATAGGAAAGCTTTTAATTGAATTAGTTCTTTGCAAGAGATTAACGACCCTGACTATGTTAATCAATGGGGCTCGGATTTAATTCCCGACAGGTACAAACATTTGTCTAATGAGCATAGAGGTTCTCGTGTTAATAAAATATAATTCAGTATTTATTACCATTCATATTCATAGCATATACCATTCATACCATTTTTTTATTACCATTCATTTGACATACGTCATAATAATATTTATACATCATATCACACATTTTGTTTATGGTCAATGTATCTAGGAGAGATTGTAATACTATAGTCTGTGATCAATTAATGGCCGAATTTCGACTAGCGGGCGATCACTAGTTATTATACACTATTATATACAACAAGAACTTTTTGAATGTATTTTTAACTCTTTTTCAAACGATAAGAAGGTCTTTAATTATATCGATGTTTTTATACTTCACTAGCTGACCCAGCAAACGTTTTCTGCCTTTTTAACTATATATATATATATATATATATATATATATATATATATATATATATATATATATATATATATATATATATATATATATATATATATATATATATATATATATATATATATATATTACTAATAATCACTGTTTTCTGTGCTAATAATAGATATATAAATAGATGAACGGTTGATCCGTTCAACTATTTATATATTATATAAAAATCAATTGCGTGTTGGTCCGGGATCCTGTAAAAATAGATCAACTGCCATTTTGTCAGGCAAGTCGTAAAAGGCGACCGATTGGCTATACGTGACAATGATGTCCTGACTACTTACTAGGTGGTAGAGTTCCGCAACGTCTCGCCTGGGTATTTGGTACCATCGTCTTACCCTTACCGTATTACTTCCATGTTTTATAAATCCTGTCACAATAGTGTTAGTGCTTATGACTGTCGTGTGCCGGTTTGGAGGGTAAGATAGAAGGTAGACTTATGCATGTGACATTGCCATTCCGCTACACGGAGAGCAACTCTATATTAACATCTTTGGTGTCTATCGGCGATGGATACTTTATATACCAGCAGAACCATCTGCTTGTTTGCTATCTTATGATATACTAACTGTTGCCCACGACTTCGTGCGCGCGGACTACGTTTATTCCGCACAGCTCCTTCCCTATATGTAGCCTATATGTTGACCCGACCTATAAGTAAAAATCATGCAAAATTTGAAGTAAATCCATGCAGTACTTTTTGAGTTTACCCCGGACATACATACAGACAAACAAATAAACAGACAAACAGACAAAAATTCTAAAAACTATATTTTTGGCTTCGATATCGATTGTAGATCACGCCCCAAGTATTCTTTTAAAAAATATTCAATTAACAGTTTTGATTTTCCTACGATTTTATTATTTGTATAGATATATAAAAGATGATCATGCAATAGTTTTTCACAGCCAGCTAAAATGCAAGAATGACCAATACTAGTAAGTATTATATAATCTGCTCCAATAATGTTTCGTTTTGGCGGAGTGTAGCAACTAGCCTCTCACTATTGTTAGTTGAACAGTATCTTAACTACAAGTCTTGACAATCGAAGGACTTTAGATTAATTGTCTAAATAACTTTTTAACAAAAAATTAAATCGACGAAACGTAATACGTGGTCGCACATTAAAGTTATTCTTTATTTTAGTACCCTTTTGGTTTTTTTTTAAAACTATATGAAGTAACCCTTGGGGTTCTATTAAAGTAAAAGAAGAATTATCAAAATCGGATCACTCCGTAAAAAGTTATGGGTGTTTATTTATTTATTTAACTTTATTGTACACCTAAAATAAATTTGTACAAAAGGCGGACATAATGCCTATTGGCATTCTCTTCCAGTCAACCTTTGGGCAAACAGAAAATATGTAAACGGTGCCTCACAAAATATACGTCATAAAAGAACATAGATCTTTTATTTTAGAAATTAAATATATACTACTTAAATGATGGTGTTCATACATCCTACTGTATTGGAAGTATATGTATGTGGTGGCTATTATTATCGCAATAATCTGCCGGATCACTTTCTTAAATTTTAGGGTTCTGTGCCCAGAAAGCAATAAACGGAACCCTACTAATATGCCTCCAATATCTATCTGTCTTCCTCAGGGCTCTCATGAACGGGAAAAGGTAGACTGAAATTTTCACAAAACGCGTCTTGCCACTATTATTACAAATGATAATAAAATATAAAATTTAGATCCTAAAGAGGGTAATAATACCTATAAGCTAGGTACCTCAGTTAATATCGCTCGATAGTACGGAACGACACGGAACCCCAGGACTGTGAAGCCGACTCGCCATTGACCATTTTTTTACTTTTCTAGGTAGATTTGCTTCCGGCAAACGGATCCCTCATCTTGCGTCCTTAATCTGCTCTGTGATTAAAGTCTTCACCTCCCCCCCACGGGTGAACCCCACGGGTAAACTATATTTTTTGGGTTAGAAAGTCCCAGACCCCTTTTTGCAGATTAGAGCAACTGTTTAATCTGAGATGCCTAGATCTTCTGAAATGCGAATATCATAAGATGGCTCTCTTGATAAAACGAGATAGCCATCGTCTATAGACACCAGAGATGTTGATAGTGCGTTGCTCCCCGTGTGGCAGGGTGTTAATGCAACATGCATAAAATCTTTTAGCACTTGTCGCTGGTTAAAATTCAGTCGTGTAATTTTTTAAGTGATCCTTAGTATGGGTTATGCTAAAACGCCGTGTTGGTCCCGACCTCCTTTGAAGAATAGGCCAATTGCCGTTTTGCCAGGCAGGTCGTAAGAGGCGACCGATTGGCTATCGAGTCATTACCATCGTGGCTACTAGGTGGTAGAGTTCTGCATTGTCTCGACCGGGTCTGGTACCACCGCCTTACCTATTCCTGCCGCAATAGCGTCAGTGCTTGTCGCTGTCGTGTTCCGGTTTGGAGGGTAAGGTAGCCGGTAAACTTATGCATGTGGCATCAGACCTCGCCACAAGATATAATATATAAGAATACGCACTATTAACACCTTTGGTGTCATAGGCGATGGTTGACTCTTTCCATCAGGAGACCCATCTGCTTGTTTGCTATCTTATGATATAAAAATAAACACACACACACACACACACAAATAAAGTCCGGCAGTCAACACCGGGCCGGAAACAGTTCTGGAGAAATCAATTACATACAAATATTGTACAAAAATTACGCGTTTAAAATGTAGGATATAAGCGTTAAAGAATAAGTTAGCATCTCGAGACACCGGCGAGTGGTGACGTGGTATTTTCGAGGACATATTGCAGTGCGGATTTGGAGTCGACAGTTTGGGTAAAGCCCTAAGGTCTCGCCGCCATTTAACGGACGGACAAGATCATTTACATTATATTTTAATAGTTGTGTTCTTGAGAATTGAATTAGTATAGCTTTACCTATTTTTATTAGAAACACAAGGTAATTTGCGTATGTTGAATTAGAAATATTTCGTAGAGAAAATAATAATATCCACAGCAGTGGCGTAACTAGACTTTTCGGGCCCCAATGCAAAACAAAATCTTATGCCCCCCCTTAGCCTATTATGAAAACGAACGTGGACTGTCAAGTGTCCACGTTCGTTTTCATAATAGGCTAAAAGTCACCTGAAAGCTGGGTTGTATAATAGCTGAATTAAAAAGTAAAAATAGCTGAAATTTGAGACAACTTTTCCTTGCGGTTTTTTAACTTTATTGAGGGTCCTCCTCAAAAAAGTATTTTGAAAAAAGTATCATCTATGGCCCACCTACCCTCTTGGATCGGGGCTCCACGTGACCACATTAACTGTATTGGCATAGCTACGCCACTGATCGAATATTACATTATTGAATATTATTTATTACTGAATATTGAAATATCATATTTAATTTCATATGTTTCGTTACATTTATTCGTTAGTCTACTGATTAGCCAGTTCGAACAGAAATTATATTGTACGTTCATATATTTGATTGTTCTCAAAAAGACATTTTCTAGAAAAATATTTAAAGCTGTTTGCCGTGGTTTCGCTTGCGTGATAAAATTATTATATTAAGGCTAATTACTAGCATGCGCCATCTATGATCTAACACTAGTGGTGCTTAGCACATGGAGCCAATCCTAACTTATAAAAGCGTCATAGAGTTGGTCTTTTTGTTATGATTAAGATCTTAAATACTTAACTGATCATGATATTTTTGAATACACGTTGTTAGAGGTATAAAAGAGGACGTAGGGTACCTTTATCCAAATTCTTCGCTTCGCTCGAGTTTTATGTTTTTTTTCTATTTCTCGGGAAATGAATTTTTAGTTTTCCCGAGAAATAGAAAAAAAAACATAAAACTCGAGCGAAGCCGCGGGTAAAAGTTTGTTTTCAATAGCTGCCCGCTTCTTAATGATTGTTTAATAACTCATAAATTAGATGGCTTCTATCTAAAGAATAAGTCGGTAAGAAGCACTACTGTTGACATCTAATATCAGGCATTCTTTCTGTGTTGGTCCGGGCTCCATTGAAGAATAGACTAACTGCCAGGCAGGTGCCTGCCTGCTGTGGTGACTAACTGCCTGCCTGCCAGGCAGGTCGTAAAATGCGACTAATATTGTCTACACGCATCATTTCCATCATGATAACTAGGTGGTAGAGTTCCGCAAACTCTCGCCCGGGTATTTGCTATCACCGCCTTACCTATTCCTACTGCAACAGCATCAATTGTTTCCGTTATCGTGTTCCGATATTGAGGATCGCCTTTTACGACCAGCCTAGCAGAACAGCATTTCTTATTAGTTCTTATTCTTCAACGGACCGACACAGCGGAAAAACTCCTCCTTTTCGGAAGTTTTTGAGGCGTACCTGGGCGTACCAATTTACTGTCAGGGTGGTTAATATCACTCGAGGATATGAAAAAAGAAGTCTTCCTAGCCAGACAAGGTGTACCGCCTGTGGAACGAAGTCCATCTAAAAGCGTTGAAACTTGTATATACCTAGTGTTACAAGATAAATAATTGTAATTGTAAAATGTACAAGATAAAAAATGGTATAGGATTTTACTTCGTTTTTTTAAATTATTTCGTTGTTTTTTTTTGTAAATTTGCTTGACCGCAATAGCTACATTATCAGTGAGTAGCATATTACGTTACTATTATACCCGACTGAGTAAAATATAGTAATGTTTATGGGTCACGCAAAATTACAAAGAACAGCCAGAGATATAGATACATAATATAAAACTAAAATTCAAGAACTGACTATACTAGGGCAAGAATCTAGCCGGATTGTCGAATGTCTCTACCACGTCTTGTAGGGTTACCAGAAACTTGTGGTCGTAATCAGGATTTGGCTTTGGACGATGGTATTCGTTTGCTTTTTGGAAAAGAAATGACTGTATTTTTATTACATTTTAATTGCAAAAATACGCCATGAGACCTCATCAAGTCCTATTATATCTCATGTACTTACCATATTTGGGAAATCCACACGTCCTATGAACAGAATGACTTAATCGCCTCCACTATTACCAAAACGAAGGTTGAAGCAGTCTAATTCATAACATTATTAAGGGTATTATATTTTGTCCGATCATTAAGGTGTATGTACATCGACATTGTTGTAGGGGAACAGTTTTTTAGGGTTCCAAAGTAAACTAAGAACCCTTATAGTTTCACTATGTCTGTCCGTCCATCCGTCCATCTGCACAATAGCTCAGAGGTCCCTATTACTAGAAAGCTGTAATTTGACATTAATATACATATTACTCACTTGTAGACGTGAGTAATATCTATAACATAAATTAACATGACACGATGTAATATGAACATTAAACACGTGATAACATAAAATATTAAATTTTGTTTGAGGGTAGTTGCCCTACATGTTAAGTAGTGATGTTATTAAAAAAAATAACATCACCACTATGTGGGGTATCCTTGGAAATGTTTTTAAAAAATATAATGGTAGGTTTGTGAAAACAAGTTTTTGAGGGACTCGTTAGTCAGTCACTTTTGCCTTATAAATATCGACGGTCCCTACGTATAAACGGACATGTCAAAAATGTAAAAAACGTTATTACATATCTGGTTTTAAATTTTCCAAACGCATGACTATATAAGATTTTTTTTTATTTTATATATTTCGCTACTTATACAAATCGGATAAAAGAACATTACAGACAATAGGTGTCGTATTCACGGATATCTATTACTTATAGTTCTATACGGTGTTTTGAAATGCGCGTTTTAACATTTATAACGGCGTATAAAGAGAGAGACATGTCTTTATTAATGTATTTTTAATATTTTTGGATGGCGACCTTAAGTTGTTTAAGGTATGGTATTTAAAATGTAATACGTTGTTGTTTTTCATAAAACATTTATATTTTATGAATTTATCGAATTATGTTTTCAGCTTTTTTTGTTTTCAGCATATAAAGAGGTATCTCCGACATGTTTCATATAAATGTCAATGCAAAAAAAAGTCATCTATTAGTTTCTCCGGAAAAATATTATAGACTCCCTAAATATAATAATTCATTGTAGAAAAAAAAAATGCATATAATTATTTCAAGAGAGATTGAGACATTAATTACGCTCCCCTGTAAACCTCAGTTTTTGACATGTCCCTTTATATGTAGGGACCGTCGATATATAGATAGCAAATAAGCAGATGGCTCTTATGATACACAAAATAATTTTGTAACGCAGTAAACTGCAGCAACCGACTTCCATTTCATATATTTGCGGAACCCTGAGATCTTCACACAATTAAAATGGAACCACATGGGAAATAAACCCTACGAACCAAAAAAAAAACATAGAAAATGAATATCACGCATATAAATATATTTATACGTCCATGATTGAATCTGTGGTCGAATTTCGCCCAAAGGCGATCGCTAGTATAAGGTAAATGTTTAATATTACCTATAGTGACACGTTTGGAAAATCGTTCACTTTTTACAATCTGCTTGGCAAGGAGGTCAAAAAGTCAATTCCTTTAAAATGGCCTGGATCAACAACTGTTAAGTCACGTAGGTATATAACATATTTGAACTTACGTCATGCGCTAAAAGTATAATTAACGTGGTTTTCTTCGTTAGCGACGCATGCTAATGCATTCAGTTGTGTCGTCTCTTTTCCAGCTAGATTGTCCATCACAAAGTTGTCAATCCAATTTTATTCGCTCTCTTTAAATTTCACGGAGGTATTGAGGTAGGAGACATGTCAAACATATTTCCATCCTGAAAAAGAACAGTCTTATATATAAAAATCAATTGCTGCTCGTTAGTCTCGCTAAAACTCGAGCACGGCTGAACCGATTTGACTAATTTTGGTTTTAAATTAATGGTTAAAGTCCAGGAAAGGTTTAAAAGGTGGAAAATTTAGAAAAAAAATAAGAGTAGTTAAAAAGGCTGAACAACGTTTGCCGGGTTAGCTAGTAAATTTAATGACTAGCTAAATTGATCTAACCCAAAAGAAAGAAAATTATTTGCTTGTGTTATGGGTGTTAGTCAATGATACTTATTGGAGGTTCCGGTTTGGAGGGTAAGGTAGTAAGGTGGTGATAGGAAGAGTGGCACGTTCCATATGGTCCAGCTGGTTTTGTTGGCTTTGAAGCTATAAAAAAATATATAAAATTACACAAAAAAAAAACATGTAGAACTTCCTATTAGGTGTGTGCAATCCTTTGATACATCGCTTGCATAAGTCCCTAGGACTGAGTATTTAATTTAAGACTTATTGCCGTATAGATTGAGTCTATATTTGTCTATGTTGTTGTATTGGTTTTGTGAATAATACCTATAATATTTTTAATTCCTAGCAATCAGGGCGGCCTCGATGATATCCGTTTAAACTAATATGTCGGAAATTAGTCAAAATTGATACAGGGACCAAAAAACAAATTGCCATTATTTATTATTATATTATGACGCATGTTATATTATGACTTTTTAGTTTTTGTTGCTCGTTTTTACAGACCTTCAAAAAGGTCACTTTATTCGATGCGTGTATTTACTCGAGTACAAATTAAGGCGAGTTATTTTGACGCGCGTCAATTCTATATAGTCCAGTAAAAAGTTTAACGAAACCATGATCGACCAGTTTTGGCGCAATGAGTAAAAATGTGTTCATTAATACTTAAATAATGATATTATGAAAGAAATTTTGATTAAAATTAAGGGGATAGGGATGAAAAAAATAAAAAAAGGGTTGAAAAATGCCTTTTTTTTAAATAACTTAATAACGGTAAGAAATAGAAAAAAAAGTTTCAAGTAAAAGTTGTAGAGAAAAAAATTCTACACAAAAAGTTCCTCTTCATTTTTTTGTTATCTGCTTTAGTTTAGCTCCAAAAAATAAAAATTTTTGCTTTGTAATTAATTATAAAACCTTAACAGAATTATTACGGCCCTGTACCATGTAGCGCGCGCATCACATTAGTATGTACTAACACTACTACACATGTATTCCCATATTTATATATTTTTACATATTTTACTACAAATGTAATTTTTATTTTTTGTAGCTAAACTAAAGCAGATAACAAAAAAATGAAGAGGAACTTTTTGTGTAGAATTTTTTTCTCTACAGCTTTTACTTGAAACTTTTTTTTCTATTTCCTACCGTTATTAAGTTATTTAAAAAAAAGGCATTTTTCAACCCTTTTTTTATTTTTTTCATCCCTTTCCCCTTAATTTTAATCAAAATTTCTTTCATAATATCATTATTTAAGTATTAATGAACACATTTTTACTCATTGCGCCAAAACTGGTCGATCATGGTTTCGTTAAACTTCTTACTGGGCTAATAGAAAATGGGCGGCGTGGTGTGTTCTGAAACCGCTAGAAAGGTGTTAATTTTCGGATAAATATAGGACTTCAGCTGAAAACCAAAATTTAGTACATTCTTTTTTTGTATTTAAAACTAAATATCACCATATAAAAATCATGTGGAAGATTAGAAATATTATTGACAAATTATTTGTTTTAGCGATTTTTTTAGCCTGTTTTCGGAATTTTATATGATCAAGTAAAGTACATACTATCATGTAATAAGTTAGTATATTTCTTAGATAATATCTTCAGGTATATAGTGTAATTTTTGTAAAATTGTTATTTAACAATCAATATGAAAAAACGTGATTTAGCAAACCAGTTTTTCCCCGTTTGTCCTGATGCCTCGCCTTAAGTGCCAATTGATAAACCTTTTGGCGCTTATCTATGTGACTGTACCACAACTGGGCATGAGCATTTTTCGATTAATATGATTATTATTATTTTGTTTTATAAAATTATACCTACATACAACGTTTTCGTTTTTTTTTCACTTCATGGTGGTACCACAGAATTTACCTCTGTGGTCTAGTGGTCCAGCGTTGGCGTCGACCACATGAGGTCCCGGGTTCGATTCCCGGGTCGGGCACATAAGAAAAGTGTTTTTTCAGTATTTTTTTTTTATATCATAAGATAGCAAACAAGCAGATGGGTCTCCTGATGGAAAGAGTCAACCATCGCCTATAGACACCAAAGATGTTAATGGTGCGTTGCTATCTTGTGGCGAGGTCTAATGCCACATGCATAAGTTCACCGGCTACCTTACCCTCCAAACCGGAACACGACAGCGACAAGCACTGACGCTATTGCGGCAGCAATAGGTAAGGCGGTGGTACCAGACCCGGGCGAAGAATGCAGAACTCTATCACCTAGTAGCCACGATGGTAGTGACTCGATAGTCAATCGGTCGCCTTTTACGACCTGCCTAGCAGAACGGCAGTTGGCCTATTCTACAAAGGAGGCCGGGATAAGTTGCCCGGGATTGGAAAGTGCCTGATTGGCGATAGGCTTGCCACCTATCACATTTGTGGGACCAAGTATCTTCGGCTAATCGTGGGTGCAGTTGTTGTACCTCTGTCTACCCTTTCGGGGATATGGGCGTGAAGATACCACAGAATTTAATCTTTATTATTGTGAACTGAAGATTTGTCTCAGGGGCCGTTCAAGTGTTACGATTTTTCACAATTATTGACTCCCCCACCCCATGTCAGCAAAGGTAAACAAGTCACTCATCCTCCCTCCCCAAAAAAAATTAAATTTACAAATGATACGAAATGTTACGTTACAAATGTACTTACGTAAACATTTGTAAATTTATTTTTTAATCTGTTTCTCAGAATTGTGATTGATTCATGAGTAGCAGTTTTTATTAGTAGCAGAAGGTAGGTAAGATAAAAGAGTTTAACGCAAACATTTAATGTGGCAAGCAGTAAATATATGAAAAACTCGAAAAGTAAAAAATAACAATTTTGCTGACGTAATCACCATCTAGACCCTCCATCCGCC
Organism: Apodemia mormo; assembly: GCA_036924255.1. Classification (NCBI taxonomy): domain Eukaryota; kingdom Metazoa; phylum Arthropoda; class Insecta; order Lepidoptera; family Riodinidae; genus Apodemia; species Apodemia mormo. Next base: position 794,502 of record JAUPFN010000013.1, read on the forward strand.
TTATCATCAAAAATAAGCAAAGGAAAGACCCCCCCCACCCCCTGTAGTGCTTACGTAATACTTGAATTACCCCTCGTTACTATCATTGGGCTTAACACCAGGCACCAGTGCGAAACCGTGGCGGGTAGATAGTTTTAAACAATAAAAAAAGTAAAAAAAAGATATACGATTATAAAAAATAAAAAAAGCAGTAAAATAACTGCATCGGCCGGGAATCGAACCCGGGCCGCCCGCGTGGCAGGCGAGCATTCTACCACTGAACCACCGATGCTTGTGCCATGTAAGCAAAATACATGGAACACACTAAAGTTTTGTACTTCTAGCTAATCGGAACTGCCTATTTGAATTTCGAATGTTATATTTTTAAAGCGTTGCAACCTTCTTAGTATTAAAAAAAAGACAATTGGCGGGAAATGATTTGTCAATTATTTTTTTATCACACATCAAAGTTCTAAGTACGCAACGAAAATGGAATTAAGTCGAAAAGATTTTAGAGCGATGATTTTTTATGATTTTAAAAGTTCTCTTTCTCCGCAAGACTGTGCCGCTCGTCTTCAAAATGCTTTTGGGAGAGAAGCACCTTGTTTGAACACAGTGAGCCGTGAGGCAATGGTTTGCTGAATTTGAGAGAGGTCGAGTTTCTTTACATGACGAATTTTGTGAAGGGCGGCCTTCAACTGCCGTCAACGAAAATAATGTGGCTACTGGTAAGCAGTTAATTGAAGAAAACCCCTAGATTACCTGTGAGACAATTCGAGGACTATGGGATTGGTATGAGCCAAATTCAGAAAATTTTACACGAAGAATTGAAAGTTCGAAAACTTTGTTGTCGTTGGATCCCTCATGAACTGATAGCACCCGGTACCTAGAACCTTCCACATTCGTTTTGTATATCTGTTTTGTTAACCTTCACCTACCCTTGTTTGTATGCATAAGCTTTCTCTCATTTTAACATTACGGACCCGGTCCGCGAGTGTTACGCCACATCATATTTTTTGATGACCACGTTGATTCTACTTTCATGCCCTTTCTGACATACTCAACTCTCATTTCCATACAATAGCGCTGAGATGAGCACAACATTATGCAGAGCAAGACGAGCATCATGACTTAATATTGTGTCTTTAAGTTACCTATCTCCCTAACGCTCCATTCACTGTCACTGTCGCGTTCCGTTTTGTGGAGTAAAGGTAGCCGATAAACTTATATACATTTGGTATTACATCCCTGTCACATAACTTTAGTGTCTGTAGGTTTTGGTATCCAAACTTTAAATAACATCTTTGGTATCCAATTAACATCTTCATTGTCTATAGGTAATGGTTATCGCTTTCTTTCCATTAGAAGAAACATAATATATATTTAACATATTTAAGTTTTATTGTATTGGAGTGTATTACACTCAGTGATGAGGGTTTGATGTTGATTATGTTTATGCGTCATGAAAATGTAAGTTATATTATTTTTTTACATAAAATCATTGTCAGTTTTAGTTAATAATAATAATAGTAATTATTTTTAATGTCATAATTAATAAAAGAATAATGAGAACAACAAAAATTTGAAGAGTTCGCTTTAATACCGTAATTTTAAACTAATAAACATTTTTTATTAGCGCCTGAAAAATAAAATTTATCAAACGGTACGTTACTGATTTGGCTTATCACAAAAAGGAGGCGTCACTATTGTCACTTGTCAGCATTTGTTTGGAGTGCTCTCAAGTTGTTACTGTTAAGACCTAGCAACCCACCCCGGCTCGGCTTGAATAGCAACCATATTTTACAGCCATATGACACAAACTTACATAAAGGCAAAAATAAATTGATCTAATTACGGCCAAATCCAATACTGAGTCACCTAACGGGCTAATCTTAAAATTTGCTGAAAATTTCATATAAATTGCTTAAGTCTATTTGAAATCTGGGCTCCTTTGAACAATAGGCCAACTGCCGTTCTGCCAGGTCGTAAGAGGCGACCAATTGGATATGCGAGTCACTACCATCGTGATTACTATGTGGTAGAGTACTGCATTGTCTCGCCCGGGTCTGGTACCATCGCCTTACCTATTCCTGCCGCAATAGCGTTAGTGCTTGTCACTGTCGTGTTCCGGTTTAGAGGGTAAGATAGCCGGTAAACTTATACATGTGGCATTAGATTTCGCCACAAGATAGCGACGCACCATTAACATCTTTGGTGTCTTTAGACGATTGTTCACTCTTTCCATCAGGAGACACATCTGCTTGTTTGCTATCTTATAATATTAAAAAAAAAACCATTGGGAACATACACACATCAACTTTTATATATTAAAGGACGAAAGATATACAAGCACATATTGAATATAAAATATATTATGACAAGCTAATTTGTTGCTACACGTTGTTATATTATGTAAATTACTTAGTGGATTTTTTGGTGGGGTGGGTTAGTGGGTGTAAAAATTTGGGGGTTTTCGTATTTTTGATGTCAAGTCAAAAAAGAAGTTTTCTTCACAAATTGAAAGGTATTTTTTCCATAAACAGGTTGCCTTATGAAATAACGTATATACCTACTGAAAGTAAAGTAAAGGATATTCAGCATAAAGTAAAGGATATACCGAATATGTAAAACAAATATGTACTAAAATTATAACCTAATTTTTCGAAAAAAATGTTTTGTGTACATTGTACACTTGCGTAAAAGTTTATAGTTTACAACCATCGGTTTACCGAACTCCCTAACTCCCTACTAGTCTCGTAAGTGCATTGACCATACTTTTTGAAAATTTCTACTCAATTTCGCTATGAATTTCCTTTAATTATATTTTTATTGTTGACTTACGACCATTATTCATCGGGTCGTTCAATACACGTACCAGCGAAGCTGTATTAGGTAAAGGTATACAATATAGATGATTAGGCTTGACGACGATTAAAAAAAGTAACCTATATTTGAATCGAAATGAGATTTTCGACTATATTCGCCTCGAATTTCATCAAAATCGGTCCGGCGATTTAGCCGTGAAAGCGTAACAGAAAGACAAACAGACTTACGCATTTATAATATTAGTATAGAAGTATAGAATATCGATAATACCAAAAACACTACAATTTAATTAATAAAAGCTTTGTCTGAGCGGTGGCAAAGGCTGCAAGTTCAAACCAAGGTTTTTAATTTTTCTGTTTAATAAATTAAAACGTTCTTATTTTATCAGATATTTAAAATTAACAGGATATGGGCACATCGCGCCGAAGACTCAGACTGGTAAAGTGGTGACCATATTCTACGCCATCCTCGGGATTCCGCTGATGCTGCTCTGCCTTTCTAACATCGGCGATGTCATGGCTTCTTCTTTTAGGTAAAGATTATTGTAGCAAAAAATAACAAACTAGCAGGCGTGTTTGATAAGGGTTAAAGGTAACTAAGGTTATCGCCTCTGTGGTCTAGCGGTCCAGCGTTAGCGTTGACCATATGAGGTCCCGGGTTCGATTCCCAGGTCGGGCACAAGAAAAAGTGTTTTTTCAGTTTTCTGAGAAACATAAAGTTGCCCGGGATTGAAAAGTGCCCGGTTGGCGATAGTAGACCCAGTATCTTCGGCTAATCGTGGGTGCACTTGTTGTAACTCTGCCTACCCCTTCGGGGATATGGGCGTGAAGATACTTTAAAGGTAACTCTATTACACACATGATGTTTATATTATGTTAAGCCTTACGGTCAACTTAATACAAGTAGATTTTTCTTTATATTATAAGGTAGCTAAATAGTAGATGGTTCTAAGAACAGAAAGAGATAACTTTTGCTTATAGACACCAAAGTTACTAATGTGTGTGGCTGTGGCCGCGTTTCCGATCCGGTAGTAACTCAAAAAATGTTGACTCGTCAAAAGTGCCTGTAAAGGATAATTTGAATAAAAATGTGTTGACTTTGACTTTGAGTGGCGAGTCGCTATGTTTGTTGCGAGGTGTTAATACCACCCGCATAAGTTTCTCGGTTACCTTACTCTCCAAACCGGAACACGACAATATTCCGCTATTACAGAAGTAAGGCGGTGGTACTGAATACCCGGGCGAGACATTGCCGAACTCTACCACCTAGTAGTCATAATGACAGTGATATATATTTTTAATAAATAGGTTTCTTTTGAGTCATTATAAAGTTCTGAAATATGAGTGTACTTAAACGTTTAAAATCTCTCAAAATTTTATTTCGTATGGCGGTATTTTTTCACCTTTGAATTTTTTGGTAGCAATTCACATTTAAAAATGTTGCAGTAGAAAAAATATCAGGCGTTTAATTAATCACGGTCACTTCAAGACAATTATTTTTATTTTTCTATCTTAATTTTTCCTGTATGCATTGTTATTGCTTTATAAAGTTAGCATTAGCAAGAAAAAATAATCAAACGCCGTTTGGACCTAAGTTTGGAAACCTTTTTTTTTCTTCTGAATGAAGCACACCTTAAAATTGGCTTCAAAGGTGTACCTAATAAAGTAATACACTAGTAATGTTATTTATAATTTTGGTAAATATATTGGATCTGAGACCGAAATAATTTTTCCTTCTTTGTACACAAATTTAGGTTCTTCAGTCAGTTGGTCATGAAGTTAACACTGATGATAATGCCGTGGTTATAATAATGATAGGCGATCCATTTCTCACTTGGTACGGTATTAAATTATAAGATAGCATACAAAATGATGGCTGTCTTGGTGGAAAGAAACAACCATCGCCTACAGACACCAAAGATGTTAATGGTATATTGCTATCCATGTGGCGGGATGGCAATACCACATGCATTTGGCATAGGCAAATTTGCCGGCTTCTTTACTCTCCAATACAACTATGAGCAAGCAAAGCAAATACTACAATGAGCAAGGTGATGGTACCTAATACTCGGGTGAGACATTGCAGAATTTGCCAAGTAGTTATGATGGTATAGATACCTATGGCCAATTGTTCCCTTTTTTATGAACTGCCTCATAGATAGGCAGATGTTCTATTCTTTAGAGGAGGCCCAGGCCAACACGGGGATATTCCCAATGGAGAAGTATTGATGGGGCGCAATCCCTATCGTACCATTTGTCCATTTTGACGTAAGGGTGTTGCGGAACTTGTCAATCGTAATAAAAGGGTTCTCACGTGCTCTCTGAGGTGCACGATAATGGCATACTATAATAATCATCAAATTACTAATACTTAGTACTCTGTAGGTAGTAGACATGGGGAACGTTTCATTGCATCATGTGTTCGACCCGGATCCGAGTCTGAAACCTTGTGCTTTGTAGCCAAACAGTTTAATAAAAATACGAATCACTTAAGTACCCTTCTACAAGAGAGCTTACCTTGCCGTGGTGTTTCCAGGTTCCTGTACTGGCGGGTATGCTGCTACGTGTGCACCAGGCCGCCGAAGGAAAGCTATCGCTCCACGAGGTAAAAGCGCGCTGTGGCCTCAAGGAGCTCACGATATATTGCTTTACACTTTTAAAGAGATGAAATGATAAAAAATATTCTAGGATATGGATGTCATAAGTTAATATTTTTTTTAAAAGCGACCACATATTCTACCATGATATGAACGTTATGGAATGCAAATACATATTTAAAATTATATTATGTGAAATTTAAACATTTTGTGACTTGATATCTTTGGAATTATTAATAGATAGAATCGCGGCCACACACTAAGATGTGGCAGAAGAAACACGGCGGGATAGTCTTTTTTCTATTTTATGTATTACTTACAAATTTACAACAATTATTTCACACCATAAAAGTCATTTTAAAAGTGTGTCGTCGTCGTCAACTTTGAAAGTGTGTTGAATATTGCAAACCCCTACAAAATTGACGAATTCGTTCAATAAATATTGCGAACCAAACACTACAAAATTATGTATAATTATGACAACTTTGAGGTTCCGATTTCGTAGGTCAATTGAAAATAGCGAAAGTTTCAGAGGTGTTTTACAGAGCCTACATCTTTCCAAATATTTGTTTTTGATGGGTGAACTCAAAATGTACTGAACTAATTTTAAATTATATAGCTTCAGCTTATAAGCAAAGGCTTATAAGCTGAAGCTATATTTTACAAATACTAGTCTATAATACTAGTTGTGCCCGCGACTTCGTCCGCGTTGAATTTTTTTTAAATAAAAGTAGTCTAAGTTACTCCTTAATACCGGAATTTAAAAGATAGGTAGCCCCGCGGTTTTACTCGCATAGTTCTCGTTCCCGTGGGATTTCCGAAATAGAAATGTCTTATATCCTATCTTATGTCTTTTCTTGGGTCTCAAACTATCTTTGTACCAAATTCCATTCAAATCGCTGCAGTGGTTTAAGTGTAAAGAAGAGGCAGATAGACAGAAAGATAGAGTTACTTTCGCATTTATAATATTAGTGAAAGTATGGATGTACCGGTTGGTCTGGCCGCTTTGAAAAATATATATCATTTGTTTTTTGCCCGGCAGTGAGTAAGAGGTGAACGATGGTATTACTCGTTGTCTCGCTCAGAGTGCTAAGTGTGAGTTTTCTTTTCGCATTCGGTCGTGAGCGCGTTTCGAGTTTACTAGGAATTTATATGTGATTTGTACAGCGCCACCTAGTGGTAAACTGGTTTCTCACGTTTGCCACTAGGTGGCGCTGTACAAATCACATACAAATTCCTAGTAAACTCGAAACGCGCTCACGACCGAATGTGAAAAGAAAAACTCACATTTAGCACTCAGTTCTGGTACCACCGCTTTACCTTGCTGGTGCAATGATATTAAAGTTTCTCGTTTTCGAGTTCCGGGAGGATAAGGTAACTGGTAAACTTACGCGTTTGATATTAACATCGTGCCTCACGCATAGCAACGCATTATTAACAGTTGTGGTGTCTATTGGCGACGGTTGCCTCTTCCCATTAGAAGAGCCATCTGCTTGTTTGCTTCTAAATAATATAAAAATGACATTCTTTAAATAGTGGACGTTTGGAAGACAATGACATTTTAGTTTAGACCATCGTACCGTTAGTAATTTTTGCTACTTGAAATAGAAATCTAATTTCGTATTATGTATTTACTTCAAAAGAAGAGGTAGTTCTCAGCTCTTCGAAATCTTTTATGTATCTATACATATAATAAAATCGTAGGAAATTCAAAACTGTATATTGAATATTTTTTTAAAAGAATATTTGGGGCGTGATCTACAATCGATATCAAAGTCAAAAATATAGTTTTTAGAATTTTTGTCTGTTTGTCTGTTTGTCTGTATGTATGTCCGGGGTAAACTCAGAAAGTACTGCATGGATTTACTTCAAATTTTGTATGAATATTACTAATAGATCGGGTCAACATATAGGCTACATATTATCACGCTATCACCTACGAGGGAGGGGCAGTGTGGAGTAAACGAACTCCGCGCGGACGAAGTCGCTGGCAACAGCTAATTTAAAATATTTCTCGATTATTCGAAGATATATTAGTTTAGTACTTTTGTGTGATTGAGTATTTATTTCATGTGTCTCGTCCATCCCGGACCACTAGGTCTCTTTTCACCAGGTCAATATTTCAGAAATCTTAAGAAATCGAAGGAACTCTTTAAATGTGTGAAGCGGTAGTCTCATGGTGTTTGTTTTTGCATGATACATGTTAATTAGTACGTTACTGTAATACTGTACCTGGTGGGTGGTGCGTGCAGCCGCTCGATGCGCGCGGTGCGCTCCCGCGGCTCGACGCGCCGCCGCCGCCCGCCGCTGGAGCGCGCGCACTCCGACACCGACTGCAGGTACTACATCCACTTTATACACTGTGTAAAGAAAACCCTGTCTGATAATTAAAGGCGTTATCTGGTACCGTAATACGGTTACATAATATGTGTAATTATTTTATAGATATTAATTCATTAGTTTTCCCAATAAAAAAGTAATCTTAAATGGTATTTTCATACATTAAGTATAACAACACCTACAATATAAGTAAATTCTATTATCAAAGAATGCCACGCAAGTCGGATGCTACCGAAAGATACGCGGCGCGTGTGCGGCGCGTTTAAAGTTTTTTTGTAAAAAGCCGAAACCGAAAGCCGATACCTACATGCTTCCACATTCGCATTGTATATCTGTTATCTTCCAACATGTTCGGACCGACGCAGCATGCCCTTTCTCATTTTAACACCGATACTTTCTTTCAATCCCAACCTCTCTCTCACTTCTGTATTAGGAACGCGATCCGGGAGTGTTACACACATTTTTCGTAACGCTCTCATTTGGACTGCGTTAATTCTACTTTCATGCTCTTTCTTACGTACCCAGCTCTCACTTTCATATAATAGCGTTGAGGCAAGCACAGAATTATGCAGGGCAAGGCGGGCACCCTGACTAAGGACAGCGCTTTGGAGTAGTTTCTCTAACGCTCCATTCCCTCTGTTCCCCCCACACACTCTTCTTTGGTTCGACGTTGGTTCGGCTCCCATTTGAAGAATAAGCTATCTACCTTTCCTACAGGTAGTGATAAAAGGGGAAACATCGGCTTGATATGTATGTAGGTTCCATCGTAACTGCTAGGTGGTAACTTTCCATAAAATCAAGTACGGGTTTGATGTCACCGAACTACTAATACTTTCCATAGTCAACAGTTGGTAAAATACATTTCTCTTTACTTCATATTGATTACGGCCTTTTTGAGAAGTAGTTCATCTATCTGCCTTTTTGTTTTTAAAAGGCGAAAGATTGGCCAATTAGGTACGTCACTGATATAATGACTACTAGACTAGACGACCTTACCTATTCTTGCTGCAATAGTGTCAGTTTCTTTAGTGTCGCGTTCCAGTTAGGAGGGTAAGGTAACCAGTAAACCTGTAAATATAATAACTAACATAATATCTATATTATACATATAATAAAATCGTAGGAAAGTCAAAACTGTACATTGAATATTTTTTTAAAAGCATACCTGGGAGCGTGATCTACAATCGATATCAAAGCCAAAAATATAGTTTTTAGAATTTTTGTCTGTATGTCTGTTTGTCTATATGTCTGTTTGTCTGTATGTATGTCGGGGGTAAACTCAAAAAGTACTGCATGGATTTACTTCAAATTTTAAATAAAATAGTCTACCGGCTACCTTACTTTACAAACCAGAATATGTCAATGACAAGTATTATTTTTAGTGCGACAGGAATAGGTAAGGCGGTGGTAATACCCGGGCGAGACGTTGCGGAACCTACCACCTAATAGTCACGATGGTAGTGGCTCGTATAGCCAATCGCTCACATCTTACGACCTGCCTGGCAGAACAGCAGTTTATCTATTCTTCAAGAAGGGCCTGAACCAATTTTCCTGGTTTTGTTTCAGCTTTGCTTACATCTTGCCATCACATGAGCCGTCTTTGCGTCTATTACAAAGGATAAGGATAGGCGGTAGTACCAAACACTAGGTATTTTTTTATATCATAAGATAGCAAACAAGCAGATGGGTCTCCTGATGGAAAGGGTTAACCATCGCCTATAGACACCAAAGATGTTAATGGTGCATTGCTATCTTGTGGCGAGGTCTAATGCCACATGCATAAGTTTACCGGCTACCTTACCCTCCAAACCGGAACACGACAGCGACAAGCTCTGACGCTATTGCGGCAGGAATAGGTAAGGCGGTGGTACCAGACCCGGGCGAGACAATGCAGAACTCTACCACCTAGTAGCCACGATGGTAGTGACTCGATAGCCAATCAGTCGCCTTTTACGACCTGCCTGGCAGAACGGCAGTTGGCCTATTCTACAAAGGAGGCCGGGACCAACACGGCGAAAATTAAAATTAAACATTTTGCTTTGTAACACCTTTTTTCATTAGTTTACCTAATTATCTGTCAATGAGAGTTTATCAAACGTAACGATTTTTACTCACAAATCGAAAATATTAGAGTTAACTTATCATCAATCATGAAGATAAATTTTATATTCATAGGATAGAGATTAACGAGGATTATGCTATCGCGATAATTGTGTTGAGTTACGAAACAACAGTTGTTATTGTTGTTATCTCATTTGTTCCTGAATAATGTAATTACCTTATCGATAACTAGCTGTTGCCTGCGACTTCGTCCGCGCGGACTTCGTTTATTCCGCACCGCTCCTCCCCTGTAGGCGATAGCGTGATAATATGTAGCCTATATGTTGAAACGGCCTGTTAGTAATATTCATGCAAAATTTGAAGTAAATCCATGCAGTCCTTTTTGAATTTACCCCGGACATACATACAGACAAACAGACAAAAATTCTAAAAACTGTATTTTTGGCTTCGGTATCGATTGTAGATCACGTCCCAAGTATTCTTTTAAAAAAAATATTCAATGTACAGTTTTGACCTTCCTACGATTTTATTATATGTATAGATGTATAGATTTGCGATAATAAAGAAGAGTTTGGGTCCTCAATATAATACATATAAGACTATTACTTCACAAACGAGACACGCTTTAATTGAATTGTAGACAGCTAATATAATTTGGACGTGAGGATATCTATACATATAATAAAATCGTAGGAAAGTCAAAACTGCAGTACATTGAATATTTTTTTAAAAGAATACTTGGGGCGTGATCTACAATCGATATCGAATTTTTGTCTGTTTATCTGTTTGTCTCTTTGTCTGTTTGTCTCTTTTTCTGTTTGTCTGTATGTATGTCCGGGGTAAACTCAAAAAGTGCTACATGGATTTTGCATAAATATTACTTACAGGTCGGGTCAACATATAGTCTACATATTATCATAAGATAGCAAACAAGCAGATGGGTCTCCTGATGGAAAGGGTCAACCATCGCCTATAGACACCAAAGATGTTAATGGTGCATTGCTATCTTGTGGCGAGGTCTAATGCCACATGCATAAGTTTACCGGCTACCTTACCCTCCAAACCGGAACACGACAGCGACAAGCTCTGACGCTATTGCGGCAGGAATAGGTAAGGCGGTGGTACCAGACCCGGGCGAGACAATGCAGAACTCTACCACTTAGTAGCCACGATGGTAGTGACTTGCATAGCCAATCGATCGCCTTTTACGACCTGCCTGGCAGCATGGCAGTTGGTCTATTCTTCAAAGGAGCCCGGAACCAACACGAAGAAAACTACTAGGTATTATTTGCTTTGAATTACTAATTTTAATTAATGCTACTAGGTATTTATAGGCACGTTAGTTATATCTCTTCATCAGGAGACCTATGTGCTTGTTATCTATTTAGTTTAGACACCCAAGCACAAGCGCCTTATAGGAACTACCAATATTTCGACGTATTAATTACTATGTTTTCCTTGATAATTCCTTATTTAATATAACAAATCACAGATACAGGGACAGCGGGTACGCGAGCAGCCGCGCCCGGCGGGCGGCGCCGGCGCGCACGCGGTCGCAGCCGCCGCCACATCAGCGCCACTTCGGTGAGCGATACACTGCACATAACGAATTATTGGCAAACAAAAGTATTATTATCTAATTGAAGAATAAATGGTTAAGGGGTCCCACAAGGCAGTATCCTAGATCCTTTATGATTCAATCTTTAAATTACCAGCTTAAGATTCTCCCTAATTTTTTGGACAATATTGCTGAATCGATCTTTAAAAGTATTTTACTATTAGATACACCACAGACCACACAAATACAAATAGACATGATGTTGGGCACAAAATGCGAAGCCACTCATATGAGCAAATGTATGTAAATGACGAACGTTTTTGATATATTACATCGTAAAAAATAGAAATATGTCATATTGTGCTATTTTATCGTGTCAAATAAAAAGCTAAGGCGTAGGAAATACTTCTCTATTTCTGAGTGTAAATGAAAGTGATTATGATAACCTAAGAAAAAGCCTTCAAAGGAGTATTCAGTTTAATATGTGAGCTAAACTATCGGGGAGTTAAATAGGCTAATTTTTAATCAACTGAGCAAAAGAAAGTAATATTTTGGGCCATGTGAACGAAATTGTTACTAATCGCTATCCATATTACGAGTATAAAGAAGAAACATAATATGAGAGCGAGTGATCAATTCACATTCATATCAAATGAAAATGACTCAGCATTTCATGCGTGCTCATATTTACGATTCCGAAGTAATCTAGAAAATCTTTATAGTTTCGCTATGTCCGTGCATCCGTCCATCTGTCCGCAGTCTAGCGCAGATATCCTTAGTACTAGTAAGCAGTATTTTGGCTTGAATATACATATTAGTCACCGCAACAAAGTGGTAACATAAAATCTTGAAAAATATTTTTAGTGGAGCTCCTCTACATGTAAGGTGGGGATATTAATTGTTTTTTCCCGTATAACTATAGTAGATAGATAAATTTTGAAAAAGTATTGTTTGTTTGTGAAAACAATTTTTCGATTAAGGGACTCGTTTGAAAAATATTAAAATTTAAAATGCAAATTTTTGTTAAAATCAAATGTCCCCTTCCTGCCAGCTAAACGGTTAGTTTTGGAGGTAGGAAAAATTCATTGTAGTAAACAAAATGAAGCTAAAACTATTACGGCTTAGAAGGTTTTATAGGTTTTTGAGTAATAGTCACCATCATATAAAATGTACTTGTAGAAGTTTTTATGGGCGGTGAAACTGTGATGTGGATATATTCGTCATTGACGTTAAAGAGGTAAATATTCATACTATAAAATAATAAAAGTCCTCTTCTTAATTCGCATTATTGTGAAATGAAATGAAATATGAAATGAAATAAATGAAATGAAATAAAATTTATTGCTCAGAATACGGTTACATCAAAAAATATGCAGTTATTAAAATTAAGAAGAACCACGCATTCTACCAAACGGCAACCTACATTGCGCGTGGCCCCGAAGCGTACTTTACCAAATTATTTCCGTTAAAGTACCCAATACACAAGAGATGAATCCTCACTTTTTGATATCGACGCACTTACATAAATGTTACTGTTCATGGCTTTTATAAACTTTTCTAGTAGATACTTTTAACCGCTAGAATAATTTGTCTGCGGTGCTTTGTGGGAACGGATTATAAAAAAATAACATTTTTAAAATTTTAAATGCCTCAAGTGCCTGCCAAATTGGTATTTTCTGAAATAACCGATAAAAAAATAACATTTAAAAAATACCTGGCTTTGAAGGGAACAGGTCCAGGTACGAACCACTTGTTCTTAGATCAGAAGGACAATCAACAACACGTTTATTTATAGATATTAAAATATGCCTGACTTAAATCAAAAAGAATCATCTCAATATGACTTTTATTTTCCGAGACATTCGTGGACACACATAAACTTGCAAAATTGAGCACACGTACTTAAAAGCCTAAATAGATCATACTCAAATATTATCTACTTCTAAATATGACATATATACAGGTCAAACTGATTTTTTGAAGTCAGTTAAAATGTGGTATATCTTCACGTCATTTTCCTTACGGGGTAGGCCGATCCTTGCAGATTTGTTTTACTTGCTTCACCTTCAATATTTGACCATTTTAGTTGTCAAATAATAAACAAATGGGTATGGTCAGTAAGCCCTGTTTAAAGGCAATGTACGAATGAAGCTTACTGTCCCAATCTTATACATGATGATATCTTACCAAAAACATTTCATGTAAAATAAAAGCCAAGATGAAACCATATAGCTCGCACCATCAAAAAGTTATCAGATCTCATGTATGGCCAAATTTCAATTCTACACCCCCTAACTGCACAAGCCCTAGCTTCTCAAACTCCATATTTTAGTTAAAATATGTGACTTGGACGTTTCGTTACTACAAGAACTTTTGTATAGCAGAAAAGCAATGAACATTTTTTATACAAATATTTTTTTAACATATGCCTATGTTAGATAAGGCATATTAAACGTAAAGGACATTTTTAGGTTCCTTTCCACATGTCTGGTAATGTTTAGTGGGAAAAAGACGGAAGCAACCCGTTATCAGGTGTAATTGTGCTCACAACAGCTTATAGCTTAAAATTAAACTTAATTTATTTTATAGGACCTCGAGATTTTGATAGAGATGATAGATCACCCGTTAGATACGAAAGATATGGAAAAAACCCATATGATGACGAGGAAGGTACGAAACGTTATGATCATTAATTAATGTTTTGATTTTATTTTAAAATATTTAATTCGAGTATGTGTGACAAACAGATCATATTAAATCAATTTTACCCTTAATTTTTTTAAGCAGAAGAATTTCCGAGAATTTCATTACCTTTGCAAGACTTAAAAGGTGCTTTAAAAGATTTAGATGATTACCAAATGAATATGCCGTACAAGCCAGAAATTCGAAGTAAATCCTTACCACGACCATCAAAACCAAAACCAGATGTTGGACCTCGTCGTGACTTCGATGACCAACGACAATATGACATTGAAGATAGTAAAGAAGGATTTGAAATGCATGATCTTCAAGATATTGACTTTGAAAACTATAGAGAAAGAAGAGCTCTAGAAGATAAAGACTGGAGAAGAAAAGAAAGAGATGATTTTGGTTATAGAGAAAGAGATAGGGGATATGATCCAGAAGACGAAGACTTCGAATTTGATATTCCAAGAAGTCGGAGAGCAGCACATGAAAGAAGGTAATGCTGCATTCAGTAATAATGATGATTCAATGAATAAATCTTTAGTGCATTAGAGTCATTTACGGAATATTGTATTGCGTTGCTAAAATTTATAATTTATTAAAATAAAATATATAAAGCATGAGAGACATAATGTAATACCATTGATATTTTTGCAAATTTTGAAATGCTTTTGTTTTGTGGAATACCAAACTCTATTCCATATTTCGAAATTTAATGGAATTCGTGATTCTGTTTTTTAACTTATCACATCCTATCGATTAAATCGAACACAAAAAGTGATCATTAGTAACATCGCATCTGCTGGAATTCCAGTGAAAATAGGTGTACCTAAAGATACCATTTTAGGCCCCTTGTTATTTTTAATGAAATAAACGACTTATCTTTTATAATAAAGGATTTAACAAATAAAGTCCTTTTGCCGACGATATTTCTTTATTATTTAATGTGTAACGAAAAAAAGTGTTCTTACGAAATAACAATTATTATCATTAAGATCGGTTAAGCCATTCTTAAATTATAACTGACAGTACAAACAAATATACAAACAAAAATAGTATGGCCTATTATTTGCACAATCATCTCACTATATTCTAATGTTTGTTGAGATTAGGCATTATAAAGACATATCAATATATACACAGAAAAATTGTATCATAAAATTTATTTACGTCACGAACTTTGATAACTAAATTGAATATACACACTGACGCAATGTAGTAGTATATATTATAAATAAATAAATATTCACGGGACAAATTACACTTATTGATCTAACCCCAAAGTAAGCAAATTATTTGCTTGTGTTATGGGTGCTAGTCAACGATACTAATACATAGAAGTAGATATATAAATACTAGAATGTATTTAATAAACACCCAAACCCGAAAATACAAACATTTATGGTCATCACACAATACTTGTCCTCGTCGGGGATCGAACCCGAGCCCCGTCGATTGCGTAGTCAGGGTCGCTCACCGCTCGACCAACGGGGTGGTCTTTTGTTGTGTTATTATGTTAGTATATCACTATTTTAATTAACTTTATTTTAGTGAACGATCAGATAGTTCCATGGTTTATGTAACACTGTACGTATTTCTAATCTGATAGAGGGAGATCTGAATATTACGAAAGGGATCCAGAAGACTATCGTGAACGACGACACGGAAGGCGAGCTAAAAGCGCGGTATACGACTATGAACGGAGAGTGGAGGATTGGGGGATGGAGAGGGGAGAACGGACGCGAGAGTGGGGCGCAGGGGAGAAAGATGTAGAAAGAGGACATCGTCGTTTGAGGAGACTGCAAACAATAGATGACAGCGGGCGTCCATACAGATATGTAAATATTATAATTAGCTTTACTTAATTAAGTAATACAGTATTTGTTTTTGAAGATACACTAAAAATATTTGATTGGCGTAAGTTTATAGCAACGTTCATGTGTTTATAGCATGTTATTATTGAACTACATTTTTATTTTAATATATATATATATATATATATATATATATATATATATATATATATATATATATATATATATATATATATATATATATATATATATATATATATATATATATATATATATATATATATATATATATATATATATATATAGGACACATTATGTACCTCGTGTCGGTCCGAGCTCCTTTAAAGAGTAAATAAACTTCCTTACTGTTTGGCATCTCGTAAATGGCGAAAAAGGCTATGTGCACTTACGCTGTGACTACTAAATAGGTGGTAGGCTCTATAATGTCTCGACTGGATTTGGAATCGCTGCTTTATCTTTTCCTACCGCACTAGCGTAGGTGTTTATCGTTGTCGTGTTCTGGTTTGGAGGGTTAAGAACGGGTAACCAGCAAACTTATTACGATAACGGTGGCATTCCATTCCTGCCACACAGATAGCAACACACTTTGTGTGGCAGGAATGGAATGCCACTATGTTGGCATGGTGTCTATAGGTGATGGATACCTCTCTTCATCAGAAGAAGAACACGGTCTCTTGCTATAATAGCCGCTCACATCACTTTGGTAACTAATGAGACCTCTGAAAGAATTCCGTAAATACACTATGGTCTCTATAGGGACCAACGATAACTTCATACAGAAAAAACAACATTTACACTATTTACCAGTTTGTATTTCGTTAATGACTAACTTAATGATATCAGCTCTTTGGGTATGACGGTACCTATTATTATTTATTTTCGTAAATTTTAGTGTTGATATCTATGATCTCAAAAAAGTCATATGATGTGAATGTGAAATATCCTAAACAATATTTAAAAAAAAAATTAACATAGCTGTAAAATTGAAAAAGAAATAAATTATTTAAAAATTACAAAAAAATAACGTGAAAAAAAAAATTAATATTTATGTAAATAAATATTTTTGTACTATAATATATGTTGTTTATTTTTTTCCGTATATATATATATATATATATATATATATATATATATATATATATATATATATATATATATATATATATATATATATATATATATATATATATATATATATATATATATATATATATATATATATATATATATATATATATATATATATATATATATATATATATATATATATATATATATATATATATGTTTACCAATTATATAAAAAAAATATAAAAAGCATAGGTCATCGATTTACTTTTTGAATTAAAAATCCTCAACTAATAAGTAGTCATATTTTTCTCAAAGTGTCGTGTTACACCTGAATTATTTTGTAGCTTAAGCCATTTAAATTAAACAATTCTAACACCAGTGTATTGCAGTGCTCAAGACCTCTTAAAAAATATACGGTTTACAGTATCGGATTCAATCCAAACAACTCATAAACCATTTTTGTGAACACGGTCCACCGGAACGGACTCGAAACGCGTACGCGTAAAGGTCCGTGTGTTTTTAGAAAAAAATACGAAAATGGCTGGTGATGTGAGCGGTTATGATATTAAATAACTCTGAATTAAAAATTTCAAAACTCGACACATTTCGTTATTCTTCCCTCCAACTTCCTGCTGTACATCATTTGCAATACTTTGTTGGCCAATACTTAAAATAAACAAAACATTAAAATCGTCATACATTTGCTTCACACATTTTCATTCATTATCATCGTCATACATTTTCATATAAGTTTCTTTATATGTATCAGTTATAGAAACCTTCAGTTTCTAATTATGGAATTTGAATTTTCGGTCTGAATGAAATTTCGGTTACTTATGAAAACGTTTGAAACGACTAACTAAATCAAATGACAGTTTTAGATCTTTCCGGTGCTCAGGTTCTTTCGTTTTCTATACTTGTTCTATTAATTTTATACATGCTATTACTTCTTTATATCCAAACTAATGGAGCATGCCTTTTTTATGGAAGGAATAAAGCATTTATATTTTTAACTTGATCCTCCAGCAAGTAAATATAATTCGACAGCTTCAATCCTACTTTCAAGACTTTATTGACATACGGAACTCTCGGTAGTTATTGTAGCTTCTAATGATTCATTATGATACGGAAATAACAGTATCTTCACGCCCGTATCCCCGAAGAGGTAGGCAGAGGTACAACAACTGCACCCACGATTGGCCGAAGATACTTGGTCCCACAATGTGATAGGTGGCAAGCCTATCGCCAATCGGGCACTTTCCAATCCGGGCGACGTTGTTTTTATCAGAAAACTGAAAAAACACAATTTATGAATTGCCCGACCCGAGAATCGAACCCGGGACCTCAACTTCGACACCGGACCACTAGACCACAGGGGTGATGGGAATAACAGAAAACTAAAATATTAATTTTAAAAGAAAGATTAAGGGTTAATAATATTTTTACGATGTAATTTCGGAAAAAAAATACGATAGTCACGTGACAGTAAACGCAAATCTGGAAGTGTTGCGTCATACCGTGGTAACACGTCATTTAGTTTTAGTACGCAGAGTATGTAGGTACTACATATGTACCACAGTGTGATGTCATTCAGGACGCCATGACAGCTCAGAGCGCTTTCGTGCTAAATTTAAGTTTGAATTTCAAAATGAGATTTTTATGATAAATTTAAAATATTAAGAAGAATAAAGTTTTGGTTAATATATCTAATAAGGTAAAGTATTAAACAATTTTTCAAATTTAGTCAACTAGCTTATTATGTAAGGAAGACAAAGTTATAAAGTTTTAAATGAGCACTCATAGTTAGTATTTCTATCTAGGATAGTAATCAACCTGTGGTCCCCTGGTAAGATACAACTGCCATCTATAGATATCAGAGATATATAGTAAGTTTAGCGGCTACCCTATTTAGAAAATGGAATACGATAACAAGCACTGGCACTATGGTGGCAGAAACACTTAAGGTGTTAGCGTTGTACCCAGCCGAATTGTCGACTTTTACTCCTTTAGTACTCACGACTCACAATATTAGGGAAAATATGAGATTTCTTTTATTTTTTAAATTTAGATTCAAGGAACAATAAGAAAATATGTATCAAAAACTTTAGAAGACGTTGAATATTGAATAATTAATATATAATAATGACTATACAAATTAAAAATAGGACATGTTTCCAGCAGGCATGTACGCCAATTCATAAGTTTATCACGTGGTATTGTCCAATCCATCCAATGTATAAGTCGATGAAATTCGGCCATGGGATCATTGTATATCAACGTACATTAATCGTAGTGAACCGTAATGAATATTTAGTTTACTCTATCTGCCTCCCAAGGGAATTAGCGTAACGATAGTCTAATGATGTTTTAATAACGATTTCAGTCCCCATCGCCTGAAAGAGACGACTTCAGTGACGAAGGACCTCCGCTGCGGCGAGTACGACCGCCAGGTAAATAGGTTACATATTTTTCAAACAACATGTTCGCGCATGTGATGTTTTTTTAATTTGTACGGTTTATGGTTGCAGCGTGGGGTTCCAGACAATCCGACATATACCCGGGCGTGGCAGGCTCAACAAAGGAAGAAGTGAGTTATTCAAATACTTTATTCTACAATTAAACTAAACCGTCAAATTTTAATCCCCATACACATATTCTAGAATAAATGTTAAGTAACGTTTCTTATTTTCGAAATTAGCTATTTGTTAAGATTTTACTACAAATGGTCATTTATGATAAAACCATCAAAAATACTTATTATTTTTAACTCAACTTGACAATTATATTTACTAGTCCCCTCTATGGTCTAATGGTCCAGCGTTGGCGTTGACCACATGAGGTCCCTGTAATGTTGCTGGGATGGTAATAAAAATACTCCACTTGGTCTTCGGTGTATTTATTGCTCCTTATTTTACAAACTGGTACAAGTTATAACGTGGCTTCGTATTATAATATTGTTCACTCGACTTGGGCTTCTCCTTTTCTGCCCGGAAGATGGTTGTAAAGGAATGTCAAATCATGTGTCATTTTTATAGTGACGTTCCGTTACTACAGTCCTGGGTTCGATTCCCGAGTCAGGCACATAAAAAAGCGTTTTTTTTCAATTTTCTGAGAAACACAAAGTTGACCAGGATTGGAAAGTGCCCGGTTGGCAATAGGCTTGCCACCTATCACATTTGTTGGACAAAGTATCTTCAGCTAATCGTGGGTGCACTTGTTGTACCTCTGTCTATCCCTTCGAGGATACGGGCGTGAAGATACTTCTACTTCTATATTTACTAATTAACATTCGTTGTTTTGAGTTCAAGACTTCATTTGTAACAGTATTCACCAAACAATGCCCATTATTTGAGCTTAAAAGTAGTTTGTGGTGAAATATAGTTTCAGTTCCATCTTAGAATTTAGTCCTTGACAATACTGCAAAGAGCACTTTGATTGTAGCTCCATAAATAATTGTAAATATAAAAAAATTTGAGAGATGTCAAGGGACACCCGGATGGAACAAAGTTCCTTTTATTATTATTTACAAAAAACCTGTATACACTCAACAAAAATAATCGTCGCGATACCACACTGTTCAATGCGAAATAGAAATGAAAATATCTGGTTTGCTTTCTATAAGAGAGAGAGAGAGAGAGTCTCGGTCGAATTTCGGCACCCGGTCGAATTTCGACCCGCGGTCGAATTTCGGCACCCGGTCGAAACTCGGCAACCGATCGAAATTCGACACTCGGTCGAATTTCGACATGTTCGAAATTCGACTGTCCGTCGAAATTCAACTTTTGGTCGAAATTCGACATTCGGCCGAAATTCTGTATAAATGTCGAACATTTGGCACTACAAAAAAAGTAAACTCAACCAAATAGTAGATAGACTCTTTCACTTTCAATGCATGAGCTAAAGGGAAGTGGCTGGATATTTCTGTGCTTACAATACCTTACTATAGCAAAAAGTGTCGTGACAACTTTTCGTAAGAATTTTTTCCGTCTAGCCCCCTTTCACAACGCGCGATAAGGAACTTTGTTCCAAAAATACTGTGTTCCTATTGTTAGTGGGTAAGTTAGTAGGTAAGGCAGATCAAAGAATATTTTGACAATAACCAATAACGGTACTGATCGATACCGGAATCGTATGATACTATGTGGGGTTGGGTGTTAATTACACATGTGCCTCGACGAAGCACAATCCTGGTTAATGCGAATAAAAATAATTATATTTGTTAAGAGTTGAGAAATGCGGCAATGGAATCATCCCATACGCCAGTTAGAAAACTAGTGAATGGTAGTCTATTGAGTCTATCTTGTTACTTCTTCTGGGGAACCAGCATCCTGAATTTTATTTTGAGTGTCCTGTTTTTAGATAAAGCCGGTCCCGATTTGGCTGTGTGTTTTGCTGGTCGGCGGGTACATCGTGGCGGGCACGTTCCTGTTCAAGCGTTGGGAGGGGTGGGCCTATCTTGACGCGGCTTACTTCTGCTTCATCACTCTAACTACCATCGGATTTGGGGACTTCGTACCGGCGCAGGTTAGTAAGTGCATTGAAGGCTCTTTCCCATTCGGGTACTGTGAAAAAAAGAGCAAGCTCCATATAATCTACTTTTCTTATCTACTAATCTATTGCAATTACATTCTATCATCTTCGAGAACTCAGTACAAGCCCAGGTCAGTTGCTTGAATATTTTAAGACACGTTCTTATTGGAATGTTGAATCTGATCTAATGTGACGTTTTTCTATTATTGATCTTATAGCTAATTTATTTAAGGCGCGGATAGTTGTTAGAAGCGTAGAATTTCGATATGTTCTTCTTTAGCTTCATTACTTTAACTCGTACAATAACGTTAGAGGCTCACGCATATCAATAACTGATTTTACAATTGCACTTTTTTGATTGAATTAAAAACTTTGGATTAATATCAATGGGTAGTTCTTTTGTTTTTTGATGTAACTAACATTTCGCAATTTAGGTATAAATTGTTATTCTATATTATGTTATGAAGACATGGTAATTCAGTGAGGAAAAGAGAATAAATTCTTTGAACCAGAAGGATTCATTAAAAATATATCACTTGTTATACTATTTATTAAAGTGCTTTAAATTACGCTGCCAATATATAAATTGTTTTGCAAATAATACTAGGCGTAGAGTAAAAAGGCAGCGATTAACATTCTCATTACATCTCTTGTACATGTTACGTGTTCTTTTTACATGTCGACACGCGAACGTCGTCTCTACATTGACTGCATAATTCTCAGGATTTTGTATGATTTCTTTGGTTAATGTGTTTACAGGGTCAAAGTGGGGATGCAAAAGACGCTGTGCACTCCATAGCTCTGTGTTCTTTGTACTTGCTATTCGGTATCGCCTTGTTGGCGATGTCTTTCAACCTCGTCCAGGAAGAAGTAAGAGCCAACGTCGCTGCAGTTGCAACTAGACTTGGGATTATCAAGCCGAGAAACAGTTCCGAAGAATATTAAGATGTTTTTATTTTCTAAAAACAATACAACATAATTCTTTACATAAACGTGAATGAATAATATTGGTATAGATATTTTGAAATGAAAACTTTTTGTCAACTTTGAGCGGTTTTTGATGCTAAAAACTTTATGTGGGCTTAATCGTCACGCCATTATACCGTATTCCTCCACAACATGTACCTATTCGGCTGTTTATTTTATTTCATTTCTTTACTTGTTTAAGCTAGCACATCATAGGGTACTATTTAACTTTTGTCGGCAGTCCCGAAACTGTCTTTTTTATTTATTTTTATAACCTGAGTAAAAGACGACAACGACAACTGTCACCTTTCTGCAATAAATGAACATAGTTACAAGTATAATATTACGCTCTTTGCAATGTGCCTTCGAAATTTTATAACCGCAGCTTCATTATTACAGAAATTAGAGAGAATTATATTAAATAACTCTATATTATTGTTTTTTATTCAAAATAAATATATAAAATTAAGCTTAGCATAGGAAAAATTCAAAAATACAAACATTGTATTTAAATGTTTTGACAATTTTTATGTTTTCCTCAGAAAAGGTGAATTTGTTCGTTTATTATATTTTTTATTTAGTCTTAAGCTAGGTCGTGCTATTATTAGTTATATGCTTTGAATTACTACGATTTCACACATTTAATTATAAAATTGTTCATATGTTTCAATTTACAATAACAGTAATGTATCAATTTAAATGTAGTATTGTAATCAATTTAAATGTAATTGAATTACTGATTCGTCCAAAGCTTGTATCATAAATGATTTTCAAAATATTTTTTTTTCAATCAACATCCTCTCGCTTTTCTCCGATTTTTACGGTCAAATATTATATTTTGATATTCAGATAATGTTCTTTTTATAAATCCCGTGTTGGTCCCAGGCTTATTTGAAGAATAACTGGCTGTTCCGCCAGGCAGGTCATAAAGGGAGACTGATTGGTAATATGAGTCACTACCACGTGGCTACTAGGTGGTAGAGTTCAGCATTTTCTCGTCCAGGTCTGGTACCACCGCCTTACCTATTCCTGCCGCAATAGCGTCAGTGCTTGTCGCTGTCGTGTTCCGGTTCGGAGAGTAAGGTAGCCGGTAAACTTATGCATGTGGTATTAGACCTCGCCACAAAATAGCAACGCAACATTAACATCTTTGGTGTCTATAGGCGATGGTTGACTCTTTCCGTAAGGAGACCTATCTGCTTGTTTGCTATTTTATGATATAAAAAAACTTCCCACAATGTGACTTCCCGTCCCACAAATGTGATAGGTGGCAAGTTTATCGCCAACCGGGCACTTTTCAATCCAACCGGGCACTTTTCAATCAACTTTGTGTTTATCAAAAAACTGAAAAAACATTTTTTTTAATGTGCCCAGCCTGGGAATCGAACCCGGGACTTCATGTGGTTAACGCCAACGCTGGACCACTAGACTACAGAGTATGTCTTATTTAAATATATAAAAATCAATTGCTGTTCGTTAGTCTCGCTAAAACTCGAGAACGACTGAACCGATTTGGCTAATTTTGGTTTTGAATTAATTGTTGAAGTCCAGGGAAGGTTTAAAAGGTGAGAAAATATAAAAAATAAGAGTAGTTAAAAAAGGCAGAACAACGTTTGTCAGGTCAGCTAGGCTATATATATAAAAAACGATTGCTGTTCGTTAGTCTCGCTAAAACTCGAGAACGGCCGATTTGGCTAATTTTGGTTTTAATAATGTTCATGTTAGATTTAAGTTAGGTAGTAGTTTAGGTAGAAGTAGTTCAGATTAGGTTTAAACAGTGAAAATTTAAAAAAAAAATCGAAAAGTAGACACAAAGCTGGCAGAACAACGTTTGTCTGGTCAGCATACATATATATTATACCCAATATTTGCCATGAATTAAATTAAGCTCGATTTTACTGTCACTAACTTGAATATAACTTTTCATATCGAATGTTGAAAGTGTTTGGAAGTTGGAACTATATCAACGTAAGTACTCGCCCGTTTTATGCCAGTCATTGAATTATAAGACTTTTTTTAATAATAATTTTCAAACACGTACAGGAATAAGAAATGTACGTTCCTTGTTGATAATTTTGTTGAAAGTTTGTTATTGATGTGGACTAATTTAGAGATATAGAAATTGATCCATAATTACTGAAATGAATGTTGGTGTATATAGGTAATGGAGATATTTGTACATCACGAGAAGTATTTGCTTGTTTGCTATCCTATGACATAAATGCATATCATTGTTTAATGAAACATTATATTTCTAACGAATACCTTCAAAAATTATTATAGGTACGCGTCAGTTGTTTTAAATTTTCATTGGAAGTTAAAACGAAAATATATTACAATCTGTTTGTTCAGATTGATCCTACAGTGCTTTACTACATTTTATTTGTAACAAATGACTTGCTTGATATATTATATCGTAGTATAGTAAAAAAGCAGATGTCTCTTGTGGCTATAAGAGGCAATCATTGTCTATAAAAACAAAATATGACAACATTGCCATATTTTGTGTTCTTCAAAAAAATAATTTATACATAGGTGGAGTAGATAGCATAAGCATGTTTGCAAGTGAAAAAAACCAAGAATATCCATTTAATATACTTGTCTCTTTATTAACAAGTACGCATTATGTAATTTATATCTTGGATTCTTCTATAGTTAATGCGCGAAAATGTCATGCTTTTGTTATGTTTCCCTGCTGTGTATGCGTTCTTAAAAAGGACATCTCATAGAGATAATATAGACCGTGGTCCAACAAACAAACTTTTTTAAATTAATAACAAGCTGAATTTTTGTAAAAAGATTCGTTTTGACGAGACAACCATCTTTTCTATCTTCGAAAAATCTCAAATCAAGTAACTAATAAAGATATATAAAAAAGTTTAGAGTGTCGGACTATGAAAAGTTTCCACTTTATGTGTAGAAAAAAGTTACATTATTCTTCCAAGCAGTACCTATGTAAAGGGCGAAAGATTGTCTATACAAGTCACTACCATGGTGTTTACTAGGACTCATGTCCCGCCGGGGTTAAGTCACCGGTATGTGGTATTGAAATCCCGCCACACGGTTAGCAACGCATCATTAATGTCTTTGGTATCTATATGCGATTGTTATCCTTACCTCAGGAGAATTATCTGCTTGTTTGCTAACTTATGATATTGAAAATCATGTTTCATCACTTTTTACGTACGATTTTTTTAAGCTTTTGTTATTGAAAAATAAAAAATAAATAGAAAAAATCTATTTTCGGTCGTAGTTTTTAAAGCACTCAATAATGGAATCTAACGTGGGGTTCAATTATTAAATTTTTTGTTACCTTTGTCTTTGTTTAAATTTCGAATAGAAATATGTACCAAACATAATAGCACACATGATTTCAGCATCCATCGGGATTACTTAGCCGGAACCACAGAGCACCTTGTAATATACCTAGCCGGAACACACTAACGCACTCACAAGCGTGTAAATGTCATCGTGGCGTTTGTAAAGACTTGGGGTTGTGGACGTTTTATATATATTAAGATAATAGTATCATTATATATATTAAGATAATAGTAAGCTTATAATTATGTTGACCGTATTTTTATTCATTGAAGGTCGCGGTAATAAATTTTGGAGGTTTGGGATCGTCAATTCTATGCCTTCATATTTTTACGAAGTGTTGATATGTCACATGCATAAGTTTTTAGGCTACCTTACCAAACAAACTCCATGTCACTAATACACACATAATTTATGTATTAATTTATGTAAATGTGCATATTATGCGTATGCGTCTTGCATTTCATTTGACAGAATTGAAATTTGATTCCGTTATTACTTTTGTTCTTAAAGAGTGTCGTAGAAACTGGTTCTTCCTGATCTAATCACGACAAGTTCTTTTATTTAGCCGATGCGTTGCGGTGCATATTTTTCAAAACTTTTAGTACTGGCCGGCGTAAAAATATTTTATTATATTTAGATTCCTAAATAGGCCTTTGAAAATATGAGCCCTTAATATTAAGTTTGTCCGCATCGCACTTTACGATCTCCTGATAAGAATAACAAAAGATTTTTTTTAATTAACCATAAATTGCTCTGCAATTTTTATTAAATATTTTCACTCCCCATGCAAAAATATGATAGAAGACACAGAGTGAACCAACATCTCGGTGCAACGCTAAAGAGTCAAGCCGTTTCGAAATAGCCTGGTCGTCAACGATTCGAACCGCTCTACGCTGAATGCGATCAAGAGGAAGGAGCTGATACTGAGGAGCTCCGGCCCAGAGATGAGAACAGTACTCCATGTGAGGCCAAATTTGAGCCTTATAAAGTTGAAGGCGATGGGCCGGCAAGAAATACTGTCTCGCTCTGCTGTGCACACCGAGCTTTTTGGAGGCTAGTTTAGCCTTACATTCCAAATGACCGCGAAACTGAACGTAATTCGATATGTCGACTCCCAGAATTCCGACACTAGCTGAGGCTGTCAAGAGAGTATCTCCAAATCGAGGTGACACGACAAAGGGTGTCTTTTTAGCGGAAAACAGGCAAAGCTGTGTCTTCTTGGGGTTAAAAGTGACCAGGTTTTGACGACCCCATTCCGAGACATCGGTTAGTCGATTCTCAACTTCGGACAAAAACTTGTTTCGGCACTCTTCGACGTGACCCCGAGAAATACCGCTATGGCCGGAGTATGTAGCATCGCCAGTACTGTCATCTGCATAGCAATGTATGTTGCGAATTCGCAACATATCATTGATATGCAGAAGGAACAGTGTCAGTGATAGCACGCAGCCTTGTGGAACACCAGCACTGACAGATTTAAGGTGAGAGCACGCACCGTCAACTACGACCTTGATGCTCCGATCAGCCAAAAAACTAGTGATAATTTCTCGGGAAGCCCGTTGGAAGGCAGTTTCGCCAAAAGCGCTTTGAGCCATACCCGATCAAAGGCCTTCACCATGTCCAAACTAACTGCCAATGCCTCCCCCTTGGACTCAACTGCTTCCTCCCACCGATGAGTTAGGTATACTAGAAGATCACCAGCTGAGCAACCGCGATGGAAACCGTACTGGCGGTCGCTAATCAGCTGGTGCTCTTGTAAATACTTGAGGAGCTGAGAGTTGATGATTGTTTCCAATATATGTCAACTTTACCTAGGTGTTAATTTTACTGTCCTCATAAATTCGAAGTTTGCACGCCACGACAAAGAGCACGAGCGTGAGCCTCATAAAGTTAGTAATTTTGTCACAAAAAGAAAGCATATGTGAAGAAAGAGTTACTTATTCCAAATTTAATATCGAAGCTTCTACCAAGAAACCCAGCATTTACTTTCGGCCTCATTCTAAGAAAAGAAAGAACAAAAGCTAATTGAAACTAGACGGTAGTTCTTTGGTTAGGTTTGGAACCATATTTTTAGATTTTCCCATCATCATTGTCTTGTTCTGATTTGTAAAATCAGGTCACCGATAAGCATGCAATACATCTCCTTTGCAGCTAATAACTTGTCAATAGGAGAGTCACCTACTGGAATGCTATCCTTTGATAAAGTGATAAAAACCTATTATCTATACATATAATAAAATCAAATTCAAAACTGTACATTGAATATTTTTTTAAAAGAATACTTGGGGGGTGATCTACAATCGATTTCGAAGCCAATACTATAATAGTTTTTAGGATTTTTGTCTGTTTGTCTGTTTATCTGTTTGTCTGTATGTATGTTCGGGGTAAACTCAAAAAGAATTGCATGGATTTACTTCAAATTTTTCATGAATATTACTAATAGGTCGGATCAACATATAGGCTACATATTATCACGCTATCACCTACGGGGGAGGTGCTGTGCGGAGTAAACGAAGTCCGCGCGAACGAAGTCGTGGGCAACAGCTTGTAACTTAATAATAATAAATTATATCAAGGACAGAAACGAAAAACAAATACTGTATAAATTATATTCGATTAGATAATATCGAATTACAGGTTCGTTATCTAGAAAAACGTTCACATTATGGTAATAGATCGATTTGATGTTAACGCGGAAAATATTGCCAATTTGAATAACTTTAAGTCTTACGTAATATGAATTGATACAAATCTATTGAATAACTCGAATTTATTGAAAATGTCTGGTGAAGAAAAAACAGAAAAAGGAGAAGGAAAAAGTGATATAGATTTAGATACAATTTTGGTCAACGAAGTGGGACAATTTGGACGCTATCAGATTATAAACATACTATTGGCTTCATTACCAGTTATATTTTCTGCGTTTGCGGCCGGCGAGTACATATTTACTACCGCGAGGATACCTTCAAGGTAAGTCTATGGTGTCATTTATACCACTTTATAAATCTATAGCATTTTTAGGGTTCCGTACCTAAAAGGTAAAAACGGGACCCTCCTTATTACTGAGCCTCCGCTGTCTATCTGTCAGTCTATCTGTCTGTCACCAGGCTGTATCTCATAATACGTGAGAATGCTAGAAAGCTGAAATTTCCACAAATTTTGTGTTTTCGTTACAACAAATACTAAAAACAAAAAAAAAACATATATTAATCGAATCGAACCCCATACAAAAAACGTAACTTTTAAGCATTTTTTACTCGACCTTAATAAACAGGTAGAAACTTAAATAGGGATGGTACAGAACCCATCGTGCGTGAGCCCGTCTCGCACTTGGCTAGTTTTTCTGTATTCACATCAATCTTATCATTAAAAAAAATGTCTGACTGTATATTCTGATATAATTCGAGAACGGCTTGACCGATGAAAATTTAAACTAATATTATGACGAAGAAAAAACTTTTTTTGTGTGTTTCGATTTATCTCAAAAACTACTTAATTAATTTTTTTTTACCTTGATTGATTTACCTTCAAAAAGCTACATTACCTAGGAATGACATAGAATATTTTTGCCGACTGAGCAAATAGAAGTAGCGAGTTTTAGTAATGCAAATCAAGCCGTGAGTAACTGCAACTTGGTATGAAAACACGTGATTGCGTAAATAATACGTTTTAAAAGCTTTTATACGCCAGTTCGCGCCGATAAATATTTGCATTTTGAAAATATTTTTTTGTCCTTTACAATTTTCTGTCAGTTTGTTTGTATGTCTGGGGGCCCGTTATAAATAAAAAACGCTTGACTGATCTTGGTGAAATTGGTGTATTGTTATTAGTAGTAAGAATATAGAATTACGTAAATAATTTGCTCCACAAAAAATTTTTAAGTTTCAAAGGATTTACGTACAACACAATGTTATACAGCGTGTTAGGTAAGTCGACCTAAACCTTGAAGGGGGTAACGAGGTATCTGGTTCTCATTCCAAATAAATAACAATTAAAAAATACCCTTAAATTTTAACCTAATTATTTAGAAAATTCATAATTAGTACGCACCAACACGTCCACTAAAGTAACGCACATATCGATAGATAGATAAATAGTTACATAAATAGGCAGTAATAGGCAGTATTTACGTAACTACCTATTTATCTATTTATTGATATGCGCTTTCAATTCGCGTACGTGTTGGTGCGTATGAATTATGAATTTATTGGATAAGTTAAAATTTACGGGTATGTTTTTTTTAATTTACCAGATTGCCAGATACTTTATTACCCCCTTCAAGGTTTAGGTCGACTTACCTAACAGGCAGTATATAAAATTCTCTTATCACAATGTTCGTTCCCATACCCCTACGAAACGGCTTGACCGATTATGATGACATTTCGTATGCATATTCAGTAGGTCTGAGAATTGGCTACTATTTTTTATACCCCTAAGTGATAAAAGTTGTCCACCTCTAAAAATATTTTTTTATTTTATGGATAATTTTTTTTTATGATTCAGCATTGAAAAATACATACAACTCTAAATTTTTACCCTTCTATCACCAACCCTTATTTTTTAATTAAATAATTTATATGGCAAAACAACGTTTGCCGGGTCAGCTAGTATATAAATATAAATTTGCTTAGGGGGCGTCCACAAATTACGTGAGATGTTTAAGGAGGAGAGGGGGTTGAGTCAAATCTCATGTAATCTTACGTTGGAGAGAGGGGGGGGTCTCGTCAAATATCATGCAATTTTTTTCTGATTTAAACAAAAAAAATATACTATTTTGGTCGATTATCCAGATTGTAATATGATTAAGATCATTCACTAATTAGTTCGAAAGAAAATAATTTCATTTATACTTCGACGTTATACAGTCTTAACTAGTCGTAAATAAAAGCATGAAGCAATTTTTTTTTCGTTGTACAATAACCATCCAACGCGTTTACATATTATTTAAGAAACCCATATTTTGAAAAATCTCACGTGAGATTCAGGGATGGGGCAGCGGGTTGAATAAAATCTCACGACATCTCACCGGGAGGGGAGGGAGGGTCAGAAAATTTAAAAAACACCTCACGTAATTTATGTACGCCCCCTTACCCTCCAAACCCGAGCATTGCGGCAGGAATAAATAAGGCGGTGGTACCAAATACTCGGGCAGGACGTAGCGGAACTCTTCAATAGTATTCTATCACTTAGTAGTCACGGTGGTAGTGACACGTGTAGCCAATTAGTTGCTTTTTACGACTTGCCTAGAAAAACGGCAGTTGGTTAGTTAAAAAATGAATAGCTTCTATCACTCCTATTCATGTGGCCTCTGACTCCTACTAATAAAATCATATACTTATTTTACGTAAAAATTATATATTTTATTTTTATTTCGAAATAAATATTCGTTTTACGAGTCACTGCTATCAATTTTATCCTTTTGAAATATTTTGTTTGTCTGTATGTCCCGACATAACTCAAGAATTGCTTGACCGATCTAAATGATATTAGTTCTGGTATTCGTAGGAAGAGCATGGGAATGCGTTGAATCTATACGTTATAATACACATATATACATACAAATATTCACAACAGATCCTTTAGGGGTAAGCAGAGAAAGCCAAGTGCCACATTATGTCACATCCGTAGCAGATTTGTCTTGTTCCACCTTGTTCATTACTTTCTTAATATAAACTCTTCGGTTGCGGAGACTTGAAACTACCCCTGGATAGGGTGAGCCTAACCTAATAGTATAATATAATCTATAGATCTCCTGATCCGGATCTAGCCATGTGCTCTATTATATATATATATATATATATATATATATATATATATATATATATATATATATATATATATATATTATTATTATTATTATATATTATTAAACTCCCCCCCCCCCCCCCCCCGCAATATTAAATATATTATCAAATTTCCCCCCATCAAACACTGTCAAACAATAAGAATTAATATTGTAAACTAAAGAAGAAAGAGTTAATTTCATTTTAATTATAAAGCACTTGTACTGGTTTCGCTACATACATTTTCTTCCAGATTATTTAAAGTCTACCGGTTTCGCGTATTAACGCATCTTCAGGACTTATAGCTAAACAAGAACCAGAACAAGTGTTTTATACACCAAGTGCCGACGATTAATAGTATAGAACATAAGGAAGAGTTAAGTTTCTATGATAGAAAAAAAACGGCCAAGTGCGATTCGGACTCACGCATGAAGGGTTCCGTACCATCACAGCAAAAACTACGAAAAAAACACGTTTATTATATGGGGACCCCCCTTAATATTTTCATTTTTTTATTTTAGGTATTTGTTGTTATAGCGGCAACTTAAATACATAATTTGTGAAAATTTCAGCTTTCTAGCTATCACGGTTTATGAGATACAGCCTGGTGACAGGCAGAGAGCGGAGGCTTAGTAATAGGGTCCCGTTTTACCTTTTAGGTATGGAATCCTAAAAACGATCTTGATGAGAAATACTGAGACTACGAGTGCAAAATTTTAAAATTGCAGGTGTCTTATACCACAATGCGACGGTCCAAATCCAGAATTCGCTCCATATTGGATCTTAAATGCGATACCAGGGACCAGCGTAGACAACTTCGAAAATTGTGAACGATTTGCCGACAGCTTGGCTCCAAGTAACAGCACTGGCACGTGTCCGGCAGACTTGTTCGACAGGAATCGGAGAGAAGAATGTGAAGACTATGTGTATGAGAATACTCTTAGCGTAGTGTACGATG
Organism: Apodemia mormo; assembly: GCA_036924255.1. NCBI lineage: Eukaryota > Metazoa > Arthropoda > Insecta > Lepidoptera > Riodinidae > Apodemia > Apodemia mormo. The sequence continues at coordinate 827,011 of JAUPFN010000013.1, forward strand.
TACGGATCATCTTTATACATATTTTATGTAATGTTTAGTTAAAACTGGACACTTGCACTGTTTCACAATTCAAATACCATAATGTATTTGTAGGAAGTGGGTAAGACACAATGAATAAAATGCGGATATGGTGATATAACAGGTCTTTATATTTTGATCAAAATAACATTAGATCACTATTAAAGCTTTCCATTCTTAATTACGAGTACTCTTTAACAATTCCAACCATAAGTAACTTAATTATTACAAATAAATCATAATTTAAGCAAAGGATAGTCAGTTATAAATTATACTGAGACTAATTTATAACAATAATTAATTTATTTGCACAAATTAATTATCCAGGAGTCAAGGATAAGCACTAGCAAGATTCATCAAGTGTACCGAACCACGCCAGAGCCAAGACTGCCTTAACAGCGGGCGCTCAGAGCCTTTTATACAGGTTGAGTAAAACAAGTTGAGTAGTAGGGATATCGAACGATGCACTCGGTGGCTTAGGCGGTGCACCTGTTGTTTACAATATTCTTGCATTTGATGACGCGGACGCCGTCATATTTATAATTAATAACTAGTCAATCGGTTTCACATTCTACTGTATCATTAGGCTAGAAGTTAAACAACTAAATTATAGCCCTAATGGAACATAAAATGGGAAACAGAGAAATAGCATTAGCTATTTAATAAATAACAAATATATGGTGTATGAATTATGAAGCAGTACAAGAGTATAATTTAAAATAAGCAGTATGGGGGAGTGTTACCAAGAGCCGAGGATAGACTGAATAAATTAGAAAAGTCCTCGCCTCATTGGTCTAATAGTACGAGCCTAGGTAGAAATGCCTGGATTCCAAACCTATTTATGACCAATCATTATCAATATCTTTATCTGTAAAAAATCGGACAGGTGCGAGACGCACTCGCTCATCGGAGGATTCGTATAAACTTAGTGGTACATATTATAAATAGTTCAGGAATCGAGTCTCGCAGTTTTTCCGAGATTTTCCTGAAATTCAGTTTCTAAGATATTCCCCGTATTGGTCCCGGGCTCCTTTGAAGAATAGACCAACTGCCGTTCTGCCAGGCAGGTCGCAAAAGGCGACCGATTGGCTATACAAGTCATTACCATTGTGGCTACTAGGTGGTAGAGTTCTGCACTGTATCACCCGAATCTGACACCACTGCCTTACCTATTCCTGCCGCAATAGTGCCAGTGCTTGTCACTGTCGTGTTCCGGTTTAGAGGTAAACTTATGCACGTGGCATTAGATCTCACCACAAGATAGCAACGCATAATTAACATCTTTGGTATCCATAGGCGATGGTTGACTCTTCCCACAAGGAGACCCATCTGCTTATTTGTTATCTTATGACATAAAAAAAATCCAAGACATACGTACTTAAAAATAATAAATAACTGGACAAATTACACGAGTTGATCTGACCACAAAGTAAGCAAATTACATATATGGTGTAGTATGGGTGTCAGTCAACAATACTAATACATAGAATTACATATATAAATACTCTAATACATCTAATAAACACCCAAACCCGGAAATACAAACATCTGTGCTCATCACACAAATGCCTGTCTCTGCCGGGAATCGAACCCGGACCCCATTGATTGAGTAGTCAGGGTCGCTAACCACTCGACTAACGGGGCGGCGGTACCAACTTGAAGTAAAATACTATATTTTATGATTATAAATGTATAGTTTACAGATTTTTCTAATTCTAATGGTCAACGGAAAGTACTTATATAAATTCTCTATAAATTTTAATTTTCTTCAAAGTGTCGAATTTTTATGTTAATTTAGAAGTTTGATGATTTCAAAGCTGTAGGCTATAAAGTTTTATTCTTATCTCGATACCTTCATGCACTCCCGAGATGCAGGGTCTTGAGAGACAGACGAACAGACTGCCAAACAACAAAGTGCTCCATTTTTCCTTTTGAGGCACGGAACCCTAAAATGTTACCTAACCCAATGGTCACATCATATGCTGTATTTTTGTTTACCCATTCGTAGTATGAGCGTGAAGATATTTTATTTGTTTAATAAAATAAAATTACAAGTGTATTTTTATTAAATTAATATTTATTGATGAACTTTTAAGACAATACAATTTTTGTTAATATTAGTGTTGTTACCATCATAACTGTTAAGTTTTACGTTACGTTAGTAGTGTATACAATTGCTTCCTTATGGATGTTATTGATTTTGTTCCGGTTTTCGAAAATCTAATTTTTACCAGATCTTCGCCGTTGTGGTCCTAGGAACATTTCCCAACTCTTTCTACGATGACTTCAGTATTGTTTCATGGATGAGTGTGTGTGCGTGTTGTGTCTGTGTTGTGTAAATATCTATTAACTTTTGAACGGCTGGACTTATCGAAACATACTCGATTGATTCGACTGGGTTACGCCAACCTTAGATTTCCTGAAAATCAGAACCAATTTGGCTCAGAAAATTTTAAAAATTTTAAAAGGGATCTTAAAAAAATTTAGACAAACAATCACCTGTGTCGTATATTCTCGTTTTGAAAATACTTCCTTCGAAGCCTTAGCCCGTATTGGAAAACTTGGAGTCGATATATCGAGCGACATGTAGTTCCGAAGTCACTTGGAAAGCAAGGCTATATTAGTCTCTAAAAAGCTGGGTGTTCTTAGCAGGGCCGGTAATTCTTCACACCGGCCTATCGCCCGCTGCTCTAAAAGGCGCAAATCCGGCCTCATATGGAGTACTACTTTCATTTATGGGCTCTTCTGTACCAGCTCCTTCCTTTTGATCGCATTCAACGTAGAGAGGCTCGAATCGTCGATGACAGGACTGTTTTAAATTGACTTGATTCTTTGGCTTTACGTAGAGATTTGGCATCACTCTGCACCTTTTATCGGCTCTATCCTGGGAATGTTCTGAGGAACTGGTATGACTGAGGATTAAGTCTTGCCGCCGAATTTCACCATTGGACATCGCGACAAAATTCAAAGTTTCATCCTCAACATCTCGATCCCTGGAAATCCACAACTGTGCGATTCTTTAAGCATTTTTGCCCCGCACTATTCCTATGTGGAACGTCTTCCTTTTTCCTCATTCTTGAAAGGCTAGCAATTTTACTTGTCTGTTTGTCTTCTATGAAAAAAAACTCATTCAAATATTAAAATTATGTTGTTTACAACAAAATAATAACTTTCAGACTTGTTATACAGATTGATTTCAAAATCTGATCAGCTGTTCTAATTAAAAAACTGCGTTAATACTATAAATTGCACCAAAATCGATTCATTTATTTGGGAATTATCAATGACGAAAGTTTTTGAAAAAAGTGTTTTCTTGACATTATTTTGACATTTTTAACCAATCTATTTTGCAGCTAAGGCATCATTTCAGAGCTCAAAAATTGTTTTCAGTCCCACCCAAAAGATCAAAATCGATAATCATTTTAAAATATACAGCCTTCTAAAAATAAAAATGTGGTTATTTTAGATTTTTAAACTCTGAAAAAATCTGTGCTTTGGTATTGTTTTGCTTCTTTGGGAAGGGAAGGCCTGCGGATCAACGAGATTACAGACATTTTCTTTTTAAATTAACCGCTCCGCTGGTCGAGTGGTTAACGAAACTAATCACGAATAGATGGGGCTCAGGTTCGATTCCTAACAGATGTTTGTGTGATGAGCATAGATGTTTGTATTTCAGGGTTTGGGTGTTTATTATGTATGTTGCAGCATTTATATATATATAATTCTATGTATTAGTATCGTTGACTATAACGCTAGCAAATAATTAATTTGTTTACTTCGGGGTTACATAAATTCGTGTAATTTGTTGACCGATTCGAAACGCTAAAAACTATGAACTTATTAACTTATTATAAATATGCATATAGTTCAATATGGCGTGTGAGGAATGGCGTCGCTCCTTGATCGGCACCATCCGGACCATCGGTACGCTGCTGGTGCTTCCAATCACAGGCTACATTTCGGACCGCTGGGGACGGCGAGTGGCCCTCACGTTGAACGCTTTTAACACCGGATGGATCGGCTTGGTTAGATCATTCGTCAATTCCTACGAATGGTTCCTTATCCTTGAAGTCCTGGAGTCTACTATTGGTGCCGGAGCGTATTCCTCTTGTTATATATTAGGTAAGCTATATTTAACTTTACGTCTGTATTAATATTGTTATGAGAAATCTCTTGTGTTTTTGTATTTGTCTTTGTATTTTATAAACTCAAAAGTGAATGGACCGATTTTTAAAAATTTTCCTACCATTAGAAAGCTATGCTATCCAGAAATGGCATAGGCTACTTTTTTACCTAACTCAGCAAAATAAATTTTGGGTCATGCGAACAAAGTTACTTTTTTTTCTCGGGTAGTTGTCTAACTAACAACACGTTTTTAAATAGCTCTTGAATTATTTATTTAATTAAAATATTATTAATGCTGAATTTAGTGTGAATATTTTCTTCATTTAACCTAAAATCAATTAGCAAACAATATAATAGTTATTTACAGTACCTGGATTTAATTACTTAATGTGAAAATTCCACTTTAGCTACTGTCTTTCTCTTAATCACTTTTCACAATAATACAATATGACAAGCAGAAAAAATATTCCTGTAGCAGAGGTTAATGATGTCATCAAGGGTCTTGAGGACTCATTTCAGCAACGCATGAAGGATTTTGAAGAACGACTCAACAGAAGTGGTCCTGTGCCTGATCTTAAACAATTAGCTGCAGATTTCCAGATATTTAAGGAATCCTTTAATTCAGAGTTGGAGGTAATTAAGAGTCAAATTGATTCACTTATACAGATAACCGATGAGCTGGATCACAGAAGTCGCAGGAAATTTCTGCTGTTTCGTGGAGTTGAAGAACAGCCATCTGATAACTCCACAGAAGTGGTCCTTGGAATCATAAATTCAACTTTACGAATCAGCAATGTTCAAAATAATAACATAAAGTCATGCTTCCGTCTTGGAAAAGCAGGTGATGAGAAGACACGGCCTCTACTTGTAAAATTTGATAGTTATAGCCTGCGATCTGATATCTGGCAGGCTAAAAAATTTCTGAAGGGGTCTGCTATCTCATTGTCGGAATTTTTGACACCTCGACGAAGAGAAATTTTCAAAGAAGCTCGTAGTATATATGGCATTAAATCTTGCTGGAGCCATGATGGAAATATTTTTGTGAAACTACCACAAGGCGATAAAATTAAATTATCTTCACTTCATCAACTGCATGAACTTCCAGCAAAGGTTCAGAGTACACCTGGGGAGGACATCTCTGGAATTAAACTGAAGCCCAAATCAAAGTCTCAACGACGTGGTATGCCTTCCAAATAATTATATTATTAGGCACTTTTCTTAAATCTCGCTGCCATGTATTTTCGCCATAAATATAATAATCTTTTGTAATATTCAGTAGTCACATTTGCTGCTTCAACTTTGCAAATAATGCCTAGCTATAAAAACTCATTCTCTCTCATCTATTAATGCTGTTCATTTAAATGTCACTAATTTAAATTTTTTCCTGCAATATTCATATAATAAAGTCATAGATGAGCAAGCTTTATAATATAAAATGTAGTATATGCTTGATTTAGTTGATAGCTGACATAATATGAATACTTATCGCTTTACACTTCTGCACTCACGTGGTATGGTATATTTCACTATCTACCTTTGTTTTTAATATCAGTTCGTAATATAATAATTTGGTTTTACGGTATGTAATTATTTAATATTAACTAATTTAACTATGTCACATGTTGATCGAAACTCAGAAGTCAAAGTCAAGTTTCAATATGACAGCTGTCAGGGTTTAGCTTGACACGGTAACTGCTAACGTTGTTATTTCATTCAGCCTAACTTATTCTCGCTTTCTATATATGTGTTACCATGCTTATAAAGTTAAAGCTTAATACTAACATTTTTTTTTCCATTTCTTTTTTTATATTTAAAATAATCTTGTAGTTATGCAACCTGCTGTTTTTGTTAATTACTTAAGTTTTTTTTTGTGTTGTCAGTAAATTACTAGTTAATTTGTGCAGTAGCTTTAGTCATGTAAATTATTATTATTATTATTATTTATTATTATTATTATTTTAATTTTTATTTTCTATATTGAAATACCATATTTATACAAGTTATACATTTATATATACATATATTTTATAATACAGTATAATTATCAGTTATTAGTACCTGTTTGCAATATGAGTGATTCTGAACCGTACTACTCTTTAGAATCAACATCACTCTCATCGTATGATTCTTTTGATGATACATCACTGGGTGACGCATTACATAACATGTTTTTCCAGTATCGGAGGGATTTTAATATTTGTCATATAAATGCGCAAAGCATCCCGGCTCATTATTCGGAACTTCTAGCGACTTTTAATAGCCCCTTCATAAGTGCCGTCCTTGTATCTGAAACCTTTTTAAAACCATCCTTGCCTTCATCTCTTTATTCTATGCCTAATTTCACACTAATCCGTAATGACAGAATCGGCAAGGGTGGTGGTGGTGTAGCCATTTACCTACGTAGTGATCTACAATATAAAGTTATAGCTCAATCACCTGCATTGTATAGTAGATCCTACGAATACATTCTTTTGGAAATAATTGTGGGACAATCACTATTTTTACTTGGAGTTGTGTATGCTCCTCCACTGACTGACTACTTCGAACACTTCGAAAAGCTTTTAGAATCATATACACCCCAATATGACCATTGTGTTGTGATGGGTGACTTTAATACTTGCCTTTTAAAAGACAATAAGCGAGCTCGTACTCTTATGCAGTTAACAACATCGTGTAACTTACAGATACTGCCACTCAATGCGACTTATCACACTAATGACTGCCACTCTTTATTAGATGTCATAATTACATCTAAAAGTGATCGTATTTGCCACAGTGGACAGCTTGCAGCACCTGGTTTTTCACACCATGACCTGATATTTTCATCTTATAAATTAAGAACTCAAAAAAATAAATGTAAAATATTTATGCAGCGTAACTTTAATAAAATAGATAAATCAAAACTACTTTCAGATGCCGCAAAAATAGATTGGTCCCAACTTGATTTACGGAATAGTGTAGACGATAAAGTTGCGTGTTTTACTAATCTCATAATGGAGCTATACGACAAACATGCTCCTCTGCGACCTGTTCGAATGAAACATCCCCCTGCACCTTGGATGAATGACCATATTCGCAATTTGATGGCTCGTCGGGACCGTTTGAAGCGTAAATTCAATAAGCATCGCTCTCCAGAGCTTTGGGATGCCTTCAAATTAGCAAGAAATCGCTGTAATCAAATGGTAAGAAATGCTAAACGCCGCCACATTCTTTCGAATATTGAATATTCCTCTCCCACAAATATGTGGAAATTTCTTCGTTCTCTGGGTATTGGGAAGTTGCAGACTGAATTGCCTTGCCATTTAAATATTAATATTCTAAATACACAGTTTTCTATTCCATCTCACAAAATTGATCCATACCTTAAACAAAATACGCTCCATGATATAAAGCTGTCTGGTGTTAAACATAGTACGCCTTTCACATTTGAACCAGTTCCTGAAAGCCTTGTTAGCAAGATTATACTCAACACATCCACCAAATCTGTTGGTTACGACGGATTAGGCAGAGTCATGATTCTACCAATACTTGACGTGATTTTACCCCACATCACTGATATCATTAACTTGTCATTATCCTCTGGTGAATTTCCGATCTCATGGAGTAAGGCTTTTATAACCCCAATACCCAAGAAAAATAATCCCACAGATCCTTCCCATTTTAGACCTATATCTATTTTACCTTACCTCTCAAAAATTTTAGAACGCATTGTTTACATTCAATTTTCTGATTTTCTTTCAACACATGGCCTGCTAAATAATTTTCAGTCAGGCTTTCGCCCATGTCATAGTACGACAACGGCTCTCATAAAAATCACTGATGATATACGGTGGGCCATGGATGAAAGACAGATCACGCTTCTTACTCTTCTTGATTTCAGCAATGCGTTCAATTGTGTGGACCATGATATTTTAATTGCTATTCTTCGTTCCTTAAATTTATGTCAATCGGCAACGGCCTGGTTCACGTCGTATCTTAGTGGGCGTCAACAACAAACGCGGACTCATGAAATGCAGTCGGACTGGTGTGATGTTGTTAGCGGTGTTCCGCAAGGCGGTGTGTTATCCCCCTTACTTTTTTCGGTTTTTATAAATGCAGTCACTTCTCATATACAGCATTGTTCCTACCATTTGTATGCAGACGATTTGCAGCTTTATCTGTCGTTTAAGCCGAATGACCTAGATAAAGGCATCGCAAATATGAACGCTGATTTAGATGCAGTTTGCACTTGGGCAAAAAACTATGGACTTATGTTGAATCCCGATAAGACGCAGGTAATGTTAATTGGGCGTGATAGATATCTGGCACAATTTGATTTGGAGACACTCTCCCCTGTGACTCTCAACGGTAAAAGTCTCTCCTACCGTACGTCCGTAAAAAACTTAGGTATTTATATGACCAACAGCTTATCGTGGTCGCTTCAAGTAAGTGAACTTAGTCGTAAACTTTTTGCATCTATGCATGCACTAAAACGTCTACAAAACTTTCTACCTTTAAAAACTAAAATTACACTAGTTAATGCACTGTTGTTGCCTATCCTTGATTACGCGGATATTTGTTACACTGATATAACCGATGAATTGTTAAATAAACTTGATCGGCTGCTTAATTTATGCATACGATATATTTTCGGACTGCGTAAATATGACCATGTCACTCATTTTCGGTCGGAATTGAAGTGGTTGAATATTCGTTTTCGGCGTGACATTCACGTTTTATCATGTTTATTTAACATTCTGAAGAATCCATCATTTCCAGTATATCTAAAAGAACGTTTTGCATACATTTCAAATCAGGGTAGGCTTCAGCGGTCATTTCACTCAAGTACGCTGATGTATCCGGACCACAATACGGCAACATATTTTAATTCCTTCACTGTTACTGCGATAAGATTATGGAATGATCTTCCCTCTAAGATGCGTGAATCATCAACACTATCAATTTTTAAAACTGCGGTATATGATCACTTATTAAAACGTCAGAATTCTTAATTATTGTATATGTGTGTATTTTATATTATGTTTATGTAATTAAATATTATGAAAATGTATCTATAATTTACTATTGAGTATTGATGTATGTATATTTCTCTATGTAAGTAGTCAACCTATATTTATTTATAGTATTAATTGTTTGTATTATTTATACTGAGCTTTCTTAAAATGTTTATATGACTCTTGTAGAATATTCTTAATAATAGGTTAGTTATGATAAATTAGTATCTAGTATTAAGTTTTGTTAATAGCTCATAATTAATTTATTATGCACTACCCAAGTTTTTTCTCTCAGCATTACGGAAGGCAAACTGTGAGAAAATGCTTAATAGCATTAAGTTACGCCTTTGTACCATTATGTGCAATAAAGTGTTTAAATAAATAAATAAAGTTACCACAAGCTAGCCTATATCGTGCGCTGGAATATAATGAATAATAATGATAAATATTCACGGGACAAATTATACTTACTGATCTAATCCTAAATAAGTAAATTATTAGCTTGTGTTATGGGTGTTAGTCAACGATACTAATACATGAAATTACATATGTAAATACTATTATGTACATAATAAACACCCAAACTCAGAAATACAAACATCTATGTCCATCACACAAATGCTTGACCCCGTCGGAAATTGAAACAGAGCCCCCTCGATTGCGTAATCAGGGTCGCTAACCACTCCACCAACGGAGCGGTCACATGGACACTGGAATAGATGTAATATTTATTTATTTTGTAATTTGAACACAATAAAAGGGAGGGAAGCAAAAGGCGCATTTTTTTGAGACTGCATGTATGTAAAACAATTTCGAATACGTTCACCAAGCGTGATATAAGCCTAAAAAGATGATAACACGACAAAATTTGAATTGGCAACAGGCGTTAAACAGGACAATGATTAAGTTCGACCAAGTCGATGCGAAACACGTTTTCGAGCGAGCCGTATTATATATGACTTAGAGTTGTTATTATTCTATGATATATGACACATTCTGATAAGGTAGGCGTCTCTTGTTTTCATTTTGCAAACCTATGATGGCGTCGGTTTATTTTTTCGATTCTATTTCGATTGTAACGTCCAAACAATTGTTTGTTTACCCCTTTTTTGGATGCGTTTTTTGCTAATGTATTGGAAGTTTTCTTTTTTCAAAATGTTTGATTCCCTAGTGTTTTTACCACCGTCTAAAATGTTAACTTTACAGTAGTATAGCGGATAGATATAAGCTCTAATTTTTATCATAAGCTTATGTTAATACTGGTTGACCTGCTCAGCTTTGCCCACGAAAAAAGTAACCGCTCATCGATATAATCTTTTATACACATACGCTTCCGTCCCTACGTCAAATGTCCCGTAAAGGTTGATTTAAAAAATAGCTATCTTCTTATCTAATTTCATCAAAATCGATTAGGCAGTTAAGCCACAAAAGCATAACAGGCAAATTATACAGAAGAAATGAATTTATTATTATTGCCGGCATTATTATTATCAAATATTGGTAATCTAAGATGGTATTTTTTATGTCTCCTGATGGTAAGAGTCAACCATCGCCTATAGACACTAAAGAGGTTAATGGTGCGTTGCTATCTTGTGGCGAAGTCTAATGCCACATGCATAAGTTTACTGGCTACCTTACCCTCCAAACCGGAACACGACAGTGACAAGCACTGACGCTGCTGCGGCAGGAATAGGTAAGGCGGTGGTACCAGATCCGGGCGAGACAATGGAGAACTCTACCACATAGTAGCCACGATGGTAGTGATTCGCATAGCCAATCGATCGCCTTTACGACCTGCCTGGCAGAACGGCAGTTGGTCTATTCTTCAAAAGAGCCCGAGACTAACACGGGGAAAAGAAAAAGAAAGAGGGTTTGAGTTTTACGAAGATAAGAATGGCGACCTAGGTTATATTTATACCAAACCTAATATTTAGGTTATTTGCATGTTTTTTTTTATCAGTTACTCCTATAGCATAGGATAACAAGCAAGGCTCTCTAGATGGTAAAAGAAACCATCGCCTATAGACAACAATGATGTTAATGGTGGGTTGCTATTCATGTACTGGTTTTGCAATGCCACATGCATAAGTATATTTGGCTATCTTAAACCGAAACACGACAGTGACAGGCATTGTTTCTATTGCGATAGCAATAGTTAAGGCGGTGGAAGTAACTATTTAGTAATCTGTGGCGGTGGTATCAGACCCGAGCGCGACAATGCACCGCGACAGCTCCACCACCTAGTAGCGACAATGGTAGTAGCCAATCGGTCGCCTTTTACGACCTGCCTGGTAGAATGGCAGTTGGTCTATACTTAATTCAAAAGGAACCCGGAACAACACGGGTTGACAAAAAAGTTATTGAATTTTTTTAAGGTATCCCCGTAAATTAAATTATAGTCGAAGTTTGGAGTATTGTGGGTAATTATACCACCGTATCCTTTGTATAAGCACGTACAGATGCTTCTCCCGATTATGAAAAGAACCAGGCGGTAGTTATTATATACTGTGAATTATCAATAAAATGCGGCCTTTTTTGAAGATATACCACCGCCCATTCTCCCAGGTAGTTCGTAAAAGGTGACCGTTTGGCTACACAATTCACCACTAATGTGATTATTAAGAGGCAAAAGTCTATAACGTCTAGCTAGGCTCTAATATCAATCACCTCCTCACCTATTTCTGCCGCAACAGCGTTAGTGTTTGTTACTACCGCGTTCCAGTTTAGAAGATAAGGTAGCTGTTAAGCTTGTGCATGTAGCGTTAATACTCTGACACAAAAATAGCAACAAACCATTAACATCTTTGTCGTCTATAGGCGATCGTATCTCTTTACATCAGGAGAATCATCTACTTGTTTCCTATCTTGTGATAACTAATAGGTTCAAACTGCCTATTTCAGAAAAATACATTAATCTATTTATTTCTACATATATTCTATTTTTAATGATTATTCTTTTTATTATTGTGATTATTAATCTATTTATTTACTTTACAGTGACTGAATTGGTTGGACCAAAATATCGCGTCATAGTTGGTGCTACGATGTCCACGATGTTTGCACTAGGACAAGTTATTTTAGGATTCATAGCCTGGGGAGTCCAGCCGTGGCGGACTCTCACCCAAGTCCTATATGCTCCTCAACTGCTAGTAGTCTCTTACTTCTGGATCCTATCAGAATCCGTTAGATGGCTTATGAGCAAAGGGCGTTATGAAGAATCTGAAGCTATCCTAAAAAAAGTGGCTACAAAAAATAGGAAAGAACTATCAGAAAAGTCTTTGGAGGCACTAAGAGCTAACGCAGAGGCTCAAAAAACTAAGGAAGTAGTTAAAGAGCCGTGGCTTGTAGTTCTAGTATTCAAATCAAAGCCTGTTTTATTTAGGTGTATAGTGTCTCCTATTTGGTGGATCACAAATACTTTAGTCTACTATGGAATGTCTATTAATGCTGTGAATTTGTCTGGAAATCGATACTTGAATTACATAGCAGTAGCCGCGGTAGAGATTCCTGGCTATTGGACTGCCATTTTACTGCTAGACCGTATTGGAAGGAAGCCGGTACTGGTTGCTGGTTACTGGTTGTGTGCGGCTTGTCAGTTTTTATTTGCTTTTATGCCTGAAGGTAAGTTAATGAGTAGTATTGTATTTGTAGCTATAGTATATTATTCAATGTAGCCTAGGATATTTTTTTACTTTAATATTCCCGTATATATTCTCCAGTGCCTGGCCTCTTTTAAAGAATAGATCAAAAAAAAATTTGCAAGGCATCTCGCAAATGTCGAGAAAATTGTCACCACCATTGTGACTGTTTTCTAGGTGTTTGAGTTTTATAACGCCTTACTGGGGTTTAGTATTACCGCCTTACTTATTCCCGCTAAAATAGCATTTGTGCTAGTCAGTTTTAAGTTCATTGCAATAGAAAGATAGCTGGTAAACTTATGTGAATGACAAATGTTGGAAAATTTAAAACAACACGCCGCTAACACTCATATAAAAAATAATAAAATTGGTTAGACATGTAGAGAACGATTAATAATAGGAATTGTTTCGTGGATTTATGGAATGTGTAAGGAAAGGTCTGCTGAAAATCGAAACCATAGATTTGAAAAGATATCAGCGTCTATAACGGAGAGTAGTCTTTGAAATTATCATGAAGTAGTCGTGCGTTTATCTGCTTATATCATCAAACGCCAAATTATTATTAATCTGGTCAGACCATTTCGTGACGGGGGCACTAGGTATATTATATTTCAATAAAAACAACCATAACTTGAAATGAACGGCAGGCATCACGAAGTGGTCTATTCTTTGATTTAACTACATGTGAAAAGTGAAATTAATTAAATTTGCTATTTTCCGCGAACTGTTCTATGTGGCCTCCGCGATGGCACCAAAAGAAATACGTCGGTTTAATAAATGGATGAAATTCATCGATAGTCCGGACGAAAAAGAAGACCCCAGCGACACAATTATACACCCACATCCAGCACACTTTCACTCACGTTGGCAGCAAGCACAAAAGCACACAATTTATCTGAGTGCGTAAAGACGCCGGTAGCACGTCTTTCTTTTCGGTGACATCAGGGAGCTCATCATAGAAAAGTTCGTAGAGAATAGTAAATTTAATTAAATTTCATCCTTTAACAACTACCATCTCTCTTTTTTGATATTGTTATAACGTATCTTCACTCCCGTATCCCCGTAGATGTAGGTAGAAGTACAAAATGTGCATCCATGATTAGCCGAAGATACTTAAGTCCCGCAATGTGATAGGTGGCCAGCATATGGTCAACCGGCACTTTTCGATTCCCGGGCATCATTGCTTTTATCAGAAAACTGAAAAAACACATTTTTGATTTGATTTGGTCCACAGAGGCGACAACTATCATATTATTATTAACTTTAATAACTATACAGATTTTGCGCTTCCAGGATTTGACGGTCTGTCGCTAGCAGTGTATCTGATTGGCAAGTACGCGATCGCGATGGTGATGACTTCGGTGTACGTGTACACGGCGGAGCTGTTTCCTACCAAGTACCGTCATAGCCTGTTCGCGTTCGCCTCAATGGTGGGCCGCTTGGGCTCCATCACTGCTCCGCTGACTCCCGCACTTGTAAGTTAATTTTAAATAAATAGAAATTTCTTTATGTAGATGTGCAAACCTAAAGAAAACGAATTTTTAATTATTTCAAACCATTATTGCAATACATTTTTGTGTTTCAATAAAACAGAAAAAGTATCATCACAGTCCTTTCCCTTGCGGAGTAGCCAGAGTAAACAGAACGTCTACAGACTTTCCAGTTCTCAACGATTCACCGGTTTGTCAGTTGGCGAGATGAGTGGTGATCCCATCACAGTATTTTACTGACCTGATAACGATTGCCGACTATTTTTAATGATAACCGGGACCAACAGCTTAACGTACTTATCCGAGGCATGGTAGTGGTAACACAGCATCCTGCCTCATTCCCAGCTACTAAGGCTTTGTATTTTCGAGAAAAACCCAACAAAACCTCAATTTATTTATTTAAATTTTGCGAGGTAGACTTAATGTTCAAGAGCATGCTGTACCAGTCAATCGCAAAATAATTCGCAAGGAATAGAAGGCGCAAGGGGCGCACATACAAAGAAGAAAAAAAAAATAGGAACTTACACAATTAAGTATATTAAACACATATATTACATGAAACCATAACTTACACAATTAAAAACACATAGTTTAAAAAATTTATATTTATATGTAAAGAAATATACATATTGAATTTACATGAATACAAATATTTAAATATATAAGAATAAATACATACATATACTCATAACTATGGAGCAATATATACTGATATACATAGGCACTAATATATCATATATAAATACTCTTATGTCTTCGTACCACAGCAGCAAATGCATAAGTAAAATTGTGTAAGTATATAAGCGTTCAATCAGATAAAGATTTTTGACTTGCCATTTAAAAGAATACCTTGAATCTGCCCTCCCAACATCAGCAGGGAGTGCATTTCAGTCTTATAGCCTTATAGACAAACGAACTTGAGAGTAAATCTGTACAACAAAGGTGACATAGAGTGTGAGATCATTGTTAGATCGAAGATTAAGATTATGTGAAGTGAGTTGATATTGAAAATATGAATTAAAATACGTCGGTAATGATGGATCGTATAAAAAAGAAAATAGCGTATATAATAACCTCACATGTC
This sequence comes from Apodemia mormo, assembly GCA_036924255.1. NCBI lineage: Eukaryota > Metazoa > Arthropoda > Insecta > Lepidoptera > Riodinidae > Apodemia > Apodemia mormo. The sequence continues at coordinate 842,360 of JAUPFN010000013.1, forward strand.
GTCTTTGATGGATAGTTAGCCACTTAAGCTTAGAACGGAAAAAAGATATGTGGTCATATTTCCTCAAACTAAAGATGAAACCGATACAATTAATTTAGATATGATCCAATTTATTAGGAAGTAATATTAATAATATTGCCTGTCCTCGGGGATCAAACCCGGGGACTTCGTGATCTGAGGCTAACCCCTAGACCACACACCCTAGGGCAGTCACATAACACAGAAAACAGAAACAAACCGAAAAAAAATAAAAAAAGGAAATAAGGCTGTTGCGCAAAATAAAATCCAAACGCAATTTAAGATTTAGCAAGAATTAATTAACTAATTCCTAGTTATGAAATTAAAAAATATTTTAGACCCGAGTTCACCAACAGATTTTAATTTTAATCGGATGATTAAGTTTTAAACGGCGTTTAAAAATTTATTTACTTTATTTCATCATAGTTAAAATTTTGATTATTCGTCTTAATCGACTGCTTAACTTTAAACGTTACCAACTTTTTTCGAGGTTTCCGGCTACTGGGACCGCATTAACTGGAACCGCGGTCCCAGTTGCCGGATTGATTTAATTTTAATATTTTTCTTCCGGTCACTCGGACCACGCATATATTAATTTAAAAATCTATTATTCAATCCAGATCTAGTACAGTCAAACGAAAAAAATGTTTAACGTAAAATTAAAAAAAAACTCTTCGATTCATAAATATAATTTATTTACATAACTTCAATAAAAGCACAATTTTTGTTATTTTGTATTAAACACGCAAAACATGCTAAAATATTTAACAATTTAAAACAATTTACAATAATTAAACAATTTGATCTCCCCTCGGTCGAGTAGTTAGTGATCCTGACTACGCAATCGACGGAGCTCGGGTGCGATTCCTGACGTCTATACTATCGTCACATCCTTACACCAAAATTCTAATAAAATTTATCTAAAATATGTATATCTATATATTAGATAAATGATTTCCCTTTCTTCTTTATTCTCCTCTGTTCCTCTCTCTACCGCTCTCTTCTGCTCTCTTTCCCTCATTTCCCTTCCTTGCTCTATTCCCTTTCCTCCCATTCCCCCCCGTTCTTCCTTTCTCCTAATTTTCTCACTTTTCCCTTCTTCTCGCCCTCACTCACTCTCAGGCACATGTCCCTTTTTTATTTACTACTAGCTGACCCGGCAAACGTTGTTCTGCCTTTTTAACTACTCTTATTTTTTCTATATTTTCTCACCTTTTGAACCTTCCCTGGACTTCAACAATTATTTAATTCAAAACCAAAATTAGCCAAATCGGTTCAGCCGTTCTCGAGTTTTAGCGAGGCTAACGAATAGCAATTGATTTATGTATATATAGAAGATTTAATTTTTGTTCGATTTATGTCACGAGATTCTTACTAATATTATAAGTTTTTAAAATCATCTACACTAAAGAAAGATTCATGTCTGAAACTCGTAGCAGCAAAATTCTTACACTTTTCGCCTAGCCTCCATCCGCCAAGTACGTATCTTCCGATAAGGAACTTTCTACCAATAATAAAGTAACATATCGCTAGTGATAAACAACCTGTTGTGCAGGCCCTGGAGGTGTGGGAGCCGTTCCCGTCGGTGCTGTTCGGCTCGTTTGCGCTGCTCTCTGGCCTGCTTATCTTCACCACCCCGGAAACACTCGGCACCAAACTACCAGATACTATGGAAGAAGCAGAAACGCTCAGAAAAAGGACGTCAATAAAATAAATTTACTTTTTCAGTTTTTGTTTGATTTGAAACCAGTTGCATAGTACTGTAACGCCGCCCAGCGTACTACGTGCCGGACGTGTTACTTTGCCGACGATATCCCTTTTTTATTCAGGGAACCTTCTTGGTACTCGCTTGACTGCTCGAGGTACTAATTAATAGCAGGACCTTTTGGGAATTCTTTTAGAAATTAGACTTTTCGTATATATCTTCGTTTATTTTCAGAGACGTCTATCTTACGTCAAATCTTAAAAGATACTCCTATTCTAAAAATAATTTATTCTTTCTCTACATACTAAACAGTTCTACATTTGAAAGTCGACAAAATGGCCAGTTCGTATGTAACACCATAAAGGTGTTACATCAGCTACCCCCCAAGGTGGGAGCAGCTGAAACTGGATGGGCATTTGTCTACCTTCATATGGTCTACCTATCCTTATCCTGATTGCCCTACCTACGAGGGGAAGGTACATTTTGGTGGGACTGTCTTTTCCTAAAAGATAGTTTGCCCCATGTGTGGTTCTGTTCATTTACCACCACACCATGGCACAAACTTTGGTCTCCCAAAACCCCTCTAAAAGACAGACCACAGTCCCCTCACCTAACCTATCCTACCGCAAACATTTTTATTTTATTACACTTTAGCCTGAAGGGCTCTAGCTGTATAAGAGATAATAAGAGATGGAAAGGCATAACAATTCAAACTTCTTTTCTCTGGTGGACCAAAAGAAAAAAGATTGAAGTATTACTTCCTCTCAACATCGAGCTCGCCCCAATATATACATACCACGATCATAAATATTCCTTACTATGAATCATATTAATACCATCATTATAATTTCTCCCATAACTATCCGAGTTCATGTATATCCTATACAGATATCCTTTGTGCCGACTATGTCGTACTACAAAGTTGAACTCTCCTTCAAAAGACTTGCAACCCCTAACCTATACTGACTCTTACGACTTCATACTAAGGCGGCTCTGTCCCTAGTATACATTATACTCATAAGTTTATTATTAAATAGAAGAACTTGAGAGGAATACATGAAATATGACATTTCTTCATTTAATATTCTTTTGGTCATCTTTTTTCTTTTAGCTTCGGTCCATCATCACAGTATTGGTTGAGCCCCGTCATATTACATGAAACAAATACAAGTATTAGTATTCTCATACATAAGCCCAAACAAAAGTAATGGTCTAACATGTAACAATTTTTATTACAATGAATGACTATAAGTACACTATATATTTTTTTACATACGTACATGAAATGCCTTCAACCTATTTATATGTACAATATCTCTATATCTCCTATTGCTTAACTTCGTAATTACATAATTTACATTAGATATTCTTTCCACTATTCTGAACGGCCCTTTATATAACCTACATAATTTCAAACTCCTATGGTCCACCCGTCTTGGTGTATAAACTAATACTAATTGTCCCGGTGAAAAGTCCTTTACTTTAGCCCTTTTGTCAAAATATCTCTTTTGCCTAACCTGTGCCCTCCTAATGTTTTGTACCGCCTTCTGAACTAATGCACCTTGTAAATTATGTCTCTCGGCATAATTTACTTCTCGGCTTTGACTATCCCTATTTACCCCCATGTCGCTTTGGAATATCGGTTCCCTAGCGTACATCATCATATATGGTGAAACTTTAGTGGTTGATTGTTTGCTAGTGTTATATGCATGACATACTAATGGCACAAATCTACACCAGTCCCGTTGGTCCCTGGCAACATACATCGATAACATTTGAACCAGCGTTTTATTGAACCGCTCTACTAACCCGTTCGTTTCTGGCCTAAACGCCGTACTAAATCGCGACTTTGCCCCAAATCGATTTACAGTTTCCTTCACTAGGTGTGACGTGAATACCGCTCCCCTATCAGAAATTACCTCTTTAACACCTCCGTATCTACAAAACACCTCCTCAATCAGAAATTCACTCACTTTCTCTGCTGTAACTCTTTGTACCGCTTTACATATCGCATACTTCGACACATATTCAACACATACTATAATATATTTATTCCCGTTTAAAGATTTTCTAAAAGGCCCTAAAATATCGATTCCTACCTTTTGCATCATATAGGTCACAGTTATAGGTTGTAGTTCAGCTACTTGTTTGACCTTTTTTCTTTCTTGACACAACCTACACGTTTTTACATACTTCTCGATCTCCTTCTCAGCATTCTCGCAATAATAACTGTTTCGGAATTTACACAACGTTTTTGCCAAACCCAAGTGACCCCCTGACCATGGGTCGTCATGCAGTTCCTGTAAGGTCTCACATAACAAACCCTTTGGTATAACTACAAGATCTTTCATAACATGTCCACGCTTTACTCTCTTACACAAAACCCCTTTTTTCAAAATATACCCCTTATATATTCCGGTATTGCTCATCCTTACTCGATGCATACGATATCGGATGCATTTCTATTTTTCCCTGCATTAAACAACATCCCAGAGCTTCTCCACTAGCATCTATATACAACCTAGTTAAAACATCCCTATCACTAGAATAATGACTTAAAATAGGCGGGTTACACATTCGATCTATGATAATGGAAAACGCGTTTTGATGTTCCGAGGACCAACAAAACTTCGACCCCTTCTTTAGTAATTTTGTTAAGGGTAGAGCAATTTTGGCAAAATTGTTAATGAACTTACGGTAATAGGAGAATACTCCCAGTACCGATTTTACCTGTTTTGCATTTGTAGGTGCAGGCATTTCTTTTATCGCCTTTAATTTCCTGCTATCTGGTCGAATACCAACCCCCGATATTTCATGCCCTAGCACACTTATCTTTCCATACCCAAAACTACATTTATTTGGTTTAAGCGTAAGGTTCGCTTCCTTAAGGCGCATTAACACCTTTTCTAATGCTTCCTTAAATTCTGTGAAAGTTTTCCCCCATATTAATATATTATCAACATAACAGATGGCATTCTTGTATTTGATATCCCCTAACACCTTATCCATTGTACGCTGAAATACTGCCTGACTTGTTTTTAAGCCAAAAGGTAACACGTTAAACTCATACAATCCTGACGGTGTGATAAATGCCGTTTTATGCCTATCACTTTCCGAAATCATAAGTTGCCAATAGCCAGAATTTAAATCTAAATCAGCGAAATAGTGGGCACCTGACAGATATATTAAAATGTCCTCTATAATAGGCAATGGATAGCTATCTGTCACCACCTTTTTATTCAACTTACGATAGTCCACACAGAATCTCCATGTGTTATCATTCTTCCGCACCAACACTACTGGGGAAGCATACGAGCTTTTAGATTCGCGAATGACACCGTTGTCTAACATTTCTCTCACTTGCATATTGATTATTTCCAGTTGCTTAGGTGAAACACGATATGGCGGGTGGTGTACTGCTACTTGGTCTACCGTTTTTATTTCTACTTCTGTTAGTTTACACCTACCTAATTCTGTGGGCCTAAATGCGAAACATTTCCTATACTTACTAAACAGATTTCGTAACATATTCTTTTGCTTTTTACATAATTCCGGATTAATGTTAATTTCATCCATTTCGCATTCATTGCTAGAATTTACGTGCGGATATAATTTATCCTCATTTTTCTCTACATAATTCACATAATACATGTAATCTGTTTTTAACAAATTATATGATTTATTTACATCAGTGACATTACTATTTATAACGTTTCTATGGTAGCCGTCCATACTGGAACGATCATCATTGTTTCGTAGCAATGAGGTATTAATGAAATCTACATAGCAACGCTGTTTAAGACATATGAACTTCTTTGAAAAGTCTATTACAGCATCATATTTTTTCAGAAAGTCTCGACCTAATATAAGTTTAGTTTTAATATTCTCTATTATTAACATTTCATTCGCAAAAACACTGTTATCTATCATTAAATTTACACACGTCTTTCCTATCACATTTAGTAACGATCCTCCTAGCGATTTTACAAAATGCCTATTGGGTGCATCATCTTTGAATGTTATTTTTAGATGTTCCGCGAGATCATTTGACATGCACGATATATCTGCTCCCGTATCGATTAACGCCGAACACGAATGACCCTTAATTATGACCTGTATAAATGGACTGGACAAACCTTTGCTTTCTGCCGGGAGATCTTCATCTGTTTGGGACGCAGCTCTCATCTCCCGCGTTTCATTTCTTTGGTGGCGTCCCTGTATGTTTGGGTGTTGTGGTGTCATCGGACTGCGTCTGAAATCATTACGTGTGTTTGAGGCCGTTCTTTCATAATGTCTCGGCCTTAAATTATACCGGGGCGTGTGAAAAACTTCCGACGGCTGTGGACGTTCTGCCTGCGAGCGTATGGGCGTACTGGGCAGGATGTCTGGTTCCTCCCTGAATTTCACCTTCTGTTGTACCCCCATTGGCGGTTGTAAAGGAAGGTTACTCGCTCTCAATTGACCCCCAAAGACCTCGTTGTATTGAATGATTGTGTTTCGTAATTCTTCTCGTGACGAATACACTCTCATCCCCAGTTTTTCTTTTAGCGAGGGTAACATCGTTTTGATGAATTGTTTTACAAAAATTACGTCTGAAATTTCAGCTTTGACTGCGGTGTCGCTGAGCCTGTAAAAATAGGTTAATAGTTCCTCATCACGGCCTTGCTTAGATACATAAAATCGTTCCACATAATTTATTGAAACGGGGAATTCGTTTTCAATTTTTCTACATAATTCATCGAAATTGGCCGTGTCGGTATATATCATTTTATAAAATGCTAATGCCGGACCGTCGAGATATAGTCCCAGAAGTAACGGTAGGCTCTCCATGTCCCATTTATTTATCGCCGCGACCGTTTTGAAATCTTTAATAAACTCAGCGAACGCCAAGTTTTGCGTTCCGTTGAAGCGCTTGATGGCCTCCATCTCAACTCTTACCCTCTGACACCAATACTTAGCTCCCCTGGTTTTTCTAGCGTGGTGATTGCGCGTAGCGCCTGAACGTGGGGACTTCCGTAGCCACTTCACACAGCGACTTCCCGCAGCGACTTCCCGCAGCGACTTCACACAGCAACTTCCCACAGCAACTGCACACCGCGACTGCACGGCGCCTCCGCCAACTTGTAACGCCGCCCAGCGTACTACGTGCCGGACGTGTTACTTTGCCGACGATATCCCTTTTTTATTCAGGGAACCTTCTTGGTACTCGCTTGACTGCTCGAGGTACTAATTAATAGCAGGACCTTTTGGGAATTCTTTTAGAAATTAGACTTTTCGTATATATCTTCGTTTATTTTCAGAGACGTCTATCTTACGTCAAATCTTAAAAGATACTCCTATTCTAAAAATAATTTATTCTTTCTCTACATACTAAACAGTTCTACATTTGAAAGTCGACAAAATGGCCAGTTCGTATGTAACACCATAAAGGTGTTACAGTACCGTAAATTTAATTTAATAAATAAATAATTGTAGTCAATAGCTTTGTAAAATATTATAACACTGAAATAAAGTTTTCTCTAGGGTAGTATAGATAGCGCTAGTAACATTTTACATCGCCCTATCGTGTTATGATATTGATTTGCATATTATACATTTTTTGCTTAGTACTCGCGATAGTACAGTTTCGGACGCCAAGGCGAACAGACGTCTCATACAGCTCCACGGATCTACTAATTTAACCATTTTAAGCGGACAACCTTGCTCGGAAAACCCGGTGGCCAGCGATGGTTACCAAGTAGGTCGCAGCGAGTCGGACCCCTTCTGCCTCCCTTGACTCACAACATTACAGGCGAGGACGCACCAGGGACCATCCCAGGGCCTACAGCATGAACGCTCGTGCCTCCGGAAGCATCATTGACATGCAACACGTTGAGGCGACACGGCGCCTGCCGAAGCCCAGCCGCGGCGAATCGCTGTAGGAGCACGCGATTTGCGATGCCACGGTGGATTAGAGTCGACGGGAATCCACCAATCTGACGAGACGCTTCACGGTCTTTCCCTGCGCATGTCTAACGAGGCCGACATTGGGTTCCTCGCACTAGGGGTCGAGAAAGAGAGAGAGAAAATGGAAGAGATCTATATAACTTTTTCCGGACCTCGGAAAAAGAATGAAGGCGAGACGGGTGGTGCCAGATCATGAAACGTCGCAGATATTGACGGAGCATGGGTGTTTCAGGGTTAGATAAAGGTACCTGAACCTCAGACTTGGCTTTTTTAACGCTGGCTGTGAGGAGTACCGAGAGCACGTCTTATGGGATTGCCCGCTATACGTAGACCTGCATACTAGGACTATGGACAGTCTTTTTTTTATATCATTAGATAGCAAACAAGCAAATGGGTCTCCTGATGGAAAGAGTCAACCATCGCCTATAGACACCAAAAATGCTAATGGTGCGTTGCTATCTTGTGGCGAGGACTAATGCAACATTTTTTTTTATATCATAAGATTGCAAACAATCAGATGGGTCTCCTGATGGAAAGAGCCAACCATCGCCTATAGACACCAAAGATGTTAATGGTACGTTGCTATCTTGTGACGAGGTCTAATTCCATAATAATGCATAAGTTTATCGGCTACCTTACCCTCTAAACCGGAACACGACTGTGACAAGCACTGACGCTATTGCGGCAGGAATAAGTAAGGCGGTGGTACCAAATCCGGGCGAGACAATGCAAAACTCTACCACCTAGTGGCCACGATGGTAGTGACTCGATAGCTAATCGGTCACCTTTTACGACCTGCCTGGCGGAACGGCAGTTGGCCTATTCTTCAAAGGAGCCCGGATCCAACACGGGGAAAAACATCGGCGGCAAACGGAAATGTGGTGACTGGACCTACCTCGCACATGCACTACCCACACACTGCAAGCCTGATGTAATAGTCGATTAATCGACTTGGTTGTCAGTCAAGGCTTACAACAACAGCCCGTGTTAAAAGTTGTTTCGAAAGACATGGGATCTGATCATCTCCCGGTCCTTGCAGTCATCAGGGACATTCCGAAAAGACGCTCGCCACCAGCGCCACGACTTCAACTTGACTGGACTAAATTCAATTCAGAAATAGAAGCCGCCACCCCAACTCGACTTGTCACCTCTGCCTCTGACGTCAATGCACTGGTAGGCGAACTAACCGAAACCATCTCAAGAGCCACCAAGGCGGCGTCAATGACTACCCCAAGTAAAAGGATTCCAATGGCGCTGCCACCTCGTATCCGCTTCAAATTTAAGCATGAACGTGCTCTGCGCATATTGTGGCACCGAACACGTTGCCCCACACTTAAGAATTTACTTAACCAACTCACGGCAGAGGTTAAGGGTGAAAACTTAAGGTTTAAAACCGTGCCAACGAGAGCTGGGACAGGCACTTGAAGGAGGCCATCAACGACTGGCCATCTCTAAGCTGGCTGTGCCGCCAACTCACTAAAGCCCCGATCCCAGTGCACCCCCTACTTACTTGTGTACCAATTTCATATCTAATACGGTATTTAGCAAAATTTTACCTCCTGGGTAATTTCCGTGGGCTGTAATGTTTCCATGGACCGCAAATGTTCAATACTTTTTTTAGGAAAAGTATAGATCCACTACGTGTCGAATTTTCATATGTTCTTTATATTTGCATAAACTTTTAAAATGTTTATGTAATTTACTTTAATTAAGCGATTTCAAAAATGCCATGGAATTTACATGGAGAACACATTTTTGAAGAATCACCCATATATTATAATAAGTATTAGAAGCAGCAAAAACGCAAAGCCGTCGAGTTAGCGACCAAAAAAAAATGGTCCGCCGTCGAGTCAATGACGAAACAAAAGGTCCTCTGGAGTAGTTTTATAATTTTTAACAGTTATTATTATTATAAATCAAGGTAGCTCAAATATTTTTAATAACATTATTATCCTATATGAAGTTATTGGTAATTTTAGTGATGCATAAAATTTTAATAGTATTTGCTAACATAAATGACAGTTACTCCACGCAGTCCGTCTGCGCCTTGCGAGTGCGCCTTGGTACCGTGCCCAAGACAGATCCGAAATGTTCGCTGAACACCTCAAATGCCAGTTCCAGCCGAAACCGACTGCCAACACGGAGCACGCTTCTTCCGTGAGAGAGATCTAGCTGCCTTTCTTTCTCCGTAGGTTCTTCCTACAGATGACCCAACCTTCTTCTCGCCTCATCAAGTTAGGCGAACTATTCTGCAATCGAAGCCAGGGAAAGCGCCCGGCAACGATGCCATAACGAATAAGGTCCTGCACCACCTGCCGGACCGTACGGTAGCGGCAGTGACTCGATTATATCATCCTGGGCACGGGCGAATTCCCTCGCTGCTGGAAAAAGGGCAGGATGATCATGTTGCTGAAACACGGCAAAAACTCTTTCTACCCTAAGTCCTATCGACCAATCACCCTGCTCTCTTTTCTCTTAAACATTTTCGAAAAACTCTTTTTTCAACATCTTCTGCATATTCCGCCTAGACCAGTTCGAATTTCGTGCTGAGCACACCACAATCCTCCAGCTCATAAGGGTACTGCACATTCTCACCGCACAATATCAAAAACTCTTAGCCATATAATTAATTGATCATTCTTAGAAGAAAAATATTTTGAGCACAAAAAGATGTCTATTGTTAAAATAAATAATAGTTTAAAAGAAAAGTTCCTTCTCAGGCCTACTGGAACAACATGGAAGTTATATCTTTACCTCTTGAACTGACCGACTTTACAGACGTAGAACAAATACTTTTGTTAAGAGTAGTTCCTTTTACAACTAGTTTCCACCCGCACCAAAGTGCTCGTCAACACGAATCAAACGAGCCCAAACTCGATAGAGTTGTGTTATTTAATTGCTGAGCTCCTATGGTCACCTTCTGGCTTCGTCATCGAACCCTGCAGGATCCTAGTTAGCACCAAGCACCAAAGTGCTCGTCAACACTAATCAAATGAGCCCAAATTCGATAGAGTTGTGTCATTTAAAATACGTATTGTTATGTCATGTAAAATACGACCATATTTTTTTTAGTTCAAAATACGTATTTCTTAAATTATTTATTTTTTATATCATAAGATAGCAAACAAGCAGATGGGTCTCCTGATGGAAAGAGTCAACCATCGCCTATAGACACCAAAGATGTTAATGGTGCGTTGCTATCTTGTGGCGAGGTCTAATGCCACATGCATAAGTTTACCGGCTACCTTACCCTCCAAACCGGAACACGACAGCGACAAGCACTGACGCTATTGCGGCAGGAATAGGTAAGGCGGTGGTACTAGATCCGGGCGAGACAATGCAGAACTCTACCACCTAGTAGCCACGATGGTAGTGACTCGATAGCCAATCGGTCGCCTTTTACGACCTGCCTGGCAGAACGGCAGTTGGCCTATTCTTCAAAGGAGGCCGGGACCAACACGGCGAAACTGTTGCAAATTTGTGTTCTTGTTTGTTGTTTGATATTTTTTTTAACTTAACTTTGTATAATTTGATTCCTACATCCATGTTGGAGTTGTTTCCTGATTAAGATATATTATTATTTAAAATTTTCTTTATTTGAAAAATTTGTGACGTAAGAATGCAACTACGCCATAATTGCGTCGAATTTAATTTCTTATCTTTTATTTTCATGATCGAGCACTTTCAAAATCGCTAACATTTTATTGCACATATAAATTTTTCTTTAGTGTTTGATAAAAAGTATAATGATATTATAAGGGTGATTCTTGTATATCTGTTCTATACAGCTCTACGTTATTATCAGCAATAACCTCGGATGCTTAGCCAAATATATAACTAGACATAATCAAGATATCGTTTCACTAAATATTTATCGAAAAATATCAATTAATTTATTCTCTGAAATATTTAACTCATTGATATACAAAGCTATTGAGCGTTCTAGACGTATAAACATAAAACATAATAAAAATATGTCAGCAAAGGAGGAACATAAGAGAGAAGATCTAGCGAATACAGCAGAAGCATCAATACAGCAAAGGAAAGTGGATCTTGATACAATATTAATAGAAGAGATCGGTCAAATTGGCCCGTACCAGTTAAAAACACTTGGGCTTTCAGTAGTAGTAGTTATATTCGCTGCATGGGCCGCATCGGAATATGTATTTACAACTGCTAGAATTAGTACCAGGTAATTCATATTTTTGAAGGTAACTTCTGTAAACCAGAATCAACAGGTTTACAGAAGTTACAGTGGTGGGAATTAATATGTAGTTATATTAATATGTAATAGGTAATTCATATGTGACAAACTTGTATTTGTTATTATTACTTATATGAGCAATGTATGTGAAATGAACTTTTGTTGAACATTTTTATTGATCCTCTCCCTGTTTGAAGAATAGACCTTGTGCTATTTTGATAGGCAGTTCTTAAAAGGCGAACGATCGGCTATACGTATCACTACCATCGTGATTACTAGGTGATAGAGTTTTGCAACGTCTCGCCTAGGTTCATAGTACCACTGTTTTACCTATTCCTGTTGCAATAATGTCAATGCTTGTCACTATCGTATTTCAGTTTGGAGAGAGAGAGGTAGCTGGTAAATTTTCGCTCCATGAACGCAACATTAGCATATTTGGTGTTCATAAGCGCTAACTGTCTCATTCTATCTGCAGAGCCATATTTCGATTGCTATGTTATTAGATAAAATACATTTTTACTTATTTTTTTAGTTTTTCTGGAAAACATAACTTGTCCAAAATTAGATATGTGCCGAACTCATTGATACGTTGGCCACTTAGTTTGGCTAATCGTAAGTGCAATAATTGTAACTCTGTCTACTACTTCAGTTTTTTTTATATTATAAGATAGCAAACAAGCAGATGGGTCTCCTGATGGAAAGAGTCAACCATCGCCTATAGACACCAAAGATGTTAATGATGCATTGCTATCTTGTGGCGAGGTCTAATGCCACATGCATAAGTTTCAGGTACATGAGAAAGAGCATTACTTCGAAATAAAATAAATCTTAAATTTATGGGGATATTCTATTAGAATTATTGCTTTAGCAATAAATATTATTGCCCTATATTTAGCAGTAATATTTAATTTTTGTGTAACACATAGTGTACTTCTTGACTTGATGAAATGAGCAGTTTTTCTAATTTGTAAGTGTGGTTCTAAATGAGGTCTCTCCAATTTTTGTCCTGTCTCAGTTTTTGAATATTTGAAAAAAATACATTAAGTCAAATACTTAGATAACATGATAAATTTTGATTTCTACAAATTATTTTATAGATTCAGGCGTTACTTTGCGGAAACTCATAATTAAAAGACGAAATTAAGGTAATTAATGTTGTAAATTTTCGAGAAATCTCTCTAGATGTTTATAATTTCTAGCAAATAAAAAAAATCTAGATAAAAAACTACAATGGAGACCGCACATTAATATGTTAACAAACAAACTAAATTCAGCAGCTTATGGTGTTAATAATGAGATAGGTAGTTAACTGATCTCTATACTGCTATAATTGTGTACTTTATTTACTTTCACAACATTATGTCATATGAGATTCTTTACTAGGGAATTCTGCTGGAAAAATAATATTTGTATTGCAAAAAAAGAACTATAAGTGCAATTTCCAATCTTAGCCCGAGGATTTACCCGAAAGAAAAAAATCAAAGAAATCAATATTCTAAGTATCGTATCGCAATATATATTTTAGAGCTTAATGGAAATTCTTAAAAACGCTTGTTTAAAAAAATAGTGATGTTACTAAATTGTTGTGCATGCATCTTGTCTCCATAGACTAAGTAACTCCTTTATGGGGTAATGTACACGCTTTTATAATAAAGTTCCTGAAGCTATAAGAGTTCTACTAGTAAATAAATTTAAAAATCTATAAATCAGTTGATCTTACAGGCCATCCCTGAAATTTCCTGCAAAATTGAGATATTTTATGCTCTAAGGGCCAAAAGCTACACCTAAGCATTGATTGTTGCAGAGTTCAAAATTTTAAGTTTGTTAAAAATGACTATATTTTGTTTTTTGAAAAGCTTTATATTTTTAAAGTGATGATCAATTTCGATATTTCAAATGGCATTGTACAAAATAAATTGGTTGAAAATTGTCGAAGTAAAGTCAACAATTTTTTTATAAAACCTTCGTCATTGAAAAACCCCGAATAAATCAACTGTTTTTGACGTCCTTTACGGTATTTCACGAACATAAGAAGAAGAACCAATTAGATTTGTAAATTAATCGGTATGTTAGTCGGTAAGTTATTTTCAAAGGAAAATAACTTACCGAATTTTAAAACTTAAAAATTCTCTCGAAAGGATAAACTGATTTTAAAGTAATTTATGGCATTAAATGCGGTTTTGCGATTTTTTAAGGAAGAGCCCCGATTATATTTCGTTATCAACTGGTACATTAATCTGAAACTTATTATATATATTGGTAATATTGTTATAATATTGCAAATTATTAAGACAAAAAGACAAGCCCGCTGAGATTCTTCCGCCGGATATTCGCATTGTGTGGCTGCATTTCGATCCAGTACTAATTTTAAAATCGTTGACTAGTCAAAATTACTTGTAAAGGCTTATTTGAAAAAAGCATTTTTGAGTTTGAGTTGAGTTTCATGAATTGGTTTAATTTGAACGGAATTTGGCCCGAGTTGTATTTGAAGCATATACCATACGCCATTTTACCAGGCAGTTCATAAAAGGTAAATGATAGGCTAAACCTGTTACGTTACGCCCGTGTTTGTGCCACCGCTTTATTTATTCCTGCCACAATAGCATTAACGCTTTTCACTATTGTGTTCTGATTTGGAGCATAAGGTAGCATAAGTCTTTGGAGCATAAGTTTTTTTATTTTTATTTTTTTTTATTTTTAGATGCTTAATACCAGAATGTGAAACTCGAGATACTGCCACGTTCCAGCCATCCTGGATTTTTAACGTCATTCCTGAAAGCGGAAGTTCCTTTGATAATTGTCAACGATTTGAATCTCGGACCAACAATGTCATAGACAACGGAACGTGCCCCGCCGACTGGTTTAACAGCGGCCGCACTATTGCGTGTGAGGACTATGTTTACCAGAACACCGACACAATCGTTTACGATGTGAGTTACATTTATTACTGGTTATTTCCCGCGGCTTCGATCAGGTAACTGACACACGTTACTTTTTTTTATTAGTTGGATATAAAAGTAGAATATTTTAATTAATCGCCTCTGTCGTATAGCAGTCCGGTATTGTGAGTGCACTGGCTGTACCTATGCCTACCCTTTTCGTAGATATGGGTATATTGATATATTTTCTATTTTAATTCGTTATATTTAGCTTTCTATAGGCGTAAGATTTTTTTAAATCGTTTAAGTAATTTTTGAGTTTGTCCATTACCAATATACTTAAACAATAAATTATAACATTTTTATTATAGTAGCGTAGGCTTACTCTATTTTATAGAGGTGTGATTGTAGTTTTTAATATTCGGCCTCACATGGAGTACTGTTCTCATCTCTGGGCCGGAGTTCCCCAGTATCAGCTTCTTCCTCTAATCGCATTCAACGTAGAGCGGTTTGAATCGTTGACAACCAGGCTATTTCGAAACGGTTTGACTCTTTGGCGTTGCACCGAGATGTTGGTTCACTCTGTGTCTTCTATCGTATTTTTTATGGGGAGTGTTCCGACAATTTATTTGGATTAAGCCCTGCCGCCGATGATGGCATCGGACATCGCGTCAAAATATGAAAAACCATCCTCACCATCTCGATGTTTGGAAATCCACAACTGTGCCTTTCTATCGGCACTTTTTGCCTCGCACTACTTTGTTGTGGAATCAATTACCGGCAGGGGTGTTTCCAAACGGATACGTGATGATAATAGGTCTTGACAGACGGACAGA
Source organism: Apodemia mormo (assembly GCA_036924255.1). Lineage (NCBI taxonomy): Eukaryota > Metazoa > Arthropoda > Insecta > Lepidoptera > Riodinidae > Apodemia > Apodemia mormo. The sequence continues at coordinate 857,948 of JAUPFN010000013.1, forward strand.
CAGACGTACGACGAAGTATATATATATACATATATATACATATATATATATATATATATATATATATATATATATATATATATATATATATATATATATATATATATATATATATATATATATATATATACATATATATACATATATATATGTATATATATATATATGTATATATATATATATATATATACATATATATACATATATATATATATATATATATTTTCATATATAAAATAAAATATTTTGTATCACCACCGTTTTGGCGATCCCTTGATTAGAATATATTATAGTATTTTTCTTCTTCTTTAGCTTGTCTCAACTGCTAAAGTGTAAGCCTCCGTCAGTTTATGCTATCTTTTTTGGTCTTGAGCCATTGCCACCTATTTTGTTTCAGCCACTCTTTTAATATCGTTGTACCAACGCATCTGTAATCTTCCTCGTAGGCGTTTCTGGATCTATGGTCTCCACTCAATCACTGTCTTGCACTACGAGTCTTGCCTGCTTGCGACGTGGCCAGCCCACAGTCATTTTAGCTATGCAATTTTCTAGTGACATCACTCACATTAGTTTTGTCCCTTATTCACTCATTTCTTTTTTGGTCTCTCAGTGTAACTCCTACCATATTTCTCTTAGTTGCTCTTTGGGTCACCTGAAGTTTGTAAAGGATCTCTTTAGTGAAAATTCAAGTCTCTGCCCCATATGTGAGCACTGGTAGGATGCACTGGTGGTAAATGCGAGCCTCTTTTTCGGCATTAATGTTATGTTTAATGGGAGTTCAAATTTGGAGTAAGCTGTCCACTCTAGTCTTATGTGCCTGTTCACTTCAGTAGTCTGATCGTACTTTCCCATGATAACCTCCTGGTAACCTCTCTCCAAGATACACATACTTATCCAATTTCTCAATTATTATGCCATTTACGCTGATGTTTTCGGTACTAATTACGACGTTGTTCATGACTAGAATCGAAAATTGCTAAAAGTTTCCGAATGTTACTAGGAATCTTTCAAATACTGCCGGGAACATTGCGCAATATTGCTCGAAACTTGCCAAAGTTGTCAAATTACATAGGAGGTTTTCAATGTAATTTTCTATGTATATGCTCTCAAAAAGTTAATTATGTAAATTGTAATTCTACTTGTTTCTATTAAGTCTGTCAAATACAGTAATCATTGCAGTAAATGTGAAATTCATAATAATAATATGTAAAAATAAAGTTATACTATGACTCTGGGAACTTCTTTTGCTTTTAAACATGTAATAAAGAAAGAGGGTATTGTAACAGAATTAAAGAAATATTAATCATACTAGCTGACAAAATAAACGAAATAACGTTTACATTTCACTCATTTTATCTTTATTTTAGTATGGACTGGCTTGTGACGAATGGCGACGAACTTTAATCGGATCAGCGCGGACTATAGGCGTATTGACAGCACTCCCCATCACGGGCTACGTGTCCGACCGCTGGGGCCGGCGCACCGCGCTCTCCATTAACGCCTTCAACACGGCCTGGATTGGCATTCTGCGCTACTTCGCTGGCACATACATAGGTTTCATCATCTCTCAAGTAGCTGAAGCCACTTTTGGATCCGCTGGTTTCTCGTGTGCTTATATTCTTTGTAAGTTTTTTTTTGTAATAATAAGTTTAAGCGAATAATTTAAACTTTAATACCAATTCCAAAATTTTTGCTGAAAATAGGTATGAAATAATAATAATTTACTTCTCTTAATTTTATGAAGTTATTGTACTTATAGGAAGATGAGGTTATTTTGCGGTTATATATTTCCTAATATAGCATCCACACTTCCATACTAATATTATAAATGCGAATGTTTGTCTGTCGATTACGCTTTCACAGCTAAACTGCTGGACCGATTTTCATGAAATTTGGCATGGATATAGTTGAAGATCCGGGGTCAAACATAGGCTATTTTTTTCAAAAATCAGTCCTCAGAGGGCTGAAATAAGGGATGAAATTTTTATTAAAAGCTATTTGGACGACTTTTTAATATACTCGCGGGCGAAGCTGCGCCGGCCAGCTAGTATGTTATAAAGCGGAACTGACGTGCCAGGAATAATAAAATTCTTTCTAAGCAAAAAGAAATGCAGCCAGCGATGAATTTGTTTTTTGGTTAAAAAATATGTTATCCCTTGAACAGGAATAGTTTTTTATATACCATAACTAATATTATGAAAGTGAAAAAGTTTTGCAAGTCACGTCTCAACTAATTAAACGATCATCATGAAATTCATTATCAATAAAACATTTCAATTTGTAACTTTTCGCAGACTTTCATGCGTTACTTATACTTACACCGCTGTTTTCTACCATTGAAAGGAAAAAAGGTAAGGTGTAAGGATTAGAATAAACTCACCAAAGGTGTAAAAAATGTATAGAAGACCCCTCGTTTTCGCCGTGTTGGTTCCGGACTCCTTTGAAGAATAGGTCAACTGCCGTTCTGCCAGGCAAGTTGTAAAAGGCGGACTGATTGGCTGTACGAGTTACTACCATTGTGGCTACTAGGTGGTAGAGTTCTGCATTGTCTCGCCCGAGTCTGGTACCACTGCCTTACTTATTATTGCCGCAATCAGTGCTTTTCACTATCGGGTTCCGATTTGGAGGGTAAAGTAGCCGATAAACTTATGCATGTGGCATAAGATCTCACCACAAGATAGCAACGCACCATTAACACCTTTGGTGTCTATAGGCGATGGTTGACTCTCCATCAGGAGACCCATCTGCTTGCTTGCTAGCTTATGATATAAAAAAGACCCTAATTATCCATTCTCGTCCACCAGACTTTCAACCACATCACTAGCAAATATAAAAGCAGACATTATTCGTACTATACGCATGTGTTACTTCGCAAGCAAAGCTTCTCTTCTTCGAGCTGCTTCCGAAGCGAATCATTTAGAAAAAACTAACACTTCTTCACTCAATCGGACATAATAACATTCAGTCTAGAATTGTTTTTTTCAGAAAAACTTATTTACAAGGTACTTTCGATCCTAAATTTAACTCATGATTGTGTTTTAATCTAAAGTAAAAACTTAAGGCCAACTCGGAAATCAAACCCGGAAAACAACTATCTAAGTCGAATCAGCTTATCACTAGTTAAACGAAGTAGTTTAATATTTAAATGAATAGAATATCAATACAATCGAGGAAAAGAGATTAGCGATATCGTTCAAATTTCATGCTTCATTAACATACTAATAAGCCAATCAGATAACACTATTAACACTAACGATTCTGTTTTAATAACTATTGTCATTATTTTTTTTTTTTTTTATTGGAACTGCATAGAAAGGAGTTTAGAAAGAGACGCAGGTGAACTACACACTGTTTTCATGTTTTAAGACGGGTCCCCTTATAAAAAGAGTCAACCATCGCCTATAGACACCAAAGATGTTAATGGTGCGTTGCTATCACACTTAAATTATCGAAGCGGCAGGAGAAATAAACGAAAAGAGATACTCGTGTTTGGTGAGAAGATCTTTTTTAAGACGATGCAGAGCCTTCCTGACCAAAATAAGGCCTTTAAATATTAACGGTGGCAAAATAAATGTACCACTATAATTCATTTTATTTTAATATAATTTACTTTATTAATACAATCTGTCACTATGTAATGACGTCGTTGTTTTCCTAATTTCATGATCACTGCCTATCTCAGTTACATTCCTAGGGCTTTTTCGTATAAATTATATATGTAAATGTAATTTTAATGAAAAATATTCATTTGGACGAACATAGGTGTTACAATTTATTAAAATAATAAAAGTTACCAGCATATTATACCATGATATGGTGTGTAAATATTTTAAAATTATCATATTTTATATATTCACACATTTTTAGAGATTATTTACATTAATAATTATATTGTATAAATAAATAAAAATAAATTGATAAAATTTCAATGTAGTACACATTGAAATTTTATAAATTTATTTTTATTTACATTGAAATATTGAGATACATTTTATTAACCAATCCTAGAAATATGTTATTCTTTACATGCACTTTTGACAATTTGATTTTTTAGATTACCACCGGATTGGAACTCGGCGGAAGAAATTCGGCGGTCTTGTCTTGGTTTTCTTATTATTTTTTGTCAAAATTGCATTTTTTATTCAATCAAGTTAAGTGTTACACAATCAACTAAACGAGGACATTTTGCAAATTAACAATCAAAAATATACATTTTATCGAAATAAAATAATAAGATGTATTTTGAATTATTGTAATTATTGTATTTTGAAATTTATATTAAATAGACCATTTTCTTAAATAGTTTGCGAAGATAGAATTTTTTAAATAGTTTTTTGGAAGAATGAAGTGACCAATTTACCGATATATTTTTTTTGATTATGACTCAATTAAACTATTTTCAACATTTCGCTACGTTAGTAGTATAAGGAAGTTACTGATTTTGCCGCGACTTTCAAAAATCGATTTTTCACCTTTTCTCCACGTTTTGTGGTCCTAGAAACCTTTTCCGACAATTTTAGCGATAACGTCAGTATGTCTATATGTATGTATGTGTGTGCGTATGTGTGTATGTAAACATCTCATAACTTTTGAACGGCTGGACCGATCGAAACGCGGTTGATGGCATTCGATTGGATTTTACTCAACTTAGACTTCCTGAACATGTGAACCAGGTGGGCCCAGAAGATTTTGAGAAATTTTGAAAAAACTCCAAAAAACAAATATTTTTTTAATATAAGTATTTTCTTAATATAACTTCCAGATTAACGTTCCGATTGAGTACAAAAACTAATCAGCTCTATTCCTCAAAAATCTATGTCTCATTCACAAATTGCATCAAAATCGGTTTATCGTTTGGGAGTAAACGTTGACGAAAATTATTGAAAAGTTTGTTTTCGACATAACTTCGAAAATTTTTCAACCAATCATTTTTTGGTATTCTACAATATTTTAGTACTAAAAAATACGTCATTTGGCATTTTCCTCAAAAATCTACGTCTAATGCACAAATTGCATCAAAAATCGGTTTATCCGTTTGGGAGAAAACGTTGACGAAAACTTTTGAAAAGACTTTGTTTTCGACATAACATCGAAATTTTTAAACCAATCGTTTTTTTGTATTCTACAATATTTTAGAACTAAAATAACTACGTCAAATGCCGTTTCAAAAATCTAAATTGAAACACATTTTTAAAAGTTACAGCTTATCAAATATTAAAATTGCGTTGTTTTTAGCAAACCTACTTAATATTTTTGAAATAACTTTCAGGCTAATACACAGATTGACTTAAAAATCTTATCAGCTTTTCTCCTTAAAACACTGCGTCAAATACCGTTTATTGGATCTAAATCGGTAAATTTGTTTGGGATTTATCAATGACGAATATTTTGGAACAAAACTTTTTTTGACATTGCTTCGAAATTTTTCAACCTATCGATTATTTGCCTAACGCAATATTTTAGATCTCAAAAATTGGGTTGAATGCCATTTGAAAGATCAAAATCGATCATCGCTTCCAAAATATATAGCTTTTCAAAAATCAATATACTGCCATATCTAACAAAATAGATGTTTGACCTCAAACATCTATGCATATAGTTTTTACTCCTTTGAGCTTAAAATAGGGCGCTAAAATAAAGCTTAAGCTAGCGGGAAGTATCAGGGATAGCCTGCAGGGTCAACCGTTTACACATATTTTTCTTATTAACTGAGCATAATATTATTCATTGGATTTATAACTGCAATAAAACAAAGAAAAAACACTCTAAAATTAAGAAATATGTGGTTATAGTACCCAAAAATGTCATGCATGGTTCCGATGTTCAGCATTTTCATAAGTATTCCTATTATTTCTCAACCAAGAGACTTAGATATTTTTCATATTTTTAGCAGAACTTGTATAGCATAAGCTATTGCCCCGTGTGCACTTGACAATATTGAGACAGAAAAGGGCAAGGCGGTGGTACCAGAATGCGAAACTCCGGAATCACCACTTAAAAAATGCATTATTCCATGAAGTTTCAAATATTTTATGAACCGCATCAGGGCGTATGACGGGTTGCTAACAATTATTCATATAAGTAAATAACAATAATACAAACCTTCAGTAAACAATGGCATCTTAACATTTTACTTTTGTGTGATAACAAAAAACACCGAATCACTGCTACGATAAGGATATGGAGGAGGAATTCGGTTTAAACATCATATCACTACCGGAAATATTTGTAACATCCTGCTTTGCATGTCAGATTAAGATTAAAATAAAATGTTTAATTATTTCTTATAGTTTTTAAAAAATAAAGACGAGATAATAAAACTTTTGAACAAAAAGTTTTAGAGTATTTGAGATTGATTTGATGAGCCTCCGTGTTGGTCCGAGAAGAAAAGACCGATCGCCGTTCTTTCAGGCAGGTTGTAAAAGGCGATTGGTTATTCGTGTCACTACCATCTTAACTACTAGGTGGTAGATTTCCGCAAAGATCGCCCGGATATTTGGTACCACCACCTTACTTGCTCCTGCCGTAATAGCGTCAATGCATGTCATTGTCGTGTTCCGGTTTGGAGAGTAAGGTAGCCGGTAGACTTATGCATGTGGCATTACCATCCCACTACACGGATAGCAACTTACCATTAGACTGCCCCGTTGGTTGGGGGTTAGCGAACCTGACTACGCAATCAACGGGGCTCGAGTTCGATCCCCGACGGGGACAAGCATTTGTGTGATGAGCATAAATGTTCATATTTCCGGGTTTGGGTGTTTATTAAATATATCCCAGTATTTATATATTTATTTCTATGTATTAGTATTGTTGACTAACACCCATAATACAATCAAATAATTTGCTTACTTTGGGGTTAGATCAGTAAGTGTAATTTGTCCCGTGAGTATTTATGGTGGTTTTCTTTCCATCTGGGGAGCCATCTGCATGTTCGCTATCTTATAATACAAAAAAATCGTAAACCGGTTGACCCTGCAGGCTATCCCTGAAACTTCCTGCTATATTTAAGTATTTAAACTTAAAAGAACAAAAGTATACCTAAGCACCATTTTTTTAAAGTTCAAGAACCATGACAGTAATTTCAAATACGAAAGGCTGTATATTTTGAAAATAATGGTCGATTTTGATCTTTCGAATGGTATTTAACGCGATGTTTAAGCTCTAAAATATTTTCTTAGCTGGTATAACCTGTATGTAGGCTGAAAAATGTCGAAATGATACAAAAAAAAACACAAATAAATCAACCGTTTTTTGATCTAATTTGCGGTATTTGACGCAGTTTTTGAGACAGAAAAGCTGATTAGATTTTTAAATCAATCAGTATATTAGCCTGAAAGTTATTTTAAAAATATTAAGTAACTTTGATGTAAAAAACAAAATAATAGTATTTGAAATTTTCAGGAAGTAAGTTGCCCACTCAATCGAATACCATTAATCACGTTTCGATCGGTCCTGCCGTTCAAAAGCTATGAAGTGAAGCTTTACACACACACACACACACACACACACACACACACACACACATATATATATATATATATATATATATATATATATATATATATATATATATATATATATATATCGTCATCGTAAAAATAGTCAGAATATGTTTCTAGGACCTCAAAACGTGGAGATCTGGTTAAAACACGATTTTCGAAAATCGGGGCAAGATCAGTAACTTCCTTATCTACATGCGTAGCGGGAAGTTTAAAAAGAGCTTTAGATTATGTTATGAGTTTAGAGAGAGGAAAGATTAAGATTAAAAAATGATCAATAATTTCATAAAATTTATAAAATATATGATGAGATCGTTAAAAAATTTAACGATTCTTCACTTCACAGTTTTTGTGGTTTTTCAGTTTGTTTTAACGATCTTTAGATACTTTTAAGAATTTGGATAGAAAACTCTTTCTAAATCTAAACTTATATTACGCAATGTCGATAGTTACTTTAAAATGTAAACTACATACTTAGCTAGCGCACGACACGTCGACATGTTGACCCGGTTCACTGATAGATGGCTTCGTTAGGCCAAATCATTTTTTTTTCTCATTTTCACTGGCCGTAGTTGTCACACACGCGAACAAACAGCATAGTTTTAGTAATATAATTTCTTTGACAATCTTTTGTCACGAAATCCTAAAAACAGTGAAAAAAACTGTAAGCTAGTTGACCCTGAAGACTATTTCTGAAACTTCTTGTTATGTCGAGGCAATCAAAAATATACCTAAGTATAAATTTTTGAACTCAGAAAATTCAATAGCTCATATTTTGAAATATAAAATTTAAAAAATTCATCGAGCTCGAAAACTTATGCTTACATTCTTTGTATCTACATATTTTGATTTTGATTTTTTTAACAATTTCATAGCTTCATTATGACCGAAACACTAATAATTTTGCGGTATATCTACGAATCCCATTCTAAGTTTGCCAAGTGGCAAGCATTAGTTAGTTATATTTAAGTAAGTAAAAATTTACCTTTTTCACAGTGATGGAGCTCATGGGTCCAAAATATCGAGTAGCAGCTGGAGCAACTATGAATACGTTCTTTTCAGTCGGTCAAATCACATTGGGCTTAATTGCGTGGGCAGTTCCGAATTGGAAAAATTTGACATTAGCCCTCTATGTACCGCAACTCATCACAATTTCCTACTTTTGGATAATATCTGAATCTATCAGATGGTACATGAGTAAGAATCGATACGAAGAAGCGGAAGAGGTTCTCAAAGAAGTTGCTCGAGTCAACGGAAAGGTTTTATCAGAAAAATCTCTTCAATCCTTAAGATATACTGCGGAAGAAGAGAAAAAGCAGAATGAAATTATGAAAGCTCAAAAGAAAAATGAACCATGGTTAATTGTTTTGGTTTTCAGGCATAAGGCTATTCTAAAGAGAGTTTTAGTGTCTCCGGTTTGGTGGATAACAACAACATTTGTATATTACGGCATGTCGATTAATTCCGTCAACATGTCTGGCAACAGATACTTGAATTACATCGCAGTATCTGCAGCAGAGATCCCTGGATATTGGACTGCTGTGTTTTTGATGGGTAGAATTGGCAGGAAGCCTGTACTTATTGGTGCTTACTGGGTTTGTGCAGCGTGTCAAATTGGATACATATTTATGCCTCAAGGTAAATTATAACATATTATTTTATTTTTAAAATATAGAGTATATATCGCCTCTGTGATCTAGTGGTCTGTTGTAGTTGACCACATGAAGTTTCGGGTTTGATTCCTTGACATAATACATATGCCCGGGATCGGAAAAGTACCCGGTTGGCGAAAGTTTGGTCACATATCACATTGTGGGATTAAGTATCTTCAGCTAATTGTGGGTGCACTTCTTGTACCTCTGCCTATCTCTTCGGGGATACGGGCGTGAAGATACTTTTTTTTATACTTGTTAGACTATGTCAACATGAATTATATTAACAACTTTTTAACTCGATGATGCCTAACGTTTAACCTAAATCTATACTTCTATACTAATTTGTGATAACTGTCGCTACATTTGATTGTTTTTACCAAATTTCGTTTCGACCCAATTTAATGCCCGCTTTTGACGATGCCGACAAAGCCGAATGCCTGGCCGACAGTATCCAATCAAACAGTGTTCCCCATCAAACCAGCCTACAGACCCTGGACCACGTTACGAAGTAGAGCGTAGGCCGGCGCTACCACCGGAAGGTGACCAGCTATTGCTCACCGATATCGAAGAAGTGGGCGCAATAATCAAAAATCTACACAATAAAAAGGCCTCGGGGCCTGATAAAATCACAAATAATGTAGTTAAATACCTCCCTCCCTCCCTTATATATCTACCAGTACGCATCTTCAATGCACTCCTGACCGGTTGCGTGTTTCTGGACGAGTGTAAAGGAGTCACCGTAATAGGAATACACATACCGGGAAAACCTCGAAATAGCGTCAGTAGTTACCGCCCCATTAGTCTAATTAATACTTTAGGTGTGTTCGTCTCCGTGTCTTAGAAAGAAATGTAGTAAATGAGTTTTTCCTCTTTATTTATCCGCTTGCGACACTTTGGTAACTAATGAGAAGGAAGTGTTAAGATACTTAATGACTCTTTAGATTAAGATAGAATTTAAATTTATACCATTGTATCAATAACTCAACATAAGTTAAAACTGTAGGTACTTAGTGAGTTTTACCTATCGACCAATGATATGATATACCTGTATTATATACAATTATTATTTAAAGTTTATTTAATAATGTTAATATTGAATGATTGTTTAATATTTTTCACACTGCATTTTTAAGAAGACATATTATGTAATTATAATATATTATTTGATAGGTCTGTATGGGTTATCCTTGACGCTGTACCTGATTGGCAAGTACTCGATAGCGATGGTGATGACTTCGGTGTACGTGTACACGGCGGAGCTGTACCCCACGCGATATCGCCACAGTTTATTCGCTTTCTCCTCGATGATGGGGCGAATTGGGGCTATAATCGCACCACTCACTCCTGCTTTTGTAAGTACTAACACTTGAATTTCTTTTTTTATAAAAGAGGGGGCAAACGAGCAGGAGGTGCACCTGATGGTAAGTGATCACCGCCGCCCATGGACATCTGCAATAACAGAGGTCTTGCAGTTGCGTTGCCGGCCTTTTAAGAATGAGCAGCTCTTTTCTTTTTTTTGTTATCACAATCCCATTTGGAACTTTAGTTTAATTTGCTTGACCATCAGCATTGGTGCGGTTGTAAGTACTTCTAAGGCCCGACACGCCTAACAAAACGTCAATCGAGTCGAACCATTTAGGGCTCTAACACATTTTCATACACATTTTGCCGCTTCGTAGCACGACGCGACATAATGTATAATTGTATCGTGTTTATTATACTCGTATGTTCAAGAGTCCTAAGAGCTTCGTTTAGATTGACTTTTTGTTATGAGAATTAGGCGGCTGATTTTTAGTTGCTGGATAACCTTAAATATGATTAATGCGTAACGCATGCTCTCACCAACTAAGATACTACTACTGGTTCAAAGCGCTGAAATTCTTCTTGCTTTGTGATCGATTTCGTCAATTGACCTGATCACTAGATATACATACATACCTACGTTTATTACCAATTAAATAAGTTAATTGCTACAGATGAAATTCATATTTATAATATTAATCAATACTACAAAACTAACAGGTTTAGAAATCAAAATCATGTACGTAATTTTCATACCTACGCTTGGCGTTCGCGCTAGGGTTATCGACTTTGGCTTATATACAAAAAACTGGTAGTGGAACTCGTATTTAGGTGCTTCATTTATTGTGCACAAAAGAGTTCCCTGTCGCGTATCTCAAGAGGGTGGCACACCCGCTTGCAATATTCCCAACCATTTCAAGATATCCTGTCCGTGAGAGGTATTCGTTGCGTATGCGTTGCTCGAGCGTCTTTTGTATGTAGATTGACTTCTGCACCTAATTGTTTTATGTCAATATATTTGTGTCAAGGGATAACTGTTGGGAAAAATTTGAGAATTAATAACAAAGAAAAATTATTTTTAATATTTTTTTAATTTATATTATAGAATAGCAAACAAACAGAACATAACGATTAACTTAATTTAAAACTTGATTTCTGTTAAAGGGTGCAGCCTTATGGGATGATCTGCCATTTGCACTGTTTGCTGGATTTGCATTAGTGTCTGGTGCTTTAGTATTCGTCACTCCAGAGACGTTAGGCAGCAAACTACCTGATTCTATGGAAGAAGCTTCAAATATTGGCCAAAAAAAGGATGTTCTATAAGTCAATTATTTATAATTTGTGTCATCTAACCTTATCGAAATACAGAACTGATTATTTTATAAACTTTATTTTTGTTGCAATTTTATCTGATTTATTAAAATAAAAGCTAAAATAATTATACATTATTAACAAAAAAACCCCGACTGCATTTAATCTTGAAAAAAGTTTCATTGCCATAAATAAAAACTTAAAAGAAAGAAACAAGCCCAGTAGTTTAGAATCGTTAAGTAATAATGAATAACAACACAATTGAAAATATAGTTTAATAATCGATGTTCATTTAAAACAATTCATGAATTTTAATTAATTACAGAATGATTAACAGTCGGGGCCCTTTGTGAATATTTGATAGCTAAAAATTGAATGGGCCCCGACTTTTTGAACGAATCATTGTACAAAATAACATCAAATTGGCACTCTTTTTTCAAGTACGCTCTTGGGGAAAAATAAAAGAAATTATAATAAATAATATAAAAAAAGACGTGTGGCACTCGGAGACTGCCGCGGTAAATCTATTGTATAGCATTTTTTATCAACTTATGCAATTACAATTTTATATTTATTTTATTTATGCAGTATTTTTTTCTTTGTTTTTTTCTTTGAGTTACACTTTGAGCGTGGTGACCGATAAAAAATATTCATATTTAAAACACTTTGTACACAAATTATACGAGTACAGATATTCACTGTTGTACGTAGATGATAAATACCTATACACCTATATACTTTCTCACAAACAGCTGATTACGGGAGTTTTCCAATACAACCAATGCCTCTGGTTCCAATTTGGTTGGAACCAATGCCAAGTTCTGGTATTTATCGATAGATGGAAAAACTAAAAAGTATCACCGCTGTGCCGGTCTCGGAGTGGGCGGTGTTAGGTTTTTATTCGTTACGGAATTTCTGGATTCGGTCTCCACGTTCAAGGCCCGCAATAGAAGCTATGCAATAGCTTAATAAATAAGTATCGCCTCTGTGGTCTAGTGGTCCAGCATTGGCGTTGACCACATGAGGTCCCGGGTTCGATTCCCGGGTCGGGCACATAAAAGTGTTTTTTCAGTTTTCTGAGTAACACAAAGTTGCCCGGGATTGGAAAGTGCCCGGTTGGCGATAGGCTGGCCACCTATCACATTGTGGGACCAAGTATCTTCGGCTAATCGTGGGTGCATTTGTTGTACCTCTGCCTACCCCTTCGGGGATATGGGCGTAAAGATACTTTTTGAAGTGAAAACTTCTTTAGGCGCGTTGAGCGTTTTGGTAGAGGGTAAAATCCTCGGTTCGCGTCACCGACATGCTAATGATAATAGTATATCTATAGCTATGTTTTGCATATAGTTTTAATTACTCTCAACTTAATAGTTCCGTTTTCACTTCTATCGGCAGTCCCACGACTGCTACTGTTTTTTTTTTTTTTTTTTTTTAATAAATAAGTCTGCCATTTTGATTCGTGCTGTGTGCTATGTGTTGGTTGCAGTTTATGATACAGGTTAATTTAAAAGTGTTTTTGGCGTATTAATCAATACGTAAACTTTATTTATAATCAAGATTAGTTCAAGGTCTAAAAGTTTAGATAATATTTTTTTTCAAAAAACCGTAAATGTCAATCAATAGAACATATTTTCCGTTAAGGACCAAATTGATGATACCAGCGCTTTGGGTATGATAGTATCTATTTTTATTTATTTTCGTAAATTTTAGTGTTGATATCTATGATCTCAAAAAAATCTTATGATGTGAATGTAAAATATCCCACGTATTGGACCCGGGCTATTTTGAAGAATAGGCCAACTGCGGTTCTGCTAGGCAAAAAGCGACCAATTGGCTATGCGAGTCACTACCATCGTGGCTACTAGGTGGTAGAGTTCTGCATTGTCTCGCCCGGGTCTGGTACCACCGCCTTATCTATTCCTGCCGCAACAGCTTCAGTGCTTGTCACTGTCGTGTTCCGGTTTGGAAAGTAAGGTAGCCGATTCACTTATGCATGTGGCATTAGACCTCGCCACAAGATAGCAACACACCTTGGCTTTATAGGCGATGGTTGACTCTTTCCATCAGGAGACCCATCTGCTTGTTTGTTATCTTATGATATAAATAAAATCCTAAACAATATTTAAAAAAATTAACGTGTCTATAAAATTGAAAAAGAAATAAAAAATATTTAAAAATTACGAATAAAACTACGTATTAATTATGAAAAAAGTTATATTAACATTTATATAAAAAATATTTTTGTTCTATAGTATATGTTGTTTATTTTTTCGTATGTATGTGTTTACCAATTATATAAAAAAAAATATTAAAAGCATTGGTCATCGATTTACTTTTTGAATTAAAAATTCTCGCCTAAAAAGTAGTCATATTTTTCTCAAAGTGTCGTGTTACACCTGAACTGTTTTGTAGCTTAAGCCATTTAAATTAAATAATTCTAACACCAGTGTATTGCAGTGCTCAAGACCTCTTAAAAAATATACGCTTTACAGTATCGGATCAATCCAAACAACTCATAAACCATTTTTGTCCACCGGAACGGACTCGAAACGTGTGTGCGTAACGGTCCGTGTTTCTTTAGAAAAAAATGCGAAAATGGCTGATGGAGCGAGCGGCTATAAAGAGTGAAGCATAATTGCTAAATTGCAAATAATTTTTAAATGCAAGCCACGCTGCCAAACTAACAAATTGTCTTGAAAGGCGTATCGATTTAATTCGTGGGAGTAATAAATGAATAGTTACTGATTTGCGAATCGCTACTTCATTCAGTTTGCCATACAAATTGACCGTTTTCTTCGTGATTTAAAAAAAAAATATTTTTAAGTTTTGGTTGATGAAAATTTTAAAATTAGTTAATTCAGATTTTACGATTAAAATATCTTTATATAGGCGCATTAAAGCTACAAATATTTGAAAAGAGATTAGTAATTTTTGTTAAGTTCGATTACCTATTCAATTTGCCTCGCCGTGTTGGTCCCGGCCTCCTTTGTAGAATAGGCCAACTGCCGTTCTGCCAGGCAGGTCGTAAAAGGCGACCGATTGGCTATCGAGTCACTACCATCGTGGCTACTAGGTGGTAGAGTTCTGCATTGTCTCGCCCGGGTCTGGTACCACCGCCTTATCTATTCCTGCCGCAATAACGTCAGCGCTTGTCGCTGTCGTGTTCCGGTTTGGAGGGTAAGGTAGCCGGTAAACTTATGCATGTGGCATTAGACCTCGCCACAAGATAGCAACGCACCATTAACATCTTTGGTGTCTATAGGCGATGGTTGACTGTTTCCATCAGGAGACCCATCTGCTTGTTTGCTATCCTTATGACATAAAAAAAACAGTCATTTTTTCTCAGTGCATAGAGCTTTCTTTTAGATGAGCTTACGGATATTCGAATCGAATCGAATACATGCAGTAGTAATGAAATTCGAATGAATTTGAATAATTTGCATGGCTTTTTCCCGTGTTGATCCCGGGCTCCTTTGAAGAATAGGACAACTGTCGTTCTGCCAGCCAGGTCGTAAGAGGCGACCGATTGGCTGTGACCGACGAGTCACTACCATCGTGGCTACTAGGTGGTAGAGTTTTGTATTGTCTCGCCCGGGTCTGGTACCACCGCCTTACCTATTCCTGCCGCAATAGCGTCAGTGTTTGTCACTGTCGTGTTCCGGTTTGGAGGGTAAAGTAACCGGCAAACTTATGCATGTGGCATTAAACCTCGCCACAAGATTACCACCACCACATAGAACGCACCATTAACACCTTCTATCGGCGTCTATAGGCGATTTTTGACTCTTTCCATCAGGAGACCCATGTGCTTGTTATAAAAATATATTAAAAAAAGACTTTTATAATCGAATTATTCGAATAATGTCATTCACAATCGCCCATGTTTATGGAGAAGTTTCTATAGGCTATGAAGTGTGCGTCATATATCCGTCATTGACGTATGTTCGTAGTACGCAACAATGAAAGCTGTCTTCTTAGTCCACGTTGTCGTGATGGGCAACTTTGGAGCCGGAACATTGCGCGTGGTCCAGCACGCACTTCACCGATGGTAAAAATTAGTATTTCTTACTACAGTTGACAATTTCAACTGTAGTAAATTGTCAAGTGCGTACGTGCTCCGAATTGAAAAGTAATTAAAAATAGTTTTTTTCGTGTTATAGGGTTTATTTTGATAACATGGACAGGTTTAATGGTTGACGTTATATATAACAATTACTTTCATTATTTTGCTATATTTTTGAAAATTTGTGTTTGCTGCTCGTGGCTACATTGATGGATAGGGGTATTTTTTTGTATTTTCGTGAATAAAATATAATACAAGCTTGATATTTCTTTAATGTACTTCTTGCAGACTATTTTAACATTACAATTATAGACTTGAGTGTTCACAAGTTGTCGAGCTCATGGCTCAGAACCGTCTGTCTGTCGCTGAAAATGAGGTCTCTCATATCGTAAGCCCCACTACGCGCCATCTTGCCGCGTTCTGTCCCGCCGTTTAGCTTTTACAACTTTAACGAATAGGAAGATGACGCCTAGTGTTGCCATATTTTGTCACTTATTCTAATATAACACAATTGAAACATATTCTTTTGATGAATAAAACCATTACAAACAAGTTAAATCATTACATTCGGCCATCCGGCAAAGTGTGACTCCCGGCACACTACTCAATTCTAAAATTAACTTTTCCGTAAATCCTTAGGGCGTCAATTAGGAAATATTGAAGATGCAAAAGTACAACAAGTTAAATCATTACCTTCGCCCATACTATAAGTCGACACAAATATATATTTTTTTATGAGGAAAAAAAATTTGCTTGTACACAATCCTAACATTCAATAACTTACTAATCATAATCATAATTATTTAAAAACAAGTAATAATACAGTGTTATTTATATCTTCTATGAAAGCAAAAATTTGTAAGCAGTTTTGCTACATAATTTTATTTTAATTTATATTATACGTTATATAAAATTTATAAAAATTATACATAATACTTTATTTTACTTTGGTGTTACGTACTTTATTAAGCGTATTACTTTAAGTTGATATATATTCTGTTGATCCATAGTAAATATAATTTTAAACAAAACATTATTTTAGTTTTATTTAAGTTGTAATATATTATATTTGTTATAGTAAACGTAAATATAAACAAAACTTCACTTCAGCTTGTAATCTGCATCTATTTTAATATTATAAATGCGAAAGTTTGGATGTATGGATGTATATTACTCAATCACGCCAAGACTACGGATTTGATTGAAGAGAACGGATTTGAATGAAATTTTACTAATTATAAACTATACACTTTGTATTCTACATATTTTTTTACACATAACTCATTGCATCGATAAAATTAATATTCTAAAAATCTATAAATTATATAAGATTAATTTACAAATGTTTGACCAATTTTACTCCATATACCTAATTATATATTTTTTCTGAAAGTCAATTACATTATATGGTTTTACTCATTCTAAACTAAAGTGTACCAATTTTAGTTTCTTACTACTAAATCCTACATTACATTGTTAAACATATCTCATAAAAATTTGTTTTACCTTAGGTAATTATTTATTTACATTTAATTATATAATATTAAATTATTTATATATTATTAATTCTAATTATTAATTTCTTTATAAAGCAAGTCTAACAAGTAACTAACGACACTATATATACATATACTTACATTTCCACTAACTATTATCTTGACATCTGACTAGATATTGACGTTTTTACAATTTAAATAGGTATTCTTTTACAGAGAATGAGAAATTAGCCATTTATGCATTTGTATTTTATACCGGTTTATAGTTAGCTATTTCATTATGCTTGGTAATTGATAAAATAAATAATGTACATACATGTAAAATTTTTTTTTTGTACCATGACTACGTTGTAGTCTATACTATGGCACATAGGGCTTGCTTGCTTGTCTGTTATTTGTACTAAATTGTGGGTTGATTTTAAAGTATTTAGTGTGTTCTTAAAAAAAACAAGCTGCTCTAATGTACCTACATACAAAGAAGTTTTAATATTCTCAGATTTAAAAATAGGCTTAAAGTTTGTTTTTGTGTGATGTTTCATGTTACATATAGCCCTAACTCATTCTTTTGTGCTGTAAAAGCATTTACCCATCAAATCCAGAGTCACCTCATATAAGCAGTCCATAAGAAAATACTAATGAAACATATCCAAAGCCTGTTAATGCCGTTTCCTTATATATTTATATCTAATTTTACGGAGAGCAAATACAATTTAGTCTTAAGTGTTACAAATATTGTCGATTTGTTACTTCTTTGATCATCTATATTATACTTCTATAGGATTATCATATTTTTATTAAATTTCAATTGTAATAATTTTGCCTTTTCTTCGTGTTGATTTGTAAATTATTTTTCATTTGACTAATTATTTCATTTAAATTTCTAAGTAACATTGTTCATTAATATTTATTTAATTTAATAATTTAATCCAGACAACGAGTGGCAATATAATTCATTGCTTGCAGATTAGGGTGCACAAATTACAATACAGATTTAATAAACATATGTTATATAGAGAGAAATAAGTACCACAATATCTGTCTTACATGTCAACATAAATTTATCTATATATATTTATAAAAATCAATGCCATTTTTCGTTGTAATTTTATAACTCAAGAACGGGCTCACCTATCCAAACCAAATGTTTAGGCTTTGTTCGACTGTTTAGCAGATGGTTTATGTGAAGTTTGCACAAAATCGGTACAGCGGTTCTTCATTTATCACATTTTTTTGTAACAAATGAATTCAATAAATGATGATACGTCGCGAAGCATGTAACAGGCCGCTAGTATAATATATAATAAAATAGGAGGCGCCTTCTTAAGACATTTGTTAGACGTCAATCGTAGCTAAATTTTGAACCGACATAAATACGAGAATGTATACAACAGTACGTCAACAATAAAAACCTAATTACAATTAGTGTCAATTTGCCTATATAATTTGCCACACTTTTGACATTGATATGAGCATTCGCTCGTACGACTACACGTTCAATGCCTAACGTCACGTCTATTAGTATTATGTGGTCTGTGATATATATTAACATTGACAGCCATGTTAATTAGGTTGTTAGTATCAGTCATAAATGGTCTACATCGTACCCTTAAGTCAATCTCAGAAATAAATTATCGTTTAATAATTTCTGATTTTACTCCCAAGTACCTGAACGTGTGATTTTACTATTACAATAAATCTACCTATAATACGCATACTACATCTTATATATAAAATTCTCGTGTCACAATGTTAGTCTCCATACTCCTCCGAAACGGCTTGACCGATTTTGATGAAATTTCGTATGCATATTCAGTGGGTCTGAGAATCGGCCAACATCTATTTTTCATCCCCCTAAATGTTAAGGGTTGTCCACCCCTACATTTTTTTTTTAATTTTATGGACAAAAATTTTTATTTTTATTTTTTTATGATTCAACATTGAAAAATATATACAACCCTTAATTTTCAACCCTCTACAATCAACCCCTATTTTTTAATTCAATAATTTATGTGGCAGAACAACGTTTGCCGGGTCAGCTAGTATAATATAAAATCTAGTATTTATAAATACTACAGGAACATGAAATTTCAATCGAAATTAATACTTAGTCCTACAAAGAATGACAACTGATAATTGTCAAAAAAAATCTTGAATTTAACTAAACATAATCCAATGTGAAATAACGTCATATTATTGAAAACATTTTATTTCATACATTGAGTAACAATCGAGATTAATTGGCTGGTCAACTAGTGTAATTTGACATAATTCTAGCATTTCCCGCGAATAAATAATAACTACGTCTTTGAATCTTCTTTTACCCTCGATATTATTGGTGTCGATTTTCTTACATTTCCCACGATTACTTCGATAGATAAGGTTCTTTTGGGACTTCCGCCTGCGATCTGTTTCGACTTTGATCGTTCGATTCTGTGATTGCAACGACGACATCAGCTCTACAGCTTTCTGGATCTGACTTTCAGTAAGAGATAACGGCGCTTTATATTCAGACGCCGAAGAATCCGCCATTGCTGAAATTTAATATTGATAACAGTACAAACTCTTTATTAAATCCTCTTGTCTATGTACGTGTGTGTTGTGTTTGCAGCTCTGAATATGTCCGTGTGGACGGCCTTTAAGTATGTGTATATGTAATTGGAATGACTGTAGTTAAGTATAATGCATTTTCCTATAAGATCAGATATGGTCATAATGAACTATACAACCAAAACTTTGAGGCTTCTTATCAGTCAATTCGCCTTATATTATGTTTACTAGGAGTAGGCGATACAAAATGTATAGATATTGAAACTGTACATCGTTACGATATTGTAAATTGGATATTAGTCTAAGCTAGAACTACCTATATATTGACGAAACACTATATTGTCAAATATTTACTGAATCTTGCAACGAGACAAAATGACGCGACAGAAGAGTGGGTGCGTCGATAAACTAAAATTGCTATATTATCAGACGGATACTAATATCTACGATTCCAAATCTTACGCCAATTGCGTATTGAATGGTTTTCGAATAAAGCTCGTCGGGTTTATCTGAAAGTATATTTCAATATATAATTTCATAAAATATATATTTTTTGATATCCGATATCAAATATAATAAAATATAAAAAACATATAATAAAATCGTAGGAAGGCAAAACTGTACATTGAATATTTTTTTAAAAGAATACTTGGGGCGTGATCTACAATTGATATCGAAGCCAAAAATATAGTTTTTAGAATTTGCCTGTTTATCTGTATGTCTGTTTGTCTGTATGTCTGTTTGTCTGTATGTCTGTTTGTCTGTATGTCTGTTTGTCTGTATGTCTGTTTGTCTGTATGTCTGTTTGTCTGTATGTCTGTTTGTCTGTATGTCTGTTTGTCTGTATGTATGTTTGTCTGTATGTATGTCCGGGGTAAACTCAAAAAGTACTGCATGGATTTACTCCAAATTTTTCATGAATATTACTAATAGGTCTGGTCAACATATAGGCTACATTTTATCACGCTATCACCTATGGGGATGAGCTGTGCGGATTAAACGAAGTCCGCGCGGACGAAGTCGTGGGCAACAGCTAGTCAATTATAAAGTTTCGATTTGATGTCCATGAAAAATCACATTACCCAATCCTTCTGTTTATGTAAGTTTGACCGTATCTCATTTTGCTGTAATCATTTTTAGTGGCTGACGTTTGTTGAACGCCGTGAAAATAGGATCTTTCATACATGGTACATTACATTTAAATCGCTTACCGCCACACTTAAATTCAAATTTCTCTCTAGTACGCATAAATGAAATCTTCGAGCTGCTCATACGGACTATCTATTGCTTTACATCATTCTAATTTTGTCTCCTCATCTACGGTGCACGCCTTGCGAATGGTTTCAGTTAGTTCGCCAAACTAAGCACACCCAAATATTTCATTTGTAATCTCTCGAAACACACCTACATGGTTTTGACTCTTTCTCTAAACAAGCACACCTACATGACTTATTTTCAGTATATCTCGAAACACACCTACATGGTTTCGGCTCTTTCTCTAAACAAGCACACCTACATGGCTTATTTTCAGTATATCTTGAAACACACCTACATGTGTTTCGGCTCTTTCTCTAAACAAGCACACCTACATGGCTTATTTTCAGTATATCTCGAAACACACCTACATGGTTTCGGCTCTTTCTCTAAACAAGCACACCTACATGGCTTATTTTCAGTATATCTCGAAACACACCTACATGTGTTTCGGCTCTTTCTCTAAACAAGCACACCTACATGGCTTATTTTCAGTATATCTCGAAACACACCTACATGGTTTCGGCTCTTTCTCTAAACAAGCACACCTACATGGCTTATTTTCAGTATATCTCGAAACACACCTACATGGTTTCGGCTCTTTCTCTAAACAAGCACACCTACATGGCTTATTTTCAGTATATCTCGAAACACACCTACATGGTTTCGGCTCTTTCTCTAAACAAGCACACCTACATGGCTTATTTTCAGTATATCTCGAAACACACCTACATGGTTTCGGCTCTTTTTCTAAACAAGCACACCTACATGGCTTATTTTCAGTATATCTCGAAACACACCTACATGGTTTCGGCTCTTTCTCTAAACAAGCACACCTACATGGCTTATTTGTTAATATAATTATATATTTATCCACATTTAGTGAAACATCTAGTTTGTTTTCCATTACCGTCACGAATTAATGATTGGCGCTATAATCAATGTTTGTCTCCAATCGGAGTAAATTTCTTTGAATAAAAATTGAATATATATAATGTTCTGCGATGTCTACAATATTAAAATATTTAAAAACTGATGCAGTTGCCCTACCAAAATAAAAACCGAATCAAGTTGTGTAAAGTTATAGCTTTTCAAATATAAGATTGTTTACAATTACTAGTAAACAGATTGATTTCAAATTGATCTCAACAACTGAGTCAAATAACGTAAATAGGATATACTCATTTTCTTTGCTCAATTCGTTTGGAGTTTATCAACGATTTTTTTTTTTGTTAAAAATTAATACATGACTGACATTATTTCGTTGTTTTCCATTCAATCAATTTTGAAGTTAATAAAAGGTTTTAGAACTCAAATAATTGAGTCGAGTGCTATTCAAAAGATCAAAATCGACGATCGTTTTGAAAATATACGACTGCGCAAAAACTGAAATACTCTAATTTTTTATAAGGTGCTCAAAAATCTATGCTTTGGTATAGAACACACAAATATATTTTACTTTACACTGTAAAATTGAAATAACTTATTTCATCGAGCATACTATTTCACGTATAGCAGGACACAACTATATTATTAAGAAAATTGAAGTTATGTAATTTTCGAACGCTCGAAATGCTTTTGTATGTACTTTGAGTTTGCTATTAATATTAATTTTTAAACAGTAACTCGGTTCTCAGAAATACTTATCAAACATGTGGGTAGTTTTAACAAAATACTATTACATTCCATCGGATGATACTGCGGCTACGATCATGTATTGTTTGTAGCTAGAAGTGACATGTAAATTATTTTAAATTTTTACTATCATTATTTTTTTATACTATCATTATTTAAATAAACTCAAATGCTATCTTTGGGCATAAATTAATTAAGAGAGTAGCCCCGACCACGTGTTAAACACAGGATGGGTACAGGAATAACACGATCGAAGAGTAGCCCCGACCACGTGTTAGGTACAGGATGAGTACAGGAATAACACGATCGGAGAGTAGCCCCGACCACGTGTTAAGGTACAGGATGGGTACAGGGATAACACGATCGGAGAGTAGCCCTGACCACGTGTTAGGTACAGGATGGGTACAGGAATAACACGATCGGAGAGTAGCCCCGACCACGTATTTAGGTACAGGGATAACACGATCGGAGAGTAGCCCCGACCACGTGTTAGGTACAGGATGGGTACAGGAATAACACGATCGGAGAGTAGCCCCGACCACGTGTTAAAGATGTAAAGGATGGACATAGGAGTATATTTATTCTTTTGATGTAATCACAATTACTATAGCGCATGTTCTTTTAAAATAACAATTTCTAATTCTAATCTAATTTATTTCAATTCTCATTTGACATTAATTTTTAAATCTATTCTGACTTCTTTTTTTTGAGTTTTATTGATTTTAAAAGTATTTAAACGCAATTTGTAATTTTATGTAAAAATAAATATATTTTTTTTTCTTTTTGCACGCCATTTATTCGGCAAAGCAGGCTCAAAGTACTTGTATTTATCATCACATATAACCCTGATTTATTAATATGAAAAATGTACAATTTTGAATTTTTAATTATTTTATGCTATCGCACATTTTAATATGCTTTTTAATAATCTACTCCCGTAATATATTTATAATACATAATACATTATTGTATATAAGTGCTGGATTACCTTTGAAGACTTGTGGGCACACAGGTTACTTCCACGTCTGATTTTTCGTGAATAAAATATAATACAAGCTTGATATTTCTTTAATGTACTTCTTGCAGACTATTTTAACATTACAATTATAGACTTGAGTGTTCACAAGTTGTCGAGCTCATGGCTCAGAACCGTCTGTCGCTGAAAATGAGGTCTCTCATATCGTAAGCCCCACTACGCGCCATCTTGCCGCGTTCTGTTCCGCCGTTTAGCTTTTACAACTTTAACGAATAGGAAGATGACGCCTAGTGTTGCCATATTTTGTCACTTATTCTAATATAACACAATTGAAACATATTCTTTTGATGAATAAAACCATTACAAACAAGTTAAATCATTACAGTATTAGTTTGTGTGTGTATGTATGGGTGCTATATTATGTTCTAGGGCAGCTCGTAAGTGGCCTTTTCGAGTCCTTTTAGACGAGGATATTACGACGTCTGTGCTGCAGAATGGTGATACAGTGAGGAAGTTGTGGATTTTGACGATGACAGCCTCGTAGACCCAGAATCATTTGAAGACAATACTTCCGAATTAGATAACAACGTGATTCTATTATAGAAACCTTAGAAAATAACAATGAAAGCTCATCTCTATCACCTCCAAGTGCTAAAATGGCATCAAACGTTACCGTTCCTCAACCTTCATCAGCTCGAAGTAGTCAATCAAAACAAACTATAAAGAAGCCCACCAAATTGAATTTACGTTAGAAGAAAAGTCTCCAGTTAAATATCGACCAGCAGACCAGAGCTAGAAACTCTATTCGCTTTTTCTTTTACCTCTTTCCACAAGAACTTATCCGGATGCTTTCAGACGAGATCAATCTTTATCAAGTTTAGAATGATCCTAACAGAAATTTTAGTATGACAGACATGGATATCAGGCAGTTCATGGATATTGATCATGGAAAATGCAGCTTACAAGAAAGTCCCTTTAGAAGAACACTTTTGTGTGGTGGAGCAAATGTGCTCCACTAAAGCAAGGAATATGTTATAGCGATACAACCTTCAACAACCACACAAATTAAGTTATAAAGTCTACTAAGTTACATAGTCTTAAAAAAAACTTAAAAAATCTATGTTTTTTAGTTATAAATGATAGGGTTCCGTGCCTCAAAAAAAAGGAACACTTATAGGATCAATTTGTTGTAGAAATTCATCCCTGCGACTCCATACAGATTGCTAATTAAAACCTCACTCAAATCGACTATTTAATATTATTTAAGATTAAATTATATTTACAATGCTTAATCGTCGTCCATATTTCACCACTCTCGGGTAAAGCCGCGATTTTTGGCCCAGCTATACTATTATTGTTAATTTATTTGTCTTGGCAAAGATTTTGTCATGATTGTACAACTCTCTACAATTAAACGACAAAATCGCTGAAAAATTCATCCCTGCAACTGCATACAAACTGCAGTCTGTATGTCTGTTTGTTAGTCTATTCGTCTGTGAAGACCTTTTTCTCCAGAACATAGAGGTGAAATTTATATCAAATACTTGGTTCTACCGTCCCCCTCAGCTGTAAAATATCAGACTTGTAGTAGTAGGGAATTTGTAATAGTAGGGGAATCCAAGGTGCTAAATGGGCAGTTACTTGGGTATCATATGGACCTATTGGATTTTGTATATTAAATTACAGGAAAAATAAAAAGTTATGTAATGTTTTTATTTTAATGGTGGGGAAAATCTACAGATAAAAAAATGTGAAATAGAAACAGTGACATCGAAACACTGAAGCGCGTCAGATTATACATATCAGATATGGTGGGTTAATTGCCAGCTAACGTTTAGAAAATCTGACGATCCAAGTTTAGCATAAGGGACTAGGAGGATCACAAAGTTGCAAGGAAAACATTGTCTTAACATTTTCGAGTGCGTCCGAATTTTCTCCTATTTTAGAGAAAATGATGTAAAATTAACAAAAAAAATAATAATATGACAATTTCCAAGAGCCTAAGTTATCGGAATTTTGTTTTTTTTTTGCCATAGTTACCTCAATCTATAAAAAGGTCTTATATTTGATGGAGAGCCTCAATGGCATACCAGGTACCCCTTTATGTTCATCTGACGTGCTCGAGTAAATTCCAAAATCCCCTACTATAAGTTAACGCGATTAAAAGATATGTCAAGAGGGAGTCAAATCCTAGGATAGTTTTCGTGGACTTAGAATTATAAAATTTAGGATGAAGCAATGTCTTATAGTACATGTACGGTCAACAGCTTGTCGACAATGCCGTACATCACGTTTGGCATTGTCAGCGTATATGTCGCCACGCGTTATTATAATTTACATATTTTAAACAGTTCGCGTCAAGCCGCCAATCGGTTCGCGTGCTCACCTAACCATACTTCACCATTTTTACCATTAAACCATTTTAGCATAAGTTAAGCTTTCAATAAACATAATATTGAACTTAACTTGTATTTTACTCTGTACGGAACCAAACCACCGTACAGTACATACTATAAAGGACAAAAATTCGAGAACCGTAAATTTTTATTACATCACGAAAATACTACTATCAATAGATATGACCGTTTATTTTGCATATTTTGCGATTGCACGAAGGAATCAAACCTATAGGGTACTTCCAGTTAAATTAGAGTCAGTAGCTAAGGTAACCTACAAGTTTGTACAGATCCCCTGGTATGCAAGCCCAACTCGCACTTGGCCGGTATTTTTTTCTTGTTAAAATAGAGTCAATGCTTGTTGCTATGGTATTGCGGTTTAGAGGGTAAGTCGGTAGACTTAGACGTATGTTATTACGTCTTCATTACATAAACTGAAATGCACCAGTAACATCTTTGATGTTATACGGGATAGCTGTCTTCTTCTTTCTGGTATGCCACTGCTTGTTTGTACTAATTCTAGTATTTTGTATGGATTCATACACAGGATTGGGCCCTGTGTATGAATTCATACATTTGTACTCTACACGTGAACAGGTAAAAACCTACCAACGTGGCATAAGGCATTGTCGTTGCCAGTAACAGACTGTTATCGTTAAAAATTAGCGGTTACTAGGTTGTCAACTATAATCTTATAGCATATAATGTCATAAGAAGCGTTCTGTATCGGTGACATCAATACTATTTCTGACCAATTTTTAATCAGGGCTTCTTTTTCCCTTGTTGATCTGGATTACTTTCGGATCATAAACAAACCGCTCTATTTTTAAGTACCTCGTAAAAGGCGAAAAAAGGCAATGTCCGGCGTCGGGACGTGTCGACTGGTGGGATAATATTCTTTTTTGGGAAATTATTCCGTTGTTGCAGTCATTAAGAAAAAAAGTGGTGGGGCCATGCTTCTGCGGAATGGGCCGGCACCACCGGGGCAATACCACTACTTCACTTTAAAACGTGATGTAAAAACTAGTGAATTACGAAAGGAATACAATTCTTTCTCTTCAAAAGAGCTATCACCATGGCAAAAGCGGAACACATTAATAGTATTGGTGAGAAATTACTTCGCCTTCCTTCGGACGCTCGTGCGTTCTGGTATATCACCAAGGCTATTTTAGGGAATTTCTCCCAATCTTCATCTTCATCCTTGCACAGAGACGATGACTTGACTCGATGACGATGATGACAGTACTTTTTGAGTTTACCCCGGACATACATACAGACAAACAGACATACAGACAAATAGATAAAATTTCTAATAACTATATTTTTGGCTTCGATATCGATTGCAGATCACGCCCCAAGTATTCTTTTAAAAAAATATTCAATGTACAGTTTTGACTTTCCTACGATTTTATTATATGTATAGATTATGTTTATTAAACAATCTAAAACCAACTGTTTAGCTAGCAGAGGGGGAGGGGAGGACATTTGACTCTAAAAATATTTAACAAATGGATCACTTAATCGAAAAACTGTTATGACAAACCCGCAATATTTTATATAGTCTGAGCTAGGCTGCGGATGAACGGGCTAATAAGCTTTCTATTAGACCCTTAAAAAGAAAGAAAGGTTAACAGCCGACTATAGCACAGGTTATATATTAATCGTTTCTATTAGTTACTACTGTAGCAATAATAAGAAAATTGTGTTGCAGTAGACGATCTAAGTTGTTAAATGTATGCGTTGTGAGCTAATTTAATGTCATGGCTGAAATTTTAAATAGTTTTGTAAATATTTCTTGGACTTGAAATAAACTGAGATACGTAGATCATTTTGATCCTAGTGTATACAGAACCGTATTACAAGAAATTGTATGAAATACCAATAATATAATTTATAACACAATTTGATACGAAAGATAAAGGAAATTATTTTGAACGCAGATATAAGTGTAAGAGCCGTTCACCCAAGATTTGTAAACGCAATATCTTGATTTAATGTGGTCGCAGGTTTAACTTTATGAATATAATTTTAAGTATCGTCACACCAATTCTCTGAAGAACTAGGCAGAGTTAGCCAAACGTCAATCAATAGACGTTCCGGTTCACCACGTTTTACCAGTTTTTGTGAGAGATACATGGATACATGAACCTTATATTTTACCGATCTATAATTATAATTGTGGCTTGTTTCTCACTATAACATTCATACAAGGCATGGTGATGTTAATTTATCATACAGTCTCAGTACAGTTTAGGACTCCGATCTGTCTCAGTCTCGGAAAGACTAAAAAATATTTATTTAATTCATTTTTTATTTATTTATTTTAGTTGATAGGTTAGTAAACAAGCAGGTGAAAATGCACATAATGGAAAGAGATAATAATTAAATAAGACACCTAAGATGTTAATGCTGCGTTGCTACCCATGTTATGAGATTGAAATGCTACATGCATAGGTTTACCAACTCCGGAAGGTAGCCATACCTGGACATCCATGACTGTTGGATTTGTCTGTACATTCTTTATACGAACAGTAAAACTCTGGAACAGCTTACTTGATATGGTTTTTTCAAGTATCTTTGATACTGGAATTTTATGAGGAGGGTCAATAAAATTCTTAGAAGCCGACATAACATTGGCAACTAATCTTTTGTTGCGACACTAACAAACAACAAAGAAAAACATGACGGCAACAGATTTTGACGCTACTGCGACAGGTAAAGGTCAAGGTCAAAGGTATTAGGTCGTGATCGTTTTGATTTCGCTGGTTGTTATTTATACCAACATGTTTTTAAAATCGTGCATTTTATGTAGCGCATGGCACAGCCTTAACGATCTTAGCGCTAAGGATAATATGATAAGATAGCCAAAATTAAGCTATTTAAGACTTGAATTAATACTACGGGGGTTTATCTAAATTTCATACTTATTTTTCATTATTTTATTATAATAACATTTATGTTATATTGTTATGAGGTTGACTCATTTGTATTTAAAAGTAAGATTACGAAATTTTACCGGTTATAAGTAAATTAAATTTTAAAAATTTGAGATTTAAGTAACTAAAAATTAAAGAAAAAATATGACGGTTGAAAAAGAAAAGCAGCTAAGTAAGAAAGTAGATTTGGATACAATATTGATAGAGGAACTTGGCCAATTTGGAAAATATCAAATGAAGACGGTGGCGCTGATGGGTATGGTGTCATTGTTTATTGGCTGGGCTTCCAATGAATATTTATTCACTACAGCTAGAATTGGAACCAGGTTTGTTTAACAGTATATAATTAAAGGTACGAGTGGGTTACCATGGAGTGATATTAACTGAAGTTATTTGTGGAATGAAATGAAATTAAATTAAATGAATGAAGTCAAATTAATGAACATATTTATTTGCAAGAATATGAGTGTAACAAGTTATTAAAAATTAATTAAGTTACCAACATATTCCACCATTATTAAAATCGATCGAGGAAAGGGGTTCGTTGGCTAGAAATATGCTCGTCACGATATCTGCCAGTCCACTGGACTACAATTTTGCCCCAAATAAACAACTATATCTGGGTCAGTATCAAACTGGGAATCACGAGAGCCTTTTTTGATCGCATTATGTGCGCTGGTAAGGTATTTGTCGCCCAGTGACCTGGAAAAGTTTTGGGATTCTGTATAGGGATATTCTGAATATGGTTGACGACGGTGAAATAGTCATTTTGTGTGGTGATTTGAATGGAAGGGTGTGGGACTAAGCGGCCTGGTTTCGATGTCGCACTTGGCCCATATGGTGACAGTAGAGTGAAAGACGCTGGTAAGCACATTATGGATTTATGCGTGGAAAGGAATCTTCTTGTAGCTAACACAATATTTCCGCATAAGGACATACATTTGTATACATGAAGAAAGAATGATCAAAAGAGTGTGTTAGATTTGATTTGATTGTGATGACTCTGCAGTTGTGTAATGGATACGTGAGCCTAGAGAGGTCCTAATCTGGAAACAGACCACTATTTGGTAGTAATTCGATATATGAGTCTGTTTAATAAGTGGAGACATTGGCGACAGCGCGTTACAATACAAAACAAAAACTCTATATTTTGCACCAAAATATATGACAATATAAAAGTAAAATACAGTGTCGTACCATGTTAAATACACAAAGATGGTTTTATCTCTAAAAAGCGATCTCTTCCAGATAACCCTTGGTTAAAGGATAACAATATATACAAATGTGATGCTAACCACGAATAAATGTATAGTTTTATGCACTTACATGATCAAGAAAGAAACAAACAAATTAATTATAAAAACATAGTATTACAATATAACAAATAAATCAATGATAATTCGTATACTAATTTAAAAATGTGACGAATGAAGTGACGAATGTGGAGAAAGCAAAACAAGCCTACAAGGATCGTGATGTATTCACTCAGTTCTCTCTGCATACCCCATAAAGAATCTGGCGTAAAAATATGTCTGTATGTATATGTAGGTAATTTAAAAATTAAATGAAACTAAAACTAAGTTACTCGGTACATAGAAAATTACGTTTAATCATTGAATTAAGGCTCTGTGCTTTCCTTATCTCTTCTAGAAGGTAGTTCCAAAGCGTAACAGCTTGAGGGGTGAAGGACAGATTGTAATAATTTGTGTTTTTCGTTGGCACCAACAGAGAACCATCATCAGCCGATCTTAAATATTTGAGCTAGTTTTCAAGGAAAGTAAATCATTCTTTCAAATAAAAAGGGGACTTTGGATCGTTAAGAATAGAGTAAAGCTGTAAAAGTATATGATTATTTTGACGAAGATAAATAGGTAATCATTTGAGCTTGGCGCGAAATTCGGAAACGTAATCACTACATAGTATAAAACAAAGTCGCTTTCTCTGTCTTGTCCCTATGTCCCTATGTATGCTTAAATCTTTAAAACTACGCAACGGATTTTGATGCGGTTTTTTTAATAGATAGATTGATTCTTAGGGAAGGTTTTAGTATATAATCCTTTCCGATATTCCCACTGGAACAAAAGCTACGCGGGTGAATCCGAGGGCAGGTCGCTAGTTATATTATATTAATCGAGTTTCCACCAGATCTGCACGTTTTGTCTGTCAATAGTCGGAAAAGGTTCCTAGGACCTCTAGGAACCTTTTCCGACTATTTTCACGATTCGGTCCCGGAGATTTTGAGAAATTTTGAAAAAAACCCAAAAAAAATTTTGGCGAAAAAGTATTTTTTTAATATGACTTCCAGATTAATATGCCGATTAAGTACAAAAACTAATCAGCTCTATTCCTCAAAAAACTGCGTCTAATGCATGAATTGTATCAAAATCGTTTTGGAGTAATCGTTGACGAAATATTTCGAAAAAAGTGTTTTTTCGACATAACTTCAAAATTTTGCAGTTAATCATTTTTTGGTATTCTATGATACTTTAGTACTAAAAATCTACGTCAAGTGCCGTTTAAAAAATCAAAATCGAATCTAATTCTCAAAAGTTACAGATTTTCAAATTTAAAATTATGTTGTTTTTAGCAAACTTATTTAACATTTTTGAAATAACTTTCAGGCTAATTCACCGATTGACTTAAAATCAGATTTTTCCTTTTAAAAACTGCGACCAATAACCATTAATTGGATACTAATCGGTCAATTTGATTGTAACTTATCAATGACGAAAATTTTTAAAAAAAAATGTTTTTTACATTGCTTCGAAATAACCTATCGATCATTTAGCTAAAGTAATATTTTGGATCTCAAAAATTAAGTTGAATGCAATTTTTTTCAAAATATACAGCTTTTTAAAAATTTATATACTGCCATTTTTAACAAAATAGATGTTTGAACTGAAAAATCTATGCTAATAGTTTTTACTCTTTTGAGATTAAAATACCTTAATTTAGCAGGAAGTTTCAGGGATGACCTGCAGGGTCAACCGTTTACACATTTTTTTCTTGTCTTGCTGAATTTTGAATTGTATTTTATATAATCCCATTTTTATAATATTTGTTATTTTTGTAATATTTGTTATTTTTTTTTAATATAATTGACAGAAATTAACTAACAGAAGTTATTAGGAACACGATATGGATGTATTATAATCTGAAATAAATTATTATTATTATTATATGGTTAAGCAATTCGTTCGATTATAACCATTAACTATCATATCCTTCAATATGTAAATTATTTTATCAGTCCATCTGTACACTTTGTAAGGAAACCTGTAACATTAATAATTTATTTGTAGATGCCTAATCCATGAGTGTGAAAGTGCAGAAGCAACTGAGTATTCGCCACCCTGGATCCTCAACGCTGTGCCAGCCAGCGGCACTTCTTTCGACAATTGTCAGCGTTTTAAATCCAGTAATATCTCAACATATCAAAAAGATGTTTGTCCAGCGAGTTTGTTTAACCAAGACAGCGTGGTCACATGTGATGAGTTTGTTTATGAAAATACGTATTCTATTGTCTACGACGTAAGTATGAAATTCATACTTTTCATACCTTTCATTATCTACTCCTTCAAACAGATCCACTTTACAGGGACATAAGTCCACATTTACCAGTTTATCGAATACGTTGAGGTCTACCTTCTCTTTCCACGTATTGGTCCGGGCCCCTTTTTAGAGACCAAGAATAGACCATCTGGTATTCTGCCAGGCAGTTCTTAAGACGCAAACGATTGGCTAGGTGTGTCACAACTATCGTGGCTATTACATGGTTTATTTCAGTATTGTCTCGCCCGGGTCTGGTAACCCCACTTTATCCATTCCTGCCACATTAGCATCAGTACTTGTCACTGGTATTTTCTAGTTTGGAGGGTAGGGTAGCTGGGTAACGTACCATTAATATCTTTGGTGTCTATAGGTGATACTTGTCTCTTATCATGAGAGCCATGTGTTTGTTTGCTACTTATGATAAAAAAAACACACAACGAGAATAATTAATGTTATTGTTGTAATAAAAAACAAGGCGGTGGCACCAACACGAATGAATCTTCATTAAATGCTATTCTCAAGTGGTCACGATAGTAAGCTTCTCCCTACGCTCGTACTCTTACGAGCTACCCAACAGCTAACATAACAATGATATCCAGGAATGTTCTTCGCATCTGCAACTAATAGTGTTTGTTAAAATATTATCTTCATGCCCGTATCCACGACGGCGTAGGTAAGTACAAAAAGTGCACTCACGATGAGCTGAAGATACTTAATCCCATAATGTGATAGGTGGCAAGTATATTGGCAACCGGTCACTTATCCAATCCCGGGAAATATTGTTTTTATGAAAAAACTGATAAAACACATTTTTGATTTGCTCGACCCGGGATTCAAACCCGAGATCTCATGTGGTCAACACTGATACGGGACTACTATTTTTTTACCTATTATTGTGGTAGGTCCAATTTTTTTTATTTAAAGCAGAAGCGTATGATTTTTCTTGATAATATTCTTCATAATTTACAGCAATAAAACATTCCCTGAACCAATTTTAACTTGTTTTCTTGAATTCAGTAGGGCTATAACTCTTGAAACCGATTTTAATTTTAAATAATAATTAATAAATTTTCAAGTATTTCGTATTTTGGCAAACATATTCAATTATTAGATTCGGCGACAGCGCCACACAGGTTTCGATTTTTTTTTAGAAATGCTCATTATTGATTTTATTCGTTATTTTGTTTAAAACGGAACTTTTGACGCGCAATGTAACTTGTACACATTTAATAAAAAGGGTTATTTTAAAATTACAAACAGAAATTCCAATTTTATTTATTGGAATGGATTTTGCAACGGTTAGTGTGGGTATAGTATCACTTCCTTAAACTACCGCAATAGCATCATTCCTTGCCATTACTATATTATAATTTAAAGGGTAAACTAGCCTCTGCCAAATTTAATTAGCTCTTACTTACCCGTTTTTATAAAACTTACGTACAGTAAATTTATTAGAATACACAAACTACGAATACATAATTTTATTCAAAATTTAATAAAACAACTCTGGTAAATCTACATGCAACTGCAAGCATAATACGTAGGCCACGCTATAAGTTTTGTGTAACTTAAAAAAAACAACATGTTATAACCAAAATATTATGTTTATTGCTTTTCAAAATAATCTCCTTTACATTTTAAACATTTTTTCATGCGATCGAACCATTTTTTTAAACAGGAGGACCACAGATCTGAAGGCATGTTTTCTACGTGCTGATTGAACGCTTCACTGCCTCTTCGGAGTTGGTAAAAGTAAAACCTCTCATCAAATCTTGGGGAAATACAGAAATCACAGGGTGCTAGATCGAGGCTATGCGCATATGAGTGCTTTCGGAAGCTAAAAATGACTTTGTTTTGTTGGCTGTGTGTGAAGAAGCGTTATTATGATGTAGGAGCACTAATACTAACACCCTGTAAACAAATGGTAGAATACCACTCATTATTAACACTTTTTTGATCTTCAAGTGGAATTGTACAGATGGGACCCGAAGCTGAGAATACAAAACGCGATCATTTTTTTACCAACGTTTCTCGCCTGTCTCACTTTTGTTGGCCTGTTCTCATTTTTAAACACCCATTCACGAGATTGCTGTTTTTCGCGAAATCCACGTTTCGTCTTCTGTGACAATGTCATAAACAGCATTAGAATGTCCGTGGTCGTACTTCAGTAGCATCTGTGAGCATCATTCCACGCGAGCCCGCTTCTGCTCCGCTGTCAGTTCATGAGGGATCCAACGACATCAAAGTTTCCGAACTTTCAATTCTTCATGTAAAATTTTCTGAATTTGGCTCATACCAATCCCCAATAGTCCTCAAATTGTCTCACCGGTAATCCGGGGGTTTTCTTCAATTAACCGCTTAATAGTAGCCACATTATTTTTGTTGACGGTAGTTGAAGGCCACCCTTCACGAAACTCGTCATGTAAAGAAACTCGACCTCTCTCAAATTCAGCAAACCATCGCCTCACGGTGCTCAAACAAGGTGCTTCTCTCCCAAAAGCATTTTGAAGACGAGCCGCACAGTCTTGCGGAGATAGAGAACTTTTAAAATCATAAAAAATCATCGCTCTAAAGTATTTTCGACTTAATTCCATTTTAGTTGCGTACGTAGAACTTTGATGTGTGATAAAAAAAATTGACAAATCATTTCCCGCCAATTTTTTTTTTTATTACTAAGAAGGTTGCAACGTTTTAAAAATATAACATTCGAAAATCAAATAGTTCCGATTAGCTAGAAGTGCAAAACTTTTAGTGTGCCCCATGTATACTTAGTCGTGTTGTGTACAGGAGTAATTTTTTTGTTAATAGATTATATTAGTTCAAAAATCGATCTTGTATTACATAATAATTGATTGCCAATGATCACTACTCTCAAAAAAAGTATGGTGGATTGCCAAACTATATAAATCAATTTTACGTTTCGTTTGACGCTAATCCATTAGAACAATTAGTTCTAATTAAGTATTTAACATAATAGTAACTATATATATGTACCTACAATGACTGGATATTTTTCAAAAAAAAGTGGTTCGAGTTCTTACTGAGTCGAGTAAAAATGTTTGCGTATGTCAATAAGTGACTTATTCACATACGCAGTTAATCCAAAACACGTGGGTATTACTTCAAGATTTTGGATGGCTACTAAGAATTTTTTAACAGGAGAAAGCTCAAAGATCATTTATGATTTTTTTTATTTAGAAATAGAAACTGATGTCAGAGTGTCCACGTCCCACCCGGCTAACCACTCCATTAACGAACACAACATGAGAATACATGTATAAACTCAATAAATTTTTCTTTTAAAGTTTGATTTGGCCTGTGATGAGTGGCGACGATCCTTAATAGGATCAGTTCGAACGGCTGGAGTGTTAATGGCGCTTCCGATCACTGGCTACATATCCGACCGATGGGGAAGAAGAACCGGCCTCGTCATAACTTCTATCAACACTGCTTGGCTAGGAGCTACCAGATATTTTGCTAATACCTACACAGGTTTTCTGATTTCCCAATTCGCAGAAGCTATCTTTGGAGGAGGAGGTTTTTCTTGTGCATATATTTTAAGTAAGTTACAATTTGTTTCCTTTGTTATTGTTGAAGTTAAAATTCTGAAATCAACATCGTATTTTATGCACACACATTTTCCAATAGAAATTTTCCAATTATAAAATTCGGATCCTTACTTTTAATCCTCACTCTACAAAATAATTTCGCATTATGAAAATAAATGTCAAACGAGTTTTTACTCGATTGCGCTAGAAGGAATCTTACGTATTAGTGTATGTATGTATAATTTTTTAGCACGCTTTGTAGCCAAAACGGCTTGATGGATTTTAGCTTATAAGAAGTTGTTAGATTTTTAAATTATGAGAGTGACATAGGCTTAATATATTTTTTGGACCAGATCACAGTCAGTATTTTAATAATTAGTTAGAAAAAACCTATTTTAATTACAAAGGTGAAATTGATATAATTTCAAGTCTCCGCGAACTGTTCTATGTGACATCAGAGATGCCACCAAAAAGAAAGACGTCGGTTGAATAAAGGGATAAAACTCACCGATGGTCCGGACAAAAAAGAAAACTTCAGCCATGTTGGTAGCAACTGCTATAAGTACCAGTAATAAGTTTTACTTACACTCGCGTTAAGTGAGGTAGTGTTCGTTTTTTCTGAAAGTAATTCGGTTTCGAAGTAAAACGTGCGTTAGTTCTGATGCTGGTGAAAGTGTGGTGGATATGGGTGGATAATTATGCTGCTGGGGTCTTCTTTTTTGTTTGGACCATTGGTTAGCTTTATCCATTTATTAAACCGGTGTCATTCTTTTCCGTGGCATGATGCAAGTCATACAGAACAGTATGTGAGGAATAGCAAATTTAATTAATTTTACCTTGTTAAGTACCTTGACGCCCGTCTCCCTGAAGCACAACAACAACGTAGACGGAAGCACAACAAATGCACCCATAATTAGCCAATAATACACAGTCCCATAATGTGATAAATGGTCAGCCTATCGCCAACCGAGTACTTTTTACAATCCCGCGCAACACTGTTTTTGTCAGAAAACTGAAAAAAACGTAAGTTTTGAATTGCCCGACCCGGAAATCGAATCCAGGACCTCGTGTGGTCAACTTTGGCACCGGATCACTAGACCACGTAATGCCTGAAAAATATTTTAATTACAATAAATATTTTAATAAAATATATTATAAAACATTTAAAAATTGTCGCAGATTTCAGTTAAACACTGGTTAATTTTAAATACGTATTTAACAAAAAAAAAAAAAAATTTGAAACTTTTTCTTTTTCTTAAGACATATTTATGGTAAATTAATTAATATGTAACATGAAAATATTTTAAGATGACTCTCCGAAAGAGATTATAAACTAATCCTACTTTAAAAAAAACTTTTAAATTTTCAGCGATGGAAATTGTAGGACCAAAGTTTAGAGTAGTTGCTGGTGCTGCTATCAATACCTTATTCGCCATAGGACAAACGGGACTGGGTCTCATGGCGTGGGGCGTGCCCTATTGGAGAAACTTGACTCTTACTCTGTATATACCACAATTTTTAGCTGTTGTGTACTTTTGGATCATAACGGAATCAGTACGTTGGTATATTAGTAAAGAAAGATTTGACGATGCTGAAAAAGTATTAAAAAAGATTGCTCGGGTAAACGGGAAGGAGCTATCGGAAGAAAGATTACGAAATTTGAAAGAAACAGCAATAGAAGACGCAAAACAGAAAAAGAAGTTAAGTGAGGAACAAAATGTGAGAGAGCCCTGGTTGATAGAGTTGGTTTTTCAACACAAGCAAATCCTGAAGCGTGTTATCGTTACACCGATTTGGTGGATAACGATGACGTTTGTGTACTATGGTATGTATTATTTCATGTAATCTCTAATCAAGATTCATTAATTCAATGCTACTAATGGATCTGGAAAGTAGCCACATACTCAGAAGATCGAGCGGAAGAAATTCAGGGACTTGTATTTTTTATGTATCTTGTTTTAATATGATATTGCACAATGTTTGATTTGTACAAAATACAAATAAATTTTAACTGGTAAATGTCTAATCGCAGCAGAAATGTTATTGTAAAGGCGTACATTGCCCTACGAAAGAGTTGTTTATTCTGTGAAGACGAGATACAGGCACTGCTACTTACTACTACATCTACAACAAGATTGTTATTGTTCCTTGTATTAAGCGAGTGTACATCATACCTCCTTCTATATGATCTAATATTTTGATGTGTATCATCTTTTCTCCCGCTTTCTTAAAATCTGTGGGAGTGATTTGTGAAACGAAACGGAAGTTTATAATAAGAAGCTCGGGATGTAGGCGAATTGACCAATGAACGCGTACAATTTGAATTGACTAATGAGTGAGCACTGTCTGAATTAACCAATGAGCGCGCGCGCGACGGCAGAATAAGTCATGAGGTTGTACCAATTTAATGTTAAAAGTTACACATCATATATAAATATTTTAGGGCTCGCTAACTTTTTATGTACATATTATATACAATTTTTTATATGTAGTATAAACTGCGAAATAACGGTTAAAATATTAATTTCTCTATGTTTTTCTTACAAGGACGTCAGAATAAGTTACTAAAATGCCTTTATCACTCATTTTTGTACATCGAGCATGTAACCTTATAGAGTAGCAACATGAGCCATCTAATTCTGAAATTGATCAGTGTTTTGCCACTGATAAATAGCAATTTACGCTCGCACTAAAGCAGTACCACACCAATAAGTGACCTTTGTGTACGTCCCCGAAACTCTCGAAAATATTCAACGTTTGGTATATTATACCCTATAATGTCGTGTTGTTCTATTAGATGGTGTGGAAAATCAGCAAAATATCGAATTATAAAACGGACAGAATTACGTTTCATCGGAATCAATAAACATTGATTTTATTTTAATTTACTTTCATATAATATGGCTCAAGTTAAACTGGACAGAGCCTCAAGCACGAAATTTAAGCGTTTTCGTATCGTTAACGTATCGAGGACTCGATACGTTAACGGAGTATGACGATAGTAGGAAGCACGAAGCACCTTCTATCGACTCTCGAGACCTCGATACGATTACGCTAGTGACGTCATCCTAACGTAAGCAGGAAGATACTAGTTTTGTTCAAAAACTTAATCGTATATTATCGGTTTCATTATATTCCATATAGAAATATATTTATTTATAACTAAAATCATACCTAACTCAAGCATAATTAATAAAATACACAAAAATGAAGAAATGCATTCTCTACTCTAAGAAAAATCAAATTTATTTTGACGAAACCATTCTAACAACGATCTTACGTTGTTCTACGGTTTTTGAACGAGACGACCGCTTGGCACTTTGCACAGGTATACGATACCAAACAAAGACAAGGTCAAGTTTGTTTATAATCAATCGTACGGGCTCTCGAAAACATTACATTTAAATTGTTTCCTCGCATTAAATATAAATAAAATATTATAAAATGAAAACTAGACTAGCTTTATGCAGTACATAACTATGGTGAAGTTCATGGAAAAGTACGTCCTGGAAGTTTTATGTAACTTATTTATTATGTGCAGTTTTTTGTTTCGTGATGTGAAGTGAAGATTGGATCCTTTCTTCCAGAAACAAGATTCCTCTAAGGAAATAAGCTCTAGAGTTATCCTGGAACTCAGTCTTAATGAAGTTTTTCGGCGGAGTTGCTCACAGAGAAATGTAAGAGCCTCTTTGTTGAGGCGATATTTATTTTTAAATTCGGTATCATTTATTTATTTTTTTTAATTTCGGTATTTTTCTCTGTTTAGTCCTACATCTAACTTCTCTGAAAAATAATCTATACATATAATAAAATCGTAGGAAAGTCAAAACTGTACATTGAATATTTTTTTAAAGAATAATTGAGGCGTTATCTACAATCGATATCAAAGCCAAAAATATAGTTTTTAGAATTTTTGTCTGTTTGTCTGTATGTATGTCCGGGGTAAACTCAAAAAGTACTACATGGATTTACTTCAAATTTTGCATGAATATTAGTAACAGGTCGGGTCAACATATAGGCTGCATATTATCACGCTATCACCTACGGGGGAGGAGCAGTGTGGAGTAAACGAAGTCCGCGCGGACGAAGTCACTGGCAACAGCCAGTATTGTAATATAAATGTAAACAGTGAAAAATTACCACAAATAAAAATGTGAGAATAAAAATTGCTTACATCGAATCTCGTCTATTATTTTCTTCATCTTGAAGTAAACTTCCAATGAGAATATAATAGAGAATTACGTTGAAATATAGGTGGTATTTGCATTTTTTAGCTTTCCGTTGATTGTGTTAATATCCGGAAGTAACTAAAACTACTTAATTTTTAAAAAAACGAGCGTAATAAATAATTTTAAACAATTCGAAACTTTTTTCACCGGCAAATTGTAAGTGAAAAAAGATTCGTCACCTCTCGATACCCAGCCTTCGAAATTTGCGATACGATACTTCAAAACGCCGTTCGTGCTCGCAATTTTGTTACGTTTCACGTATTTCTCGATACGTTTGCGATACGACAGTTTAATAATTTGCTTGTGCTTCGAAATTTAGTTCCATTTACGTACGATAGGGGCGCTGATCATTTTTCATACGTTTATTTCTCGATGACGATACGAATACTTTTTCGCAAGGAGTTCGTGCTTGAGGCACGGATAACACGAAACACGTGGACACTTATTTATGCGTCTTGCTCTTGTCTAGGTGTAACCTATATCAACTATCTCATTTTATTCAATTCGTGTTTACTATTGCTGCGTCTATATTACATTAACCT
The DNA here is from genome assembly GCA_036924255.1 of Apodemia mormo. Taxonomy (NCBI): domain Eukaryota; kingdom Metazoa; phylum Arthropoda; class Insecta; order Lepidoptera; family Riodinidae; genus Apodemia; species Apodemia mormo. Next base: position 898,892 of record JAUPFN010000013.1, read on the forward strand.
TGAGTCGGCCAACCACAGCATTACAACTGGCGTAGTGTTTTGGCGGAATTTGTTTTCTAACAAAACAAACAACATAGCCACTCTTCTGGTTACTTACTCGATGTTCCTGTAACACCAATGTTGTATTGATTTCAGCAAAAATCCTTCAGAGAAGAATACTATATGATATAATGCTGTGAAAGCAACTAAAGTTCGCAAGGCGTGTAGTGTCAATACTAGCTAGCTGCCTCATTTTTTACTACCAATAAGTGCTAATTATACTACATAGCATAATATGTAAGGCTTATGTAATGATTGTTATAGTGCATGCTAGGTTGAATTTGAATTTTATCAAAGGGGTTATATTATCATAGTAGGATTTTAATTTTAATATGTGAAAAAAATACTCCAAGACTTTTTCAAAATCAAATTGCAAAATTAAAACGTAGGCATAATAATAATTTGACACAAATACCGCTCAGTTAGTGCTACTGGGGGATTTCAATGATCAATAGCCAGGAGTGGCTATACCCGTACTAGTGCACTGACCTCGCTAGGAGAGAGATGCATAAACTCGCTATAGCGTTAAACCTCACCCAGCTGGTGCAAGGAGCGACGCGGGTTCCTGACGTTGAGAGCTATACAGCCAATTGCTTGGACTTTCTGCTGACTACGGTTCCGGATCGCTACTCGGTAGCAATTTCCTCGCCGCTTAGCAGCTCCTATCACTAACTGGTGAAATCTTTATCTGTCTACTCGCCACTCGATCCTAGTCCCAGGGGTTCTCCGCGCGTGTGGCGATAGAAGTCAGCAGATTGGAACGAGATGCGTTCCTACTTTGCGTCTTATTCCTGGCAGTCTGTCTGCTTTTCTTCTGAAGCCTCCTCTACCTGCGCGGATGCTGTGACTGATGTGCTGCGACAGGGAATGGATTACTTTATCCCTTTCTCCGACGTAGCTATGTCCAGCAAAGCTCAACCCTGGTTCAGAGCTGATTGTAGATGCGCTGAGGCGCTAAGCGTGAGGCATATCTGGCTTGGGCAGATGCTCGACTCCACAAGGCCAAGCAATTAATGGAGAAAAGAAAGCCTTTAACTAGTCCGCCAAATCCTGAAAAAAGGCTCTACTGAAAGCTCGATTCGACCATTTCAGCTGTATTGGAAACAAACTGGCTTCGAACCCCTTTGGTATTAAAGCCTTTCGGTCCATAACAAACTCGGTTACACGAATTTCTGAAAATGCTTGAAATTCGCATCCGTCTGGATGTGAACAAAGCCAATGGCCCTGATAGGATTCAGGCAATAGTACTTAAAACCTGTGCGCTTGAACTTGCTCCTGTTTTGACATGCCTCTTTCGCCTTCCGATGATGACTGGAAAAGTACCAAAATCATGAAAGTTTGCTAGCGTGCAGCCTGTGCCTAAAAAGTTAGTCGTGCCGTCCCCTCTAACTATAGGTCGATTTCAGTCACGTTCATACTCTGCAAGACTATGGAGCGTGTATTGAACACGAGGCTAATGGGCACAACTAGAAGCGAACGTATTACTCAGTGACCGCCAATACGGGTTTGCCGAAATCAGTCCACTGGGGATCTTCTAGCATATAGCCACCTACGTCTGAGTGCAGCCATCGAGAATAATTGTGAAGTGCTAAATGTCTCCATTGATATCTCGAAGGCCTTTGACAGAATTTAGCATGATAGTCTTATTGGCAAGCGTCGTACGGTATGCCTACTGGTCTCTGTGCCTGGATCTCAGATTTTCTGAGTGACTCGTCCATTAGGGTAGTCGTCAACGGCTGCTCGTCCGACCAAATGGCTATAAATACCGAAGTTCCTCAGGGAACAGTTCTCTCCGCAACTCTGTTCCTGCTATATATTGATGGTCTATTGTAGCCCGTATCTATGGGTACGCAGACGATAGCACTGTTGTGGAGGGTTACGCATCCAGCTTGCGAGCTAGTATGGCACAGATCCGGTTTTTCAGAGAGGCGATGGTCGATCGTATGAACCTGTCCTTACAGGTAGTCTCCGATTGGGGCGATGCCAATCTGGTCCAGTTTAATGTGGCTAAGACTTAGGTGTGTCTATTCTCCGCCAAACGGAGTCCATTTCACCTATGTCTTTTTAGGGTGTGTCCGTGCCGATAACTGACCACCTTGAGCCCCTTGGTATCACCTTAACGCCTACTCTCAACTTTGGTGCGTGTATCCAACCAAAATCCCAAATTGCCTAAAAAAAGCTTGGTAGTCTGGCCAAGGTGAAAAGTATTTCAGCCCGGGACTGTTGCTCAATATTTATCAAGCACAAGTCCCTTCGTGCATGGAATACTACTCTTACTTCTGGGATGGATCCGCCAAATACCAGCTGTAGACGCTTGAGGCGATAGAGAGGCGTGCCAAGAGGCTCATAAACGATGATAACCTGGTAGGTAAAAAACTCCAGAGCCTCGCTCATCGCCGAAGAGTGGCTAGTCTATCGTTCTTTTATCGGATTCACTTTTCCACGTACCCGAACAAATCAGTTCGCCTCGACATTCTTTATCCGAATCGCAAGGGACACTGGAATATGCTTCCTGAGTCTGTGTTCTCCGATGGATACAACCTGGGGATCTTCAAGAGAAGAACCTTCTAGGGAAGCACGTTCCATCTTACGCTGCATCTTAGCTTATCAGGGGAGTTCATAGTCGAGCGCATCTCTATCGATTGAAAAAAAATATGACAAAATTTAGTACAAAATTTCAAACAAAATTTCTAGGTTCCGTATAATATTTGAAACTATTCGCTAAGTAAAACACTTTTGCAAGTCCAATGCCGTTGTAAATCGTAAGTCTATAGAACTGATAGCGCTTGCTTTTTCTGTAAGTCTGAAAATTGTACCGCGTGTTCAAGGTTACAGAGTTTGTGTTTCATAGCGCGTGATACGCGATTTACAGAAAGGAAGGTGTGCTCTAATTTCGTAATAATTGGTCAGTAAATCCTGTAAAATTTATCTTATTTTATTTTCCAAATATGTTTATAAAAAGAAGTTCCATAAAAATAGTTGCGGACTGCAACTAGAGTAACGAAAAAGTGACAACATAACGAGACAAAAGCATATACGTGTAGGAGTTAGCCCGCAAGTGAGTAAGATAGAATACATGTATTATATAGTGCACTATGCAGTGTTTTGTGTAACGCGGTCTCCACTTTGATTTCTAAAATAAAAGTAAAATAACAAATTAAAATAAACAAAAACTAAAATTGATAAAACTTGAATTATCTTAAATTTTTTTGTTCAATAGGTATAACGGTAAACTCAATTAATATTTCTGGCAATCGGTACGTGAACTTCATCGCAGTGTCAGCCGTGGAGATCCCAGGGTATTGGACGGCAGTGCTGCTGATGGGCATCGTCGGTCGGAAGCCAGTTCTTATCGGTGGATACTGGGCGTGTGCTCTTTGTCAGATCGCTTACATCTTCTTACCTCAAGGTAAGGTTATCTAATAACTTATGACCACTATTACTTCGCCTGTTCCCTTGGAGGCACTGAAGTGGGGTGAATCGACGACTATAAAATTTCCAGTCACTACGATTCACTGATTCGTTGCGAGAGCGATAATTGTGACTCAAGGTAATTCAGGATACGGGAAGCTAACTTTGATTTTCGAGAAAAACTTCAAAAAACCTCAATAGCACTTTGCCCTACACAAAGATCGAAACCGGGACTTCATGATTTGAGCTGAATAGTCTACACTCTAGACAACATCCAGTCAATAGACACCAAAAATGTATTGTAATTGTAATGTAAATTGGGGTTGTAAAACCTCATGTATACACTTAAAATCTACCCTATGATTGAATGTATAATCAGTCGTCCCGTTGGTCGAGTTGTTAGCGATCCCGACTACGCAATCAATGGGGCTCGGGTTTGATTACTAGCAGGCACAGGCGTTTGTGTTATGAGCATAAACGTTAGTATATCTGGGTTTGAGTATTAATTAAATGTGTTCCAGTATTTACAAATAATAAATAAATAAATATAAATGTCACTGGATACATTACACGACTTATAAGACGGATAAGCAATTTATTTGCTTGTAGTATGGGTGTCAGTTAACGATACTGATACATAGAGATACATATATACATATTCAAATATATTTAATAAGCAACCATACCCAGAAATACAAACAACTATGCTCGTCACATAAATGTTTGTCCCTGTCGGGAATCGGACCCGAGCCACATTTTCACTAAACACTCGACCAACGAGGCGGTCATGTCATTTATATACGTATTTCTATGTATTAGTATCGTTGACTAGCACCCACAATACAAGCAAATAATTTGCTTATATTGGAATTAGATCAATTCGTGTGATTAGTCCACCGATATTTATTATTATTTATTCTTCTAAACCAAATTGAAACATTGAGGCTATTTTGACTAAAACAGGTAATGCGTTAGTTGTTTCTATCCATAGTGATCTCATTGTCACCTTTCGTCATTCTGACAATTCGTAAAATTCGAACAATTGGCTAAACGTTTCAGTACCACCGTAACTACTAGGTAGTAGAGTACCAATACGTCTCACACAGGTTCAGTAATTCCGCTGTACTTATTCCTGCTTCATAGCGACTATGTTTGTTTGTAACTACCATGTTCCCGTTTGTTAGTGTCGCATGTAAACTTATGCATGTGGTATTAACACCCCGCTACATAGTTAGCAACGCACTATTATTTGGTGTTTAAGGCGATGTTTGTATTTCTCCACCAGGAACGCCATCTCATTGTTTGTTATCTATCGTCTAGTAATGGTGATGATAGTGACACGTTTGTTTAATCGTTCGTCTTGAACGAACTGCCTGGTAGAAACAGTTGCTCCTTCAAAGGTCAACATTGGCAACAAATATTTTGTGATTGCGTCGCCTTAATTTCTTATATTCTTACAGTATTCAGGTGGTCTATGCTGTCGACTCTAATATGCCTAATTGTATTCATAATCCTACGTCTAGAAATTCGTGTTAAAAGCAAGAATTATTGGTAATTTTGTGTGCTCTAATATAAAACAAATTACTTATTACATTAGACTTTAAAATTCGCTGACTTAGATAGTTGATTTATCTAAAACCAACTACCCTAACTAACTACCAGCAGCTTCGCTCGCATTTAAGCCATTAAAAAGTTTTTTTTTTAAAAAAAGTATCCTATGTTACTTCTAATACCTCCAAAAATATGTGTACAGAGTTTCATAATGATCAGTTAATTAGTTTTCACGTGAAAGCGTAACAAACATACTTTCGCATTTATAACATTAAGTAGAGATAGTAAGGATAGTCATTAGAAAATACATAATTATTATGCATGTACACGCACTTACACAAATTAATAGGTGTTATTCCCAGGGTTCCGAAATCAATTAGGAACCGTTATAGTTTTCCTTAGAAGTGGTCCTTAAACACTTCCTTGATCCCTCAAGTCGTCCCATTTATTTATGAGATATTTGTAATAGTGATAATTATTTTCTTAAAAAGACAGTATTTTCAACTTTATTTACTCTACTTATCTGATTCCATTCTATTTTAGTTAAAAAAACTTTTTGTGTTCCGTATAGTCCAACGCTCTACTCATATCAAATCATATGAAATGTATTTTTGTGTGCATGGTATAAAAAATGTTAATCTGAAATTGACCTCTTGTGTATTCAATAAGATTAATTGAGAAGCGTAAAGAGCGTTGCTTATAACATTTTATAGTGCCGTTAATAGCGATATGGCTAGAAAGAGCTATAAGTTATATTGCGTCCGTCGTAATATCAGCTAACTTCATGTCGCTGGCTGTTAATGTGCGCGAGTATCGTAAAATCAGCTTATTTCATATCGCTGATCATCGGTGTGTACGCTCGTCATAATATCAGCTAATTTCATATCGCTGGCTGTCGGTGTACACGCGTATAGTAAATTTAGCTAACTTCATGTTGCTGCCTGTCGGTGTCTGCGAGCATCGTAATATTAGCTTACTTCATGTCGCTAACCATCCGTGTGCACGCGCATCGTATTATCAGCTAACTTCATGTCGATGGCTGCCGGTGTGCGCGTCTTTGAAATATCATCTACCTTCATATCGATGGTTTCCGGTGTGCGCGTCATCGTAATCAGCTAACTGCATGTAACTGGCTACCGGTGTGGGCGTTACCGTAATATCAGCTACCTTCATATTGCTGGGTGCTAAAGAGCGCGAGCATCGTAATAGCAGCTAACTTCATGAAATCGTGTTTTGGTTGTCGGTTGTACTCGTCCATCGTAAAAACATTTACTCTAATCATTTTTTTCAAACACCCAAAGGAATAACATTAATAAATAATATTAAGAGGGTATTCCTCAGGGCTGCATATTGGGACCACTGTTGTTCCTTATCTATATTAATGACTTGCCATATGCTCTACATAACGTAAGCAAGATGGTATTATTTGCTGACGATACATCAGCGAAAAAAATGACAATCATGTAAATTCAGCTCTTTCTACAATAGGGCAATTTTTTTATTTTTTTTTTATTCAATATTCACTTCATTTTGATATAGAAAAAAAATAAACATAGCTGTAAGAGTAGTAATTATTTTTTCATAAAATCTTAATAATATTGGTTTAATTTGACAAGTTCGAACGCTCCTATTTCTCGCACGCTTGAGGCGCGACGTCATAGGGCACGTCCGGTCAGTTTATTGTTTGCATTGAGAGTTAGTTTGATAGTTAACAAGTGGCAGTGGAATCACAGGTGACTGACAGGACATGCCCTATGACGTCACGTTTCATTTCGAACAATGGTGGGAAATTTTACAAATTTGAATTTCGCTCGTAAATTTTTCACTTTTTGGTTTATGTTTTAAATAATTAAATACATATTAAATTAGAAAATAACGAATTGAGTGTAATACTAGAACTTTAAAAGCTCAGGAGAAAAAATCAGGCCATTTTATTTTTTATGCACATTCCCTATTGTTGTTTGGTTTGAGGCTAATAATTTAGCACTAAACGTAAATAAACTAAATGTAAATATAAAGTTCTCATTGCTAAATATAAGATTACAAGATAGTAAAGTAATTTCAAATAATGAAAAACATAATTTTGTGGATGATACTGTATTTCTAGGTCTGACAATAGATTCTAAGCTGCAATGGCATCCCCATATAAATCATCTTAGCAAAAAATTAGGCTCTGCAATATACGCAATAAAAAAAATAGATAGTTGACAAATGTTCCTACTACACTACAAGTATATTTTAGTAATGTCCATAGTGTTATGGCATATGGAAATTCGTTGTAGGGTCGAGCGAGTAGAAACAATATTTATATTACAAAAAAAAAGCAATTCGATCTGAATATAATATGAATTCAAGAGAGTCACTAAAAGAAAAATTTAAAGAAATAAAGATTTTGACATTGCCTAGCCAATATATATATGAAAATACAATAATACATGTTAGAAAAAATAAAAATAGAATAAATAGAAAAATAAAAATGAAAGAAATAGAAATAAAATATGTTAGAAAAAATTTGAATCTCTTTAACAATTTGAAAGATAAACATGATTTTAATACCAAGAGTAAAATTAACTTGCTATTCAACAATTTAGGTTAAGCAAATGAGCAAAATGCTGTAAAAGATTATGTGTGCAACAAAATTCTGGAGGAGGTGACGTGTTTGTGACTTGTGAAAAAGAAATTCAAATTATATTTGAAAAATACTCTTTACATAGTGTTAACGATTATTTTACTGATAAGAAACCCCGGATTAATTATAAATGTCTATGTACAATCATATTATCATTGTTGTTAACCCCCAACGCAAAAAGAGGGGTGTTATAAGTTTCAGGTGTGTATCTGTGTATCTGTGTATCTGTGTATCTGTGTATCTATGTATCTGTGTATCTGTGTATCTGTGTATCTGTGTATCTGTGTATCTGTATATCTGTGTATTTGTGTGTCTGTGTGTCTGTCCGTGGCATCGTAGTGCCCTAGCGAATGGTTCGATTTGGTTCCGGCTTTTTTTAATTGAAAGCCCTGTTTTGCGAGATGGTTCTTAGCTATATATAACTCAATAGAATCGGTTCAGGCGTTTCAAGATCACCAGCTCAAATTGATGAAAGGAATTAAGTAACTTGTTAAGGCTTTATCAATACTAAATTTTGTATTCTGTTACTTTATTGATATTGCAATTACATGGTAACCTTGACCTGATAGTTTAAGATCCTCATTCGAAGATCATCAGCATCTATTTAACTAGCACTTTTTAAGGACTTTCTGATATCTGTGTGTACAAAAACTTGGCAGACTTGTGAAAGCTCTGAGACAATGTAATACTATGGTACCATTCAACTGAGCTCATCATGTGGCCTGGACGTAGGGACTGGAACTCTTTGATGCAGAGTTTTAACAAGACTATATTGTTTGGACTCATTGGTCTTGTTGCTATAGGTACTAAATTTGATTAGTACTCATGATGAAGAGGATCTGAAGATAGAGCTGAAAAAGTGCTACCAAAATTCACGGGTAGAATGTAGAAAGAGATAAGATAGTCAAGTTCAGACTCGATAGATTTTTTATGACGTGTTATTTCCATTACATACAATGTCAAAGATCTGATGATGAAGCCGTAAGTGTCCCATTGTAACTCTCAGATAGAAATTGCTAATATAGTGGAGCTTGGAATCATTTTATATGTTACATTAAGTTCTTTCATATGATTGAAGGCTCTGAAGATTGAGCCGAAAAATTGATATTGGAACTTCAAGAATCCCGATTCAAACACAATGACAATGAACTCCTAAATAAACGCGGTAATATTTTTAAATTAGCACTTAATTTGTCTTGTATTTGGCAAACACCTTAGTGCTGGATAATTTTTGGGATATGATTATGGAACTGGAGGGCAACCATGAGAACTCCCAAACTAAATAAGATAAACTAATCGAATTTGGACTCATTTGTTTTGTTTGGACAAAAACTCTAGTGCTAGATGATTTCCAGAGTCTCATGATAGAGCTGGACGTAGGTTATGGGAACTTTGAAATAAAATAGAGCAACACCGTCAACTTTGAGGTCGTTTGATTCATTATTATAAGGACTTTGGAGCAGAATGGCTTGCAGTGTCTGATGATAGGGCTGGAAGTTTTACCCGAGAACTCTTAAGCTAAATCAGGTTAACCCGTCAAGTGGGGACTTAATTGGTATATTTTGGTAAACAATTTGGTGCTGGACGATTTCTCGTATCTGATTATAGAACTGGAAGGTAGTCATGGCAACTTCTAAGGTAAACAAGATAAACCTGTCGAGTTTGAGATCTTTTGTTCTGTTTTAACTTTTCGGGGTCTTATAATAGAGCTGATGATGGAGGTCATAGGAACTTTGAAATAAAGTGGAGTATGAATTTTTAACGAGGATTTTGAAGCACGATAGTGCCTGATGATAGAACTGGAAATCAGTGCCTGATGATAGAACTGGAAAAAATCTATAAAAACTTCTAAGCAGATCCAGATAAACTCATTGAGTGTGGGCTGATTGGGTTTTGACATGAATTTTGGTGCTGGATAATTTTAAAGAACTAATGATGAAACTAGATGGTGGGTATGATTATTTTTAAACTGAACCAGATAAAACCTTCGAGCTTAGATTTATTTGTTCTGTTTTGATAAGTACCTTAATGCTAGATGATTTTCAGGGTCATATAATGAAGCAGGAAGGAGGTTATGGGAACTCTTGGAATTAAAATTTAATAACTCTTCTCATTCGTTCTTTTAAAGTCTTTGAAGCAGGATAACTTCCGGTTTCATATGACAGGGCGGGAAGAAGTTCTATTGAGAAATCCAGAAAAACCCATTGAGTGTGGGTTGGCATATTTTTTGCTGCTTGATGTATGTATGATTTTGTATGTATGTATGATTTTTAAATTTCTTAATAGAAAGTGGTGGCTATGGTAACCTTTAAACTAAACAAAATAAACCCATCGAGTTTGGCCTCACTTGTTTTATTATTACTAGGAGATTCGCAGGATTTTTGATAATGGATCTAGAAAGTTGCCACAGAACTCCTACACTAAATAAAATAAGCCCATTGAGTGTGGTCTGATTTATTATATTTTTATATACACTCTGAATCAAAACGATTTTCAGGATTACACAGTGGGGCTGAAGGCCATGGGAGTGCTTTTGCAATAAAACAACTCAAGCTTATTCAGTAAGGAACCGTGGTAGCTTTACATGATGCTACAAGATCCCATTTCGAAGATCATCACGCTTTTTTACATTTAGATTATAAAATGATACATAATATGTAGAATAATGGCAATCTGAAGTTGTGCCGGGGGTTTTTGAAATTTTCAATTTTATCTTTATTAATTAATTAATTGTTATCGAATTTTAATTTAAAATTGACGTTCAAAAAATATATAAGTTACATATACTTTGAATAAAATTAATCAATTCAATTCAATTCAATAAAAGGTTTTTCATCTTGTCTTTCAGATCTGTACGGGGTGGCGCTGACCATGTTCCTCCTCGGCAAGTACAGCATATCTGTCGTGGTGACGACGACGTATGCTTACACCGCGGAACTGTACCCTACGCGCTTCCGGCACAGCCTCTTTGCGTTTTCATCAATGATTGGACGAATCGGCTCGATTGTGGCGCCATTAACACCTGCTTTTGTAAGTAAATATTTAAACATAATAACAATTGTCAGCGTTGGTAAATACAGCACACGCAAACTCAACTAAACCTGTACCAAAGAATGAATGTCCAATGACGATACTAGTTTTAACACTAGTTTGAATAATATTCTAATATATTTTAATAGCTTTTACTCATGACCTTGTTTGCGGGACTCAAAATCACTACCTTGCTCAGTAGTAGCACAAAATAAGTAGTAAAAGTAGTTTATGTCACAAATAACTTTATAATGGTAAAAGAATTTTTATTATCGGTTCAGTAGTTATTGAGTTGTTTGAAAATAAAAAAAGTGGTAAATTGGGTGTCGGGTCACGCGTAATCTAGGGTTCCGAAGTTGCCCAATAGATATTAATAAGAATAAGAATACTGTGTACTAAGAGGAGGACCTTTGTAGTTTTATATTATGAACTTTTAAGCTATTCAACGTCAATGACAAATATATATCCGCACCACAGGTTCACCGCCTATAAAAACTTCTCTAAGTACATTTTATGAGTTGATCGACTATTACTCAAAAACTTTTAAAGCGTTCTAAGCTGTGATATTTTTTTCTTTTAACTCCATTATATTAACTACTACCATGATTTTTTCCCATCCCCAAAACCAACGGTTTAGTCTGCAGAGGAGGAGGGGGACACTTGACTCTATCAAAAAGGAAGAGTACATAGGATACCTCACACAATGGGGTATGTGAGAAAAAAAATTAACATTTCTACTTTTCTTTTTTTATATCTTTATATCATAAGATAGCAAACAAGCAGATGATTCTCCTCATGGAAAGAGTCAACCATCGCTTATAGTCACCAAATATGTTAATGGTGCGTTGCTATCTAGTGGCGAGGTCGAAGGTCACATGCATAAGTTTACCTGTTACCTTATCCTCCAAACCGGATCACGACAGCGATAAGCACTGCCGCTATTGCGGCAGGAATAGGTAAGGCGGTGATACCAGACCCTGGCGAGACAATGCAGAACTCTACCACCTAGTAGCCACGATGGTAGTGACTCACATAACCAATCAGTCGACTTTTACGACCTGCCTAGCAGAACGACAGTTGGTCTATTTTTCAAAGGAGCCCGAAAACAATATGGGAAAATCCTCACTTTACATGTAGAGGAGGTATCATAAAAAAAATTTTTCAAGAATTTATATTACCACTTTGTTGACTCAATTAATATGTATATTCGTGCCAAATTACAGCTTTCTAGTAATAAGGATCTCTGAGCAAACGTGCGAATGGACGGATGGACGGACGGACGGACATAGCGAAATTATAAGCGTTCCCAGTTTACTTCGAAACAGTAAAAGCTACAAAAATGTTTTTTTGTTTATATTAAGTATTATAGATATTATTGGATAGAATTTTGTAGATGTCTCTATTTATAGAAAGTGATTTAAATAGTGCACTGCGATTATTGTGGCGATATGGTAACGCAACATGTATAATTTTACCAGCTACCTTACCCTCAAGACCGGAACACAACAGACAAGCCATTAACGCTATTGCGACTCGCGTAAGCGAGGTGGTGGCACCAGACCCGGACGAGACATTTCTGCACTCTACCACCGAGCAGTTATGATGATAGTCACAAGTTTGACCAATCATTCTCGTTTTACGAACTGCCTAGTAGCAGATGGTCAATTCTTATAATAGATCCCGGATTGTTATGGAGTAACAAATATTATTTGTGATAAGGTAAGACAACAGAAACTTCGCTAAGTATGTCCTGATTTTAGGAACTGAGTTTTGTTACAATCTTGAGCAAGAAGCTCGTATTTGATAGTAGTTCAGGCTTATAAACCTCACCTATGTTGATGTGTTCCCAGAACTTGTTTTTGGATAAAGCAGTAAATTTTGAAATCATATTTATATATTACCTTAATAAAAAAACTAATAACCTTAGTAAAAATGTGACCTACGCTTCGTTTAAGTATTTGAAAAGTTGGCCCCATATCTTTGGCAATAAGATCTTCTTCCTTCTGATCTTCAATCCTGTCTCTCAATCTAAAAATCTGAATCCTCGACTTAACTTTTTTTATATCATAAGATAGTAAACAAGCAGATGGGTCTCCAGTTGGGAAGAGTCAACCATCGCCTACAAATACCATAGATGTTAATAGTGCGTTGCTATCTTGTGGCGAGGTCTAATGCCACATGCATAAGTTTACCAGCTCATACCCTAAACCGGAACACGACAGTGACAAACAATCACTGACGCTATTGCACCAGGAATAGATAAGGCGGTGGTACTAGACCCGGGCGAGACAATGCAGAACCCTACTACCTAGTAGCCACGATGGAAGTGACTTGTATATAGCCAATCGGTCGTCTTTTACGACCTGCCTGGCAGAACGGCAGTTGGCCTATTCTTCAAAAGAGCCCGGGAACAACACGGGAAAACGTCACTACTATCCTGACTACTAGGTGGTAATGTCCGTGTCCGTAACGTCTCGACGTTTAGGATACAACACCTTACGTATTCCTGTTACAACACAGTCAATGCTTGTCTCTATCATGCTTTGGCTTGGAGAGTAAGGTAGGGTTACTCAGGAACGTGGCATTGCCATCCTGCTACAAGAATAATAACATACCATTAATATCTTTAGTGTCTATAGGCGATAGTTTTTCTTTCAATCAGTAGAGCCATTTGCTTGTTTGCTTTTTTATGATATAAAAACAAAGCCAAAATGGATTAAATTTTCAGGAAGTCCAAGGAAGGACGCACAATCTTATGCCATTAACCGCACTTTGATCGGTCAAACTGTTAAAATGTTATAAGAGACTTACATACACGCATGCAAAAACACGTATAACTGTCTTAATCGTAAAAATAGTTAAAACAGCTTTCTAGGATCTCAAAACTTGAAGTTACGAAACCGCAACTGTAATCCGCAATAATCCCGGATATCCAGGCAAGGTACTGTGGATTTCTACCGCCTAGTAATTACGATTATAGTGAAACTTGCAGCCAATCGTACACTTTTTACAAACTGCCTGGTAAAATAGTAGCTGGTATATTCTTCAAAGACCAAAGCGGGAAAAGATGTCGATAAGAGGAAGCTGTAGAACACTAGACAACAAACGATTTTTTCTGAATTGTTTTTCCCTATAATATCTCAAGATTATTAAACTTCAGAGATGTACATAATTTTGATATAATATTTTCACTATTTCGTTTGGCGCAGAATAGCGGCTTTATGTCATTTAAACGTCAAAAGGAACTATTCTTGTTCAGGATGCAACTAAATCCCACAAAGACGAAGTCGCAAGCATAGCTAATGTTAAATGACCAAGGGGTATTTCACCCGAAAAAAGCTGTTTCTTTAATATGAACTTTTACCTCAGGCTGCCTCTGTGTGGGATGATTTGCCGTTCGCGCTATTTGGAGGCATGGCTTTCATCTCTGGACTGACGGTGTTCGTGACGCCAGAGACGCTGAACACCAAGCTGCCTAACACGATGGAGCAAGCGTCTGAGGTCGGCAGGAAGACAGAATCTTAAAAGAGTATTAGTTACTAGTAGCTATCGTGTGTACTGTTTAATATATACTCTTCTAATCTTTATTTAATTTTATTAGACTAATGTAAACATTTAAGTAAGATGTTAATATTTTTAAGAACACTTAATTTAATAAAAAGATACAATTCTTTTCTTGTAAATTTGATAACTTAATACATTATAATTTTTCCATAATTATTTTTCGTTATTCTCTCTCATGATTTTTATTTTTATTATTTAATAAGATAATGAATATTTTTCCCCGTATTGGTTCCGGGCTCCTTTGAAGAATAGACCATCCGCGGTTCTGCCAGGCAGTTCGTAAAAGGCGACCGATTGGCTATGTGAGTCACAACCATCGTGGCTACTAGGTGGTAGAGTTCTGCATCGTCTCGCCCGGGTCTGGTACCACCGCCTTACATATTCCTGCCGCAATAGCGTCAGTGCTTGTCACTGTCGTCTTCCGGTTTGGAGGGTAAGGTAGCCTGTAAACTTATGCATGTGGCATTAGACCTCGCCACAAGATAGCAACGCACCATTAACATCTTTGGTGTCTATAGGCGATGGTTGACTCTTTCCATCAGGAGACCCATCTGCTTGTTTGCTATCTTATTTCATAAAAAAAGAATAAACAGACGGCCCCCTTGATGAAAAGAGAAACCATCGCCTATAGATACCAAAAATGTTAATGTTAATGGTGCGATAATCCATGTGGCGAGGTTAGAATATCACATGCATAGTTTACCGAGAACTTTACCTTCCAAATTGGAACATGACAATGGAAAGTGACGCCATTACGGCAGGAATAGATAAAGCAGTGGTTTCACATCCATGCAAAACTTTGCGCAACTCTACCACCTAGTAGCCATTATAGTAGTGACACATATAGTCAACTGTTCGTCTTAAGAACTGCCTGACAGAAGAGCAGGTGGCTCATTCTTCAAAAGAGGCTGGGACCAACAATGCAAAAGTCTGAGTTCGTTACTTCATGAGATCATTAATTTTGATGGTGATGTATGTTTGAGTCTTCTTTCTCATAGATCCACTCTTTTTAAGAGTAAAAAAAATGTTACGAATTAAACGCGCATTACTACTCTTCTCTGGAATAATTACTATGGGATCTTCAAGAAAACAGCTTACTCATTTTCAAAAGGCCGCAGCTTCCAGACCTGTGGTGTAGCGGCTGTTCATGAACGGTGGTGATCACTTACCATCAGGTAAGCTTTTTGCTCGTTTGCCCCAAAAATAAAAAAAGAAAAATAGATTGCAATAAGGCCATTTCTAATTCCCTAAAACAAAAAATTGTATAATATCTCGAAATATCACGCAGTGGTCGCAAGTTGACGACATCGTTATCATAGATTTGGATGTGTATATAATATCTCTAATATATATTAATAAGTTATATTAGAGATATTCTTAAGATAAACAAAAATTTATACATGAAACACTCATTTTGTTATATATTAAATAATGTCACAAACTTAGAATCAATTGAAGTTATTTTTATTTGATTTGGAACTTTGGAAGGTTCGTCTTATACAAAATTGATAAAAGGTTGTAAATGCAGTTGACAAGTTTTAGATTCCAGAGGGGGTTGGATGTTCATTTTGAGAAAGAAAAAGTATTTCACTCAACAAGTTTTGAAGTCTTATTTTGACTCTATTCTACTTTCTACTGTGTGTTTGTGTTTAAACTACTGACGTGGTGGAAGGTGCGGTAGACGTAAGTGGATAATTGTGTCGCTGAGGTGTACCAGATTTTGAGGAGTTTTCGCTTTTTGTCCTTACAGCAGTATTGCGGCGGTCACATGTGAGAGTCCTCGGAAAGTTCCGAATCAAATTGATTTCTTCTTTGAGTTATTAATAAACATTACTAACAATAACATTATTATCTTCCATTTAAATACCATTTTATAAACATTAAA